>VWZV01016228.1:0-98676 GCA_013397155.1 Irena cyanogastra
GTCAGTCAACTCTTCTTTGCCGTGTATTGGTGGACACTGCTTTCATGTGACTTGATTAGCGGTTGCCACGCCACGTCTGCCCCAGCCAGAGGCTTTTCCATTACCTTCTGCCCCATGCAGGGGCGCACGGCACGGCGTGTTTGTACCTGCCCCGCACAACTCAGGCTGCCTGATGGCAACAGGACTGGGAGGGGAGGAAGGGAACCATGCGGAGAACAGGGGACATCTAAACAACAACACCATAACTATACATCATTAAACTTCTCTTAATATTCACACAATATTCATCCCTTAATTGTGAGAGCCAATCATCTCATTATTTATCTATAACAACGTCATCATCATCACAATGAGCTGCAAATTAGTTAAATTACATCAACGACTCAGAGTGTGGACTGTTTTTTCAGAGTGCAACACTGGCTTTAATGTCCCTTGAAACTGCAGATCTTCTACCATCTTTAAAATTAGTTTGATGCAGATGTAATTTGGAGTCAAGCATAGAAAAATCAAAAATATGTGCATGGATCATTTTCCCTGGTGTGCAAATACAGATGGTGTTTCAGTAATTACTGGAGACTCAAGGCAGGACAGGTGCCCACTCCCCTTACAGCCACTGCCCCTTCACAGCATCCTGCTCCCAGAGAGCAGCCCCAGCCCTGCTGTTCCAGAAACACAAATACAGGGAATGCAGTCTGGCGTCAAAGGCGAAACAGAGATCAGTTTTTTGGTGCTCCCTCCCTCTGCCATAAAATCCTTACATATCACTTTTGGTTTAAAACCCCACAAAGTTTACTTTTTTTTTTTTTTACTTGGATGTAAAAGAAGAAAACTCAGTGTGATCCCTGAGATGGAAAAAGCAACGATGTTGTCCCTACAAAGAACAAACAAGATGCTTCTGTTGATGATGTTGGGATGCAAGATTCAGATTTCCTCCCAGAGTTTCATGTCGCTTATTCAGACAGAGTCAAACTATTTATTTAATAAAAACCAAACCCTGGCTCGCTGATAAAAACCTGGTTTCATTTGTGACCAAAGTAAATGCAGACATGGAATGGAAAACAGTGTTGGAGTTCAACTCAGCTGTATGGCAAAATCATCTGAAAGCAAAGCCCTCACATTATTGCAGGCGCTTGGAAATGTGTCTGTTAACTCAGAAATGAATAATGAAAAGCGTCTCTTTTCCTAAAAGGACAGTTATATTGTTGTGAAATAAAGAGCAGATGTCAAAAAAGATTCCAAAGACTTGGTAAAAAAAACCTTAGGAAAATTGCACTGCTCTCCCTGACTGCAGAGCTGCTCCAGCCCCCCAGCAAACATGACATACACGTGTTATCAGTTTGCTTTAATTTGGGAGCACAGTCCCTGGGAGCTCTGGCATGTCCTGAGCAGGGAATCTCTTCCCAGCAGCAGGGAATTTCCTGGAGTGCCACTGGCAGCAAAGGGCCAGCTTTTCTGAGGGGGAAGGGCAGGCCAGATGTGAAGGGAAACTCATCCTAAGGAATAAAGTGTGAGGCACAGCCAAGCAGGGGACATGCGTGGGCTCCGGGCAGCCCCAGCTCTGCTCGTCCTCATCCTGCAGGGACACCAGCCAGGACAGTCCCACAGAGAGCCAAGGGTGGGATCCTCAGCAGATGTGGCACACCAGCCTTGCTTGGGCTTCGAGGAGTGTCCAGTTTACACTGCTGAGCAGCCAGCTCATTTCTTAAAGTGTTTAAACCACAACTCTGAGGTCAAGGTTCATATGTAATTTTATTAGAGCACAGACTTGCAGCCAACTGTTTGTCTGGTGTCTCACCTAAGTGCTGATAAAGACTTGGCTGAAGTTTATATAATCTGCCATTAATAAATGCAATTTATTACAGTCTCAGGCAAAGCTACGACCACTGCTGGCTCTGTTAATGGTGCACTCAGCAGAGGCTGGGAATTTGGTCTCAACAGAGAGACAAGACTTTAATTCATTTCTTGTTCCTAAATGCCTGGGATTTAGGTCAGGCTCAAGGCAAAAGATGGTGTAAATCTAAAGGCTCCTTATCAGAACTGCCAGGCTTTGCTAATATGAGCTCAGTTACTTCAATACAACCCAATAGTGCACTTTATAATCCCAGCACCATGTCTAAAGCAAACTCTGGCTGCAGCAACCACACTCCAGCCCAGTGACAAGCCCTGAACATGACAAGATGTATGTCTGAGCTTCACTCTGCTCACCAGGACTAATTCTGAGGTGCAGCAGGACAGAGCACAGCTTATAAACACCTTCTCAGGACTGGAATCATTGAGATCACACAGACAAAACTTCTCACACTGGTGTGAAAAAAACATATTGAATGACTGGCTATATGCAGATATTAAAATGAATACTGTATGTATTATGTTAGAATTTATGCTGTATTCATCCTTTTTTGTAGTGCTGTATTATTTTAAGTAGTATAGTAAATATAGCTTTAAGAAACTGTGTGATGTTATTTTTTTGTAATGTTATTTTTTTGTAACTAGCTTAAGGAATGAAAAGAAGACAACCAAGGAATTCTTCACACTATCCTATCTGGACAGAGATAATAGTACCAGACACCAAAATCCCCAGAGAAGAAATATTGCCTCCTTACCAGGACAGCCCAGACTGCAAGGAGCCAAAAAGGTTGATTTACGAGATGGGAAGAAAAAGCTGAAATTAACCGGAAAACACCCTAGTTTGAAAAGAATGTTTGAATTATGTATGAACTATATGAATATGCACCAGGCTATTGCTTTTAATGAGTAATTTTTTGTTAGCAAGGTGTGCCTGGTGGTGAATGCCAGACACCTGGACATCCATAATTATCTTATTTTCCTAATTGTCTTTATTATTTCCGTTACTAATTTTATTACTATTAAACTTGCAGAATTTTAAAACGAGTGATTGGCATTTTTAGCAATGGGCAGTGCAGGACCCTGTCTGCTCCCCCCTCACCCTCGTCCGTGTACTTTACTTCCCGTTTGCCCAAAGCTCAGCTCAGGGCCAGCCCCAGCCCCAGCCCCAGCCTGGAGGGGGGAGGGTGGGGAGCTGGGTTCTGTGGACAGTACCCTGCTGCTGTAGCTCGCCTTTTTCTTTCTTTGGCCAGTGGAGGGGCGGTGCAGAGCCCGGCTGTGAAGGCACCCTGAGCTACTGGCCAGCGGCTACAAGCCTGGCTTTAGGGCTGGGGGGAAGCGACTGACGCGAGGGTCTGAGGCAAGAAGCAAGAGAGAGACCAAGTGCTTGCTGTCTAGAGGAGTTTTATTCCCCTAACCGGGAGCAGTGGGAAATGGCCCCGAGCCACCCTCGGGAAGGGGTTTTAAGGGATAGAATGTCTGAGGGATGAAACACAACACAGCCAATAGGGTTCCCTTAGGGGAGGGATGAGAGACGACAAGGAGCAAATGGGAGACACACAGAGGACGGGAGAAACTTAGGGAACATATCAGATGCAGGGATCAGGATGACTGGCAGGGAAGGTTCCAGAAGAACTGGGGCAGGGCAAGGGTGATTGACAGGGGTAGGGACAGCACCAACTAAAATTGACATGGCTATTTTAGGAAACTTGGGAGGAGAGGGAAGATTGACATTATTGATGGACACATTGGTGGCGAGAAAACTTGGTGAAAAACAACTTGGGGCAAACCATCATGAGGGGAACAAATGGGGGTACAAAGGAGCAAACCATTTCAAGCTAACTAACATTAAATAACTTTCGCAACGAACAACTGAAGAAACTTAAAAAACACAACGCTACAGCTGCAAACTCTGCAAGGACAAATATCTGCCAGTTACAAAAAAATAAATATACAGGAATAACTGTGGTTTCCATTCATGCCTGATCTGAACAGAATTAATTCAAGGAAATCAGTTTGGCAAATTCTGGCATATTTAAAACCAACATAATATAAAGGTGAGTGAAGTAAATAAAGCGGGCCAGGAGAGCTTCTTCTCCTTTTAGAAATGCCTTTATTAAGAGAAAACAGCCTGGATGGGGGCTCGGGGGCGCGCGCACACCACCGCTGTTCCCTGGACAACCCGAAGGAGGAGGGGTTCAGTTCCGTCGCTCGGCGGAGCTGGGCCTTCCGTCCTCGCAAGAGTCCCTAGGCAGACTGTAGATGGCTCGCAGTCTAGGGATGTCTGTTCTGTTCAACACTGTCGAGGTTATGGGGATTTGGCTCATTTCGGTTCTGGGCAGTGGAAGATCCACCACAGTCTTGTTGTTTCATGGCAGTTACTCTCGGTTCTCGGTTGTGCGTTGGTTCCTTGTTAGCGGGTCTTGGATGGTACTAGCAATGCTTCATTTGCATGCAGCACGTCCTTATGGGAACAGCGGAAGTGACACCCAACGGAGAAAGGGAAGCGGGCACAATACAACTGGGGCATTAACATATTAAAAGTTTAGTAGTTAACAAGTAACAATTAACAACAGAACTACTTAACTATGCTTTATGTTCTGGAACTTCTTACTCCTCACAGGGAGGCCCTGGCACAGGGTGCCCAGAGCAGCTGTGGCTGTCCCTGGATCCCTGGAAGCATCCAAGGCCAGGTTGGACAGGGCTTGGAGCAGTCTGGGACAGTGGAAGGTGTCCCTGCCATGGCAGGGGTGGCACTGGATGGGATTTAGGGTCCCTTCCAACCCAAATCATTCTGAGATTCTGTTATTCTGTAATGTATTGCCTATAATAGATTTTAAATTTACAATTAATGCAATGTGTACAAACCTCATCCTTATGGAAGCTCTGCATATTTAAAAGAATGTATATTTAAATATACATACACTTTATAGTTCCAATTCCTCCTTTGAAAAATTCCCTGGCCCTATCTGAAAGCCAAGGGAAGTTTATTTTCAAGATCTGTGTTGAATGAGATCCAGACCTGGGACTGTTTCATAAAGTATCATCCATGCCAAAATCCTCATCCAAAGAAAAATTCCAAGAACAATTATGAGGATTTTAAATATCAAATACCTAGTACTGCTTTATTTAAAGCAAAAGAGAAATCTATAAATGCATGGATAAATCACTTCAAAAGTGTATGACAAAAGATTTTTAAAGGCAGACACCTAAAATAATTTCTAAAATATTACTAAATGAGTGATTTTTGGTTTATCTTTTCAGCATCTAAACAATGCCACTGTGATTTAGTAATAAAGGATCCAATGCATTTACTCATCTTAACCTGGAATTTAATCATCAGAGTTTAAATCCTCTGGAACCTGACCTCCCCTGGCCCAGCTCCAGCTGTTCCTTGGGTGCTGTCCCTGTCCCAGGGAGCAGAGATCAGTGCTGCCCCTCGGGAGGAGCTGCAGCCCCTGGTGAGGTCTGACCTCAGTCTTCCCTTCTCCAGATGAGCAAACCAAGTGCCCTCAGCTGCTCCTCATGTGGTTTCCCATCCAGACCCTCCACCAGCCGACGAGCAGCTCTGAATTTTGCAGGGTCTCCCAAGGTTGCTCTGCCGCCCTCGAGGCACTGAGCAAGGAGTCAGGTGTTCACTGTCACCTGGGGCAGGGCAGCACAGTTGCCTTTGGGCATCAGTTCAGCTCAAAGCAAAACCTGAGCATATGGCAGCACTGTCACAGTGACAGTGCAAAACACAAAAATCCATCTTATCCGAGATGAAGTTAAGGCAACCCCCATCATTTGCATTTTACACTTGCAGTGATTCATTTCCCCAGCAATAATGAGGCAGTGTCCTCCAGTGGTTACAGCTCTGGGCACGGAGTGAGGAGCCCCCCAGGCACCCCTGCACAGCCCTTGGCCACTCAGGGCAGGTGTGCTCCAGGAAGCCACAGAGGTGCTTAACATGCACTAAAATAAGGCTAGAATGCCCAAATATTTTCAGAAATTTGGGCCCCAGCCAGCACATTCTGATGTCCCACTTGCAAGGTTAGGATCTTTTCTTTCTTTAAGGAGCCATGAGGACACAGAGACATCTCCCAGTGTCAACACAGCGCTGCTGCAGGAACAGGACAGGCATGGACAAGTCTTCACCACATGGAGAAGTTGCTGGGAGGCCCAGAATATGGAATGTTCTAATTCTACACCCCAGATTCTCTTGAAATAAAAGACCATCAAGCCACTCACTGTGAAGACTGCTGAAATCAGCTCATATTGAGCACATCTAGAATAAATGGGGGTCTAGGGGATCCAGCACATCATAGTCATAAATATTGAGTACACTGTGCACTGGAACATTAGTGCCCTTTTTTACTCTAAAACTACTGTACTGTCAAGGTCTTTGGGCAGGTGTCCTAGGGTGGATTTATGATGCTTGTATCCCCAATCATCTGTTCTGTGTATGCTGGATGTCATATTCTGTGCCTTCAAGATGGATTCCGAGAGCGAAGGCAGGGAGGAGAAGAAGCATGGAGTTTGTTACCAGAGACTGCAGTGACTCCTCCACACTCTGCCCTGGACTGTGTTGTCTGCACACAGACGGAGCAGAACAGAGCTCTCCTTTGCTTTTTAGTTAGTGTTAGCTAGCTGAGGCAGAGAAGCCTTCCCTGGATTGTTTTCATCTCCCTCTCCTTGGCACTGTTGGAACCTGCTCCGGACGGGGGACCCAGGGAAGCACCGAGAGCTTTGGGCACTTTGTGGCCCACACCCACCGGGGCTGCTCTGGGCAGGGGCCTTGGCCAGTGCCGGAGGGACTGACAACGGAGCGAGCCCCGACTCTCTGAATGAGTTTTGTAATCCGATATTGTTCACTTTTTGTGCGGGGGACTGCTTCGCCTGTTAAATAAACAGGTTTTTTCCACCTCTCTCTGAGGAATTTTTTCCCGAACCCGTTGGCGGGAGCGGTCGTGTGGTTTGTTTTCTGGGGAGACCCCCTTTTGGAAGTTTCTTCTCCCAAATTTGCCCTAAATCAGAACAGCAGGTAAATGAAGGAAGAGGTTTTTGGTTCCACATGCAAATCACACTGTTCTTTCAGCTGAAAATGAGTCATTAAAGAATTTATTGGACTATCTCTGAACAACTTAATCAAAAGTGCCAAAGCCAAGAAACGTCTGGGTGAGACTTCAGCCGTGCTGTCAGCCAGTTTCAGACCAGAGCACAGGGGCCCTGCAGGTCTTACCTTGGGTAAAATGAACCTTTCTGTATTTTCCCCAGGAAAGTAACAGTCCATAATAAGACCAGCTCGACACAATTCTCCCACAGGTTTGCTGTACTGAACTGAGACATTATTGAGTCCCAGTCAGCATGGTCACCACAACATGACTAGCTCAGAGACTTTTAGAATCTCCTGTCCTGTCCACAATGTTTTGATTTATGCCAAGTACATTTCCGAGAGTACAGCTCATTTGTGCTTCAGCCTAGATTTAAGTGACTGGATCCTGGACATATTATCCCAGGTTATGTTGATTAAAAATACTGTAATTAATAGAATTAGACTAGATAAGTACTCAGTGTAACTAAATTAATCTCACCCAAAGCAGCAACACACAGTAAAACAGGAGCATGTAACACAAATGCTGTCTGAAACCAGAAGGGATGGAAATTGTTTTAATCAGACCTCTCTACCTAGAGAATGTCATCCAGCACATGTAACAAAAACTCTCAGCTCATTGCAAAATTGGTGGCTTTCCAAGCAATAAGGCTTGTGATACATGGAGACATGTTACTAGGAAACTTGACTAAATGCTAGAGTTGAGAGAAAAATTTTTGACCTAGTGGGAGTCCTGGAATTTCTCAGAACATTGCATATTTCGAGCTGCATTTCAGCCAAAAGCAGCAGGCCAGCCTTCAACATTAAACAGTTCTCCAGAGCACTTACAGCCTCTGCAGTGGAGACAGAAAACCTAATCACATTTTAATTGAGCCACATCAGACTTCCAAATTCAACACGCATTCAAGAGACATTTACTCCAATTACAACATAAACCTGCTAGGCCCTCCTGCATAAGGAAGGAACTCAGCAAGGACAGACTGGAGGGTTTAAATGTGACCATGTACACGCAGTGTCAACACTTCATCTGACACCATTCCCACGGAGAGGCTCGCTGGTATCGCCTTCTCCTCGGGGCACTGCATTTCCCACTCCCACCAAAGCAGCTGGGATTCCCATCAGCTGCTTGCAAACACTGGTCACCTTTCCCACTGCCATGTTTTCGCACTCTTCCCTGCAGGGAGAGCCTGATGATGGCAAGATAGCCACAGGACCAGAGAGGAGATTTCCTGGAAACAAGCCTGGCCACACAATTATGTTGCATAATGAAATGGACCAAGAAAGGTTGGGATTTACACAGTAGCTCACCACTTGTTAAACTAAGCACTTATGGGTTGTTCATTGCAGAGCACTTAATCTGTCGTAAATGCAATACAATTTTAAACAACTTTGTTTTAATACCACATCTCTTAGAATATTACTGTACTTGTTCAAAAAACCTGCACTCTTATGAGGTGCTGATCCAGGAGTGCACATTCCTAACAGAATCATCCTTAGAAACGTCTGCCTTCTCCTGCTGTAGCCCACAGACATTTCTGACTCTCAGCACACAGGTCACCCCACAGAATGGAGGAATAAGGAACACTTTGGTGGGAGCAGGTTCTGAGTGGGTCACTGGAAATTGAACATCTGCTTTGACACGATGTAACTGAGTCTCCCTAATTCAAAATCAAACTGGACTGAACCATTCCTTGTACAAACCAGGAGGAACCCTGTCTGAAACCAGTCCTGCTGGCTCCTGGCAGTCACTGTCAGCAGGAGTCTTCCCCGTGGGCTCCAGCTGTTTGCAGTGCTGCAGATGGTGATCCTGAGCACAGCCCCAGGACTGCTCCACAAGGTCCAACACTGAGCAGCTTGCTGGCCACAAATTCCCTTTGCATCCCCCCTCACACTTTTAACACCCCAAGCAGCACCCAAGGATCTTTTTTTTTTTTGCCTCAGGCTTAAGAGATATAAAGGCAGCAGTGATAATTATTGCTTTAGCTGTATTTATTTCAAGCCCTGATCGCATCTAGGGATGATTCTACACTATTTTCCTTGTCCTATCAAAGGCTCTTCCCAGTTATTTTGATGTTTAGTGCTACACAGAGAGCTCAAGATGCATTCCTCAGTAACAGAAGAACCAAAATGGCCTTTTCCTGCCACGCTTCTGTATCATGTGAGGTTGGAAAGATGTACTACACGCTGAACCTCATGCACTGCAAGGCCAGGCTGGACAGGGCTTGGAGCACCGTGGGACAGTGGAAAGTGTCCCTGCCCATGGCAAGGGGTGGCAGTGGATGAGCTTTGAGATCCTTGCAACCCAAACTGTTCTGGGATTCTGCAGTTTCAGTGCCAAACAGCTGAAAAGCAGAAAGACTGATGATATTGCCCCTCACTTCTCTGTGGAAGGAAAAGGTGTGGGTTTGTCCACGACTGAGTCATGCTTACAATTGGTCTGACAGTGCAGCAACCACAAACCCAGTTCAGATGCTGATAATTTTCTTATGAATTTGACAAATACTTCTATCTCTTATTCTAGACCTAATTTAAAAAGCCTTTAAAAAGAAGAAAAGTGCTATTCTCCTCTCTGTGACTAATGGAACCATGTCCTGTATGTAGCAGGTGGCTTTAAGACATCCAACTTTGCCCCCAGCTTCTTTGACAGGGGCTGAGAGGGAATTTGTTTCCCTGATAGTCATATGATTCAGTTTAAAGGAAATTTGTCATTTGGTTCAAGCAGAGCATTGCTATTTCCTCTATGGAAATGGAAACACTAAATCATACATTTTTCTCACATACCATGTTTTGAAAGGCCTGCATTCTTTCATGTCTCAGGCTCAAACGTTCCCACAGCTAAAACTGAATATGAAAGTATTCAAGTCTTAAAGCACTCCCACCTCCAGCAACTCAAAAGACACCCTAGTTCTACTTGCAGCCTTGTTCATCCAATATAAATAACTCAGGCTGCTCACTGGAGATTTATTACCTTCATACGTTCATTTCACTGTTGGCCTTGGCAGACATGTCCAGGTTTAGAGTGAAAGATAGCAAAACTTGACAAACCTTAAATCCCAACGTTGTAGAATTCTATTAGGTAACAGATGGAAAAGATAATTAGCTGACAACTCAACCATCACATGTTTCATTAGGAGCCTCATTCCTCCCAGACACATTCTCTCCCAGATTTTATCTTCAGGACAATGAAGGCTATTGTTTGCCTCGAACTGGCGAAAAATGAGGTGAGCTCATGAAACCTGAAGAAGGAACAAGCCTGTATTCCTCTCTAAATTCGGTGCTGTGCTTACACATTAGGGACTTCCAGCTGTAAACTGGCCTGGGAATGCTAGGTCCAGGTTATTTGGTGGCCAAAAGCTCAAGAAGTTTCCTCATCAGCCTCTCTCTACAAAGAGGAGTTAATCCAATCCTTGGTGGCAAGAGAAACCTGTTAAACTATCACCATGCAGCGCAGAATAAAGAGATTTACACATACAGATACCAACAGCAATGGTAGTTTCCTCTTTAACTCCCACCCAGTCAAACCCAGAGTTTCACTGCCTCTGCTTGTGTCTGTAAAGAAACACTGAGAGATTGTGCATCTTGGTCATTTGCAGCACAGCTCTGCACTTCACGAGAAAATACTCAAAGCAAAAGCCATTTCATCTGCTTGCATTTAACACTAAAATGGTTTGATGAAACGTATATCTTTTTATATAGGTCAAACCAATTTTCCTCTGGAAACCTATCACCAAAAAAAAATTTTCTTGGATTTGCAGCCTCCCTCTCCCTCCATGAGTTATTTATTGGTAGCTCAAACACTCCCCAGCTGTCAGACTCCAGCGCCTCATCCCGACATGTCTCTAGCTCCTGTATAATTTTTGTGATAGTCTACATGACCAGCTATATTTACAGTCCGTTTATAAACAGCTTACAATTAATAATTGCATCTTTTCAAAGTGGTGTACATGGATTTATTCATCAAACAGAGATGACTGCAGCAGAGGAACCCAATTAAAGCACATACCATATATATATATATATATATGTGTGTATCTGCTAAGACACAGGAACTTTTAAAGATAAAATTCCACACACAGTGTTCTTCCTTTTCTGTATTAAGGCACCAAATTTTTGAAAATATGGAGGAGTGATGTGTTTTCCAATTGTAACTTTACAATGAATACTGAAATGCAATGTGTCTGCTGCTTATCAGAAATTTCACAGGTGAGCCTGAAAGCCAGCAGGCTCTGCTGCAAACATTGAGCTCTCTAAAAAGACACTGATTTATAAAAAGCCTCTAAAACTACTGCAGCCTTATCAGAAGCTCAGTTACCAGTTTAACACCTCTAATACTAAAATACTTGGATTAGGATTTACAAGGTAGGTAATGAAATAGAACTTGGGAGTTAGAAAGTGACTTTAACCCCTTGTAATAACATCTTAAAAAGCATTTGTACACAAAACTTGCAAGCTCTCTTCAAGGAATCACCACTGAACTCTCAGAGAAGCTGTTGACAAACCTTGCACTACTCATCCTTGAGACTCACTGTAGTTTCAGACATATTTTAAGTATGAAAAATACATCTTCTTGTCTTTTCAATAAGCTGTTCCAGTCAAACTTTTGACAGCCAAGATCCATGTGAAGTGACAAGAAGTCAGTCAGCATTGTTCAACATCATTTTAATCTCTACTGAGGGGAAATTATAGAAACACGTTAACACGAACAGCAAATGTTTGGGGAAAGACCATATGGTGCTATGATAGGGGTTTAATTCATAGAAATGTCATCTAGAATTTTATAAAAATTATATGAAAGAATAACAACATCTTTCAGTAATGTCAGACGGTATAGAAAAAATAAATCTCAACAGTAGTTGTACTCTGATGGTCTTTCTAGTAGAAATTTAAAAGTGCTCTTTAATCTCAGTGTAGCAACTCACACTTAGTGCAATAGGTCAGATCTGGTTTAAAGCAGGTATTTATAGCAGTTGTGCAATTCCTACAATGGACAAACCCCATGAGCTAAACATGAACATTAAATGAGGTAAGTATTATAATTAGAATTAAACATTCCTTAGATAGCTTACACAACAACTCTACTACAAGGAAAATCCTGGTGCTCCCTCACAGGAGGGCTCCAACCTAAACACAACATAAAACTCTTAGTACAAATCAGTGAAAGTTATAAAAGCTATTGCAAAATAAACAGTTTAGTACATTTACAACCCACTGCTACAAACAGTACCTAATGCAAAATATACCAACTTTAACAAAGCCAAACTTCCCAGGTAGTGCAACTGAATTTGCTTTGAATACACTATTTTGTTCCCAAATCCTCCTAAAAGCTCCATATAAAGTTAGCACATTATCTTAATGTAGAAATGTCACTGCATTCCTTGATGAACAAGAAAAATGAAGGATTTGTTCACCAACTATGACTGCAGGTAGAAGTACCATTGATCTCTGAGCAAGTGAAAAACACAGCATTAGTTGGGGAAAACTAATTTAAATCTACTCCTCACTGTTTTATACATGGCAAGCTGGCAATAATAAGACAGCCTATATTTCTACATAGTTTTTTCTGCAGGGTTGCTGAGAACTGTAAGATCAGCTTTCACTGGACTGTAGTTTCTCTGTCTGTGAGTTACAGTGCATAGGAACTACTGCCTGTCACATGCAGAGCTCATTTGGAACACCAGACTGGTAATGGTGAGCCTTTGTGGCTCATTTGCATAGGGAGCCAAAGGTGTTTCATATTCTATTTCACAAGGTGTTTATGAGCAAGATTTAAGTCACTATCAACAACAGGAATAAACTAAGAATTGACAAACATTTCTTCTAACTGTCTATGGCTGCAAAGCCATAAACAAACTGCCCTGGCTTTTACAGTATTGCACTTCCCTTTAGTGTTAAACTGACAGTTGAAGTCTGCACGGAACTCGTTTTATAACAGTATTTCAATTTAAAAAGCAATAAACAAAATGCAGTATTTAAAAACCCCCACAAGACAGTAGCTTTAGTCCATATTCCTCCCACATCAGACCATGATGCGCCATCTGGAACAGGTCTGGGACAGTCTTTGGATACCAACTGCATATTTCTTCCAACATAACAGACCCCCCCATACCAATCAGAGGAGTGAATTAAGCTTTCTACAGCAACATTAGACACAAAGACAGTACCCTTGAGTGCATATCTCAATTAGTTTAAAAGGATGTGTTGCCTCAGCTCAAGATAAATTCAGGAGTTAGACAGAGTTACTCTGTATTGCCTCTGGGTTACGTGACAAACATGCAGTGACCTGTCACTGCAGTGACAAGTTGCTGAAGTCCTTAGCAGAGTCTGTGACCATCTGATCCAGGCTGGGACTGCCAAGTGCACAGGCTGGCCGCTCCCTGCCCAGGAGCCCCAGGCTGTGCAGGTTGAGGATGGAGTCGGCGATGATCCGCGCCGTCCTCTTCTGGTACCCCCCGGATGTCACCATCAGCACGGGGATCCCGCGGCTCCTGGCAGCCCTGAACACCACCTCGTCCCTCTTCACAATGCCCTGCAAGGTCACCACAGGAACTATAAGTGATAGGAACATGATGCTTCAGTTCTAACCTGTGGTTTATGGATTTAGAGTATTGGATGCTTGCTAAAGTGTTTAAGCCTTATAGTTTACAGTAGCAATTAAAAATTCATTCACAAGTCCTGCTAGCTGGTTTGCATGCCTAATCATTAAAAAAAAAAACCCACCAAAACAGTCACACCACCCCACAAAACCCCCACCAAATCAAATATTCTTGGCTTGTTTAAGAGGACACAGCAGATAATAGTCTTTAGTACAAATTGCTACAAGAATTGCAACTCAAAGGCCATAAAGTCTAAACTGATTGCAAATTTTACACCTTTTGCCCAGGTGAGGAATTGAGACTAGGAAAGACTCTCTGAACTCACAATGCTTTAGTTTGTACTCAATTTGCACAGCACCATCTGTCAGAAGTTCAGTAACTTGATCAAAATTTCACAATCCTACAAAAAAGTCCAAAATTCAAATCAAGTTTTACACATTCATTCACAATCATTGGCTGAATCTTAAGTCCCAGTTTCTGCAATAAGAACCTGTGGCTAATGCTACAAGAATCTATGGCTGAAGGGGAAGCTGCAGAATGTAAGCAATGGTAAATCCATGAAAAGAAAATAAATTCTAAGTAATTTCTTACTAAGAGAAGGGTATGGAATTGAAAAATAACAACGACTGCTGACCAAGAGTTGCTGGACTGTCATTGAACCCAGGCAAGAGCAGAGCTTGAGTCTTCCGGGTTTCAAACAAGCACATGAGGGTGAAAAATAGTTCAGGAATTAAGAGAACAGAACTAAAAATCTACTTTTATAAAAGCAGAGTTCCAGATACGTTACAACTTGTCAAAAAAAAAAAAACAAACCAAAACCCAAAACACTTGCAACACAACTGACAACAGCTTAAAATGGACACCTCTAAACTTAAAATAACTGCAAAGCTGGTGAAGGGAAAAGGGATCACAATGTAATCAAGTACAAACAAAAAAAATTCAAGAAGCAGCAGCAGAAGTGTTTCAAAATGAACATGCACTGCTCAGGCTGGCTACAGGAAGAGTGAAAGAACATCAAGAAATAACACCCTGCCATTAATTAGACCACAAACAGATGGTAAAGGGAAAGAATAAAACACAAACGTAGCAGGAAAAAACTATCTTGCAAAACCATCCAAGAATATTGTTCATTGCACCGTCTGACACAGCCCTGCAAAAGAACCAGGAATAACAAATGAACAGTAAGACAGAGGAAACTGAAGAATTCTATTAGAAACAGATCCTTAGAGGAAGCAACAGAATTACAGAAGGAGCTGCAGGGCCCTGGGGACCCAGCAGAGGATGCATCACTATTATCCCACACCAGAACTGGAAGCAACCCCTGCTCTCAGGAGCCTCACTGCTCCAGCTGCTCCAGGGGGAGCCTGGAGGAACTGAGAGGAAAACATGGGCTTATTCCCACATTTCTGTGGAAAACAACAGCCTGGCACAACTCCCACTTCCAAACAAAGGGAAGAGAGGCTCAGCTGATGCACCAAAGGCTTTTGTACGGCCTCAAGAACCAGGAAACCATCACTCAGAGCACTCTGAGGAGCCCCATTCTGGCCACAACTAACACTGCAGCAGGAGCTTGAAATACAAATGACATCTTCAGGAGCAGAACTGAGGCCTGGACTAAGGCCCTTTGAAGAGAGGGACTGTGCAGGCACAATGCCTTTCCAGCACTGGGATTTCAAGCCTGCACACCAGAGACAAGAACCCTGCCCTCAGAGCAGACACTAAAGGTTTAAGCTCCCTCCAGCTGTGCAGAGAATGCCTTTCACCTCTCCTCATGGCCAGGGAAGCTGCTTCACCTTTCTTCCCCCATCCTCACACTCTCTGTCTGCACAGAATCCAGCAAGCTACAGCACCTCATTTTTCTTGGCAGTTAACACTGCCCCTTATCAAAGTGCAGACATATGGATTATTTTAGAGGCAAATCCAAAGTATCTCCCTATGACCAAGCTGCCACTTCCCTTGGTTGCCACTGCTCTCCAGAGGGCTCTGCTTCACCAAGCCCCACCTCACACCTCAGGCCACCTCCTCTCCAAGGTCCCAACCAAGTCCAAGCCCCTCAGCTCTTCCTTCACGCAAGAGAACTGAACAGAATTAGAACTGAACAGATCAAGTGGTGCTCAAAGAGGGGAATCTGAGAGCTCACAGATCAAACAAGCACTTTTCTGTATTGATCTGGTGGCCATTAAAGAGACCTAAATGTGAAACAGGAGACAGATAGCGCAGAGGAACTGTCAGAGAAGGAATCACCTAAATACATTAAGGAAATGAGAGGACTGTAAATTTTTGCTTATTTTTAAGAAAAGCAGAAAGGTGAAGACTTCTATGAAGCTTTAGAGAATAAACCAAAATTTGAGTCTGGTACCAAACTGCAGAAAGTAAGTGGCATCTAAAGAAAAGGATCAAGAACAGGAAAATAACTCTTTGTTTGCTGAGAATACACAGCCAGGCTGCACAAAATTGTTATAACCATGAGGGTAGTTTAAAACAGGTGGGACTGCTACACTGGGGGCAGGTGACAAAGAAATGACAAAATGGATCATATGAGGGGAAAAAAGAACCAAAGAAAGAACAAACCAAGCAAGGAAAATAGAAGTCAGGTGAAGTGTGAAAATATATGTATCTCTCTGGTTACTGTTTGGGTGTTGGCAAGCAGTGTATTTTAGAGAGAAGATGAATGATACTAGAACAGGCACCAGAAGAACAAAAATATTCAGAGTCAGGAGAGACAAGGAAGAGAAGGGTGAAAAGGCAAGGGAGATGTGTGTGTGTGGCAGGACAGTGCTGTGCTGGGGGCAGTGCCATTCCTGCAGCCCCAGGAGGCTGTGCTGCTCCAGGCTCACACACCTGGGGGGAAATGGCCAGGCCTCCCAGGGGATCCCCATCCAGAATGTCAGTGCCAGCATTGTAAACAACGATGTCAGGCTTGAATTCATTCAGGGCTCCTTCCACGTGGGTGTGCACCTTCTGCAGGTACTCCATGTCCTCTGTGCCCCACTCCAGCTCCACTTTGCGTTTTATGGCACCTGAGAGACAACAAAGCAAGCACTGCTCAATAAACAAAGCATTGCTTTGAAATAAAATGCGCAATTTAGGTAAGCAAGCAAAAAAAAATTACATTTCTGGAAGCTCTCTCAATACATTGCATCTTCACAGAAACATGAATTAAAGAAAACTATTCAACTGCTTGTTTTCTCAGCAAATGTAAAGCACAATGACCTTGAAAAAATTCCATTGAAGAGAGAAAATTAGATGCAGGACAAAAAAAATCTGAGATGCAAATGGAAAATGTTATTGAAAAACAGCTGATGTGCAAGTCCAGTTACCAATCAGCAGAGAAATCATAAAGAAAATTATTAACTTAAAAGTAACCTAAATAAAGCATAAGGCAAAGAAAACATTGAACTGCTATTGCAGAGGAAACAGCTGGAGGAAAAAAACAAGATAAATATCACTGAGAAATTATTAAGATGTTTTATTTTTATCACAACACTCAAAACTTCACAGCAAGGGATCATGAATTTATGTGAACTGCTTTATGAATGTGTAACAAGATTCAGCTTTGCCCCGAGCATTTTCAATTTAATGTTCTTACCCTGTAATCCCAGCAGAAGAGCAAATATCAGTTCTTAATTTAAATCAAATTATTTCTAATGCTTCTAATAAAGCAATAGAAGTAGAAAATAAAGGTTGAGAAGGTAAAGGAAAAAAACCCAAGGTTATGCAGCTGAGTTTTGGGTGCTTTTATGGAGGGATGTGTGACTCTACCTCTGAATTAATCAAAGCCATGCCAGAGCTGTTCCAAGGCATGACTTCTTCCTCACACTAAATGACGTGGAGTCTCACATCTTAAATACGGATTCAGCCCCTACCAAGTGTGCAAGAATGTCCTCAGCACAGAATGACAATTACTCTTGTGATTGCTGTCTCTTGTTCTGCTTTTCATCTTTGTTCCGCATCAGTGAAGTTTTTCTTTCTTTTCCATCCTGTTATTTTATATTGCATCAACATTAGTTTCAAAGATTTTTGCTTCTTTATGGTTTCTCAGAGTTTCAGCCTTCCCTGCTTACCCTTCAGTGAACCAGTCCTATTCCTCATCCCTCCTTTGTCCTCCTAAGCCTGTGTAATTCCACACTGCTTTGCCCAGGGACTCAATATGCTTATGGCCTAGCATTGGCAAGGTGAGCTGCTCCCTGTTCTCCCTTCCCTAATGAAGTCCATGGGGCAAAAAATGTGTTGAAGAGGTTCCTGCAATAAAACCCGGAGAAACGGGCAGGAAGTCCAAGGAGACAATGATCAACTGGATTTACCCTAAGGATTCAAAATCTCAGGTTGAAGCCTCTGCCATCAGCAAAGAAATTCCCCCTGTGATCCCAACTCTGCCTGGTCACCTATTGGAAAGGGTTTAAGGGACTTAGCCACAAAAATCCTATTCAGACATTCTTATGCAAACTGCAGGGAACCACATTCACATGGCTCTGGCCCACCCTGTGCTGCACCTCATCCTTCATCTGCAGAAAGGGAATGCTGGTATGCAGTGAGGTACTGCAGCTCAGTGGTTCAGACTTGCCAACAAGGACTGATTCTGTTTTGGTCTTACTCCATCTGTTCAAATGCTGCCATGTGATATATGAATAAAAGGATGCTTTTCTTGGGGGAAAATCTCCCATATTTGCTTGCAATTTGTCTGCTCCAGACATGGTGTACTTTAAATGGTCATTTTTAGCTTAAAACCTTGAAATACTACAATTCTTAATATCTTTACTCGTCAAAAGACAGCAGTGAAATGCACTGCACCTAACTCTTGTCAAGAATCCAAATGAAGGAGGTTTTTCAGAACAGCAGTATCACTGAAGGAATCCAACAGCAGAACAACTCCCCCAACAACCCCTGACTCAGTGAACAAATTAAGCTTGTAATAAATGACAGTGTAACAGAATCAAAGACCAGATAAATGTGGGGCTTTTGCATTCCAATTTAGCCATTATCAAAGCCCCACTAGTTAATTGTGGCAAGTCACAAGACACAACAGACACATCACAGCAGGGATAAACAAACTACAACCAAACCAAATCAAGCACCAGCTCTTAATGTGGGGATGACAGGGAAGGGGGAAGTCCCCGTCCCTGCAGGGATTTAACAGTGTGGATGTGGCATTTGGGGACACTGGGCAGTGATGGCAGTGCTGGAGGAATGGTTGGACTCAACCTCAGAGGGACTTTCCAACTTTAAATTCTATGGCTCTGTTACAGGACTTGCTTTGCTTCCCACCTTGTGTCACATTCAGATGCAGATTGTTTCCTTCATGCTTATCAAACAAGTTCTGCTGGCAAGGCAACACCTGAATATGTTATAACTTCACTCTCAAAAGAAGATGAAACCTTTTTTACTCAGTATCAGCTAATCCTCAGTGAGTTCTCTCATAAATGTAATGTAAAGGAAAGATGAAGTTCTAACAACTCTCTTCAAATCAAAAGATTATTCAACTTGCTGCTTCAAGCTTTGGAATGGACTGCCAACAACATCCACTGACACCTCCCCACACCCTGCACTCCAGAATGTCATTCCTGAAGTGAGGGAGAACATTACAGCATGAACGCTGTTGTGATATATCACAGTGAGCAGTGAAAATGACATTAAATTAAAAATAATAAAAAAAAGAAATCTAGGTGGCAGTGTTGCAAGGAAGCTTAGTAGTAAATAGTTAGGTAACAACACAGTAGGTCTAGTACATTTGGGAAGATGAATTTCAATTATACTCACGTTTAGCAAAACCATCACCTGGGTAAATATATCTATTGTATGCATCCATAATATAAACCCGAGGATCATCCATAAAGTCCCTCTCATGGCCATTTCCCTGAAGGAAATTTACAGTTAGCTATTCCTAGCATGCCAACACAGAATTAAATACACTGCATATTCTAGAGTAATTAACACTACGGAAGTTCTATTATTCAGAACTCCTGCGTCATTCTCTTATTTATAGTCCTGGAGATTATTCTGAGGTGTGGAGTTTTGGGGGGCTTGACAGTATCAGTCCGAAGACTGCAGGTATTACCACAAATAAAATCCTCATCTCTCTGAAGGTAATTTGCATGGATTTCATTACACACGTATAAAAAATAAGCAAAAATCAGAAGCTAATTATCCTCAAGAGCATCACAAAAGCAACTACGACCACCAAACTGATCTACCATCTTCCAGCTGTGCAAGAAAAAGACACTTTCAACTGCTGCAGGAATACTGAATATTCTTATGTAAGAATTAATGAATAAATAAAGCAGACTACAGCTCTCCTGATAACTCAAGCCTTGGTGAGGTAAGCATTCCCTGGAAAAATTACCAACATTAACAACCCAACAGTTTAATACCAGAAATTCCCTACAAAAAATTGTACTGGTTGTAAAGAGGGATGCTTGAGAGAAAACTCGGATTTGGAATAGTTCCCCCTCCCCATTTCTAAATTTAAATACTATTCCTTTGGCTCTCACTTATTTTCACTAATATAAAAATCATTTTACCACAGCAATCACTAAGATAATTTTGTTTAAATCAGTGTATAATAAAGGACAACAGCCCCTCTCCCTAGAATTTCACTTAAAGTACAGAAACTGACATTTCCATAGATACATCTCGTGTAATCCAGTTTTTATGCTGACAAATGGCAACTCTGTTTATTTCTTCAGCATCTTTGGTCCACAAATGAACGGTTCATGCACACAAGCCCAGGAATATGAAACCCTCTGGGGGAACCATTTCCTTATGAAAGGTGAAACTCACCACTGCACTAAGAATTGGAACAGTCACAAGATGAGAATATCTGCATCCTTAAACAGGATCTGCTGAGCTACTTCAGACACCTCTCATCCCCCAAAGAAAGCAACAACAGGTATTGTAATGTGGACACTGAGACTACCAGCACATTTGAAAACCAAAATACATTACAAGAATTTTTCAAAACCAAACCATCCCCATATAGGGCAAAACAAATCCACAGCCTGACAGAGAGGCTGAACAGCACCATGAACACAAGACATCTTTCTACTGCATAATCTGTGTCCTGCTATCACGGTGATTTTAGGACATGTAAGAGAATGAGAGAACATCAAAAACTTGCAGCCATTAGGCTTCCTCAGTGCCATAGAACTGTGTAAAAATGGTTTCTTTACACATAATAAATCACCTGAAATGCCTCAGGTTGGACATCACTTTGGTGCATTAAGTGCCTTTCTAAAAATACCATTTCTGTCCTTTCAGGATTTATTTTGCAAATCCTACCAAAGCTGAGATTTGATCTCAGTACCACAGTAAATCACTTCACCAGGTGAAGAGGGATGGATCCTTTACTTCATTAGCCTGAAGCTAGGCTTAAAATTAAACCACTGAAGGTCAAATCCCTCCCCTGCAGAGGATGCTGCAGTGACCAGGCGTTTGGAACCAGCTGGGATTGTGTCTGGAGAGATCCTTGTTTCTCACGGGAGTGCAACGCAGCAAGATTTTTACATGCAGCCACACGATAAAGCTGCAACTCAGGTTAATTTTATTAAACTGGCTTAAGAGCCTTTTGGACCGTAACATACGTGAAGAATCAACTCTTCACAGTTTTTCATCATCTCTGATTAACTTTGTGCTCTGTGATTTTATGTTTGTATTAAAAAAGGTATTTATCACACACTTTTACTTTAAGCAGCACTGAATACAGGTAAACTACTCACCTGATGGGCATCCAGATCAATAATTGTGGCTCTAGACACTCCTTGTACTCTCTCAAATAAGAACTGGATATATAAGCAAGGAAAAACATGGAAAAATTTATGAAGCTAGGTGACAGATTGAACTGGAGGCTCGAAGATTGCACAGTGCAGGACTGTTGGAATTTGGATGTAGGGCACATCTATTTGTTTCAGTCACCAAATAAAATGAGACATAATTCTCATACATTTAATATAAGCATCTCATTATTTGACATAAAAAGGTAATTTTTGTTAAAATAAAAACCTATATATTTCCACCAGATAAAAGAAAGAAGCCAGGCCCACCCAGGGATCACAGAGCTGATGGTGACAGCATCCAACTGCAACAGCCTAAAATTCAGTGTTTAGGAAAAGCTGCTGTAAGGACTGCATGCCTTAGAGCCACTTTTAGTGACAAAATTCATTTCTTATTCTGTCTGGGAAGAGAAAAATGTTTTTTACTTCTTTGAGTCTTAACTTTGCTAAGTTATCATCTTTAATATAGACATGGTAAAACCCAAAGACTTTGTACAAACTGCCACCCACTATAATTTCTCAATCTGTATTTTAATGGTAAGTGAAAAAAGAACACTGTGGATTACTTTTCTGCAAATTACCATGTACAGAAATTAGGATGTTATGTCACATGTTGTGTTGCAATCATTAGAGCTCTTTAATGTTTGATTATTACTGATACTTTATAAATATTCTAGTATACAAATGTACCATGGCTCATTGGATAAAAATAAGCCCTAATTTCAGAAGGCTCTTACTTCAGCCATTCAACAGCTAAATACCAAACGTATTCATTCCCATTTGGTGACTATTTTGGAGTCACATTTTTATTCATGAATCTGAACAAGTCTGAGCCCTGTATGGTGCAGTTTGATTCAGAGAGGAGATTTTTGTCTCTGCGTTTGTCTTGGCTGTCACCACTGAAATCAATATGGAATGTCCAGGTTCACCTGCAAGGCCAGGAGAATTATCCCTGAGGATATCAGAAATCCATCTGGTTTGATTTGGAGTGGGTTTTGCAAGACAACATTATCAATGCAATTACAGTGATGCCTATTTACATTGATAATTCTGACCCCTGCAACTCTTCCCTTCCACTTCACAACTCTCCATATCCCTATTCCTGCCCATCTGGAAATAGCTTCATTTTCTCCTATTAGGATGTAAATTAGTTCTCAGGAATTTATGTGGCTTTCTCCTCCATTTGCACAAACAGCAGAAAACAGTGGTTTAAGAGCAGTCCTTACCTTGATGGCCAGTGTGATGTCAGCATACGCACAAAATCCTCCCCCTTTGTCACTGGAGCAGTGATGGAAACCACCCCCTGAACAGGAAAACGTTGAAGGGGTGAAAAGCTACATACTAAACAAAAGCCAGATACTAAAAACATTGATGTGCTAAGAGATGTAAATGAAAATCAGATGCTTTTAACACACTATTTAGGATATCACTGAATTTGTACTCACCTACATTGATGGCCCAGCCTCTATCCACAGCAAGCTTTCCTGCCTTAAAATAAAAAAAAAAATTACAGTTGGAATTCCATAAATGAATGAGGCAACACTTAATTTCTGCTTCCACCCCAAATCACTCCTGGCATTACAACATGCCCGTGGAATTTTCAGATTTTTTGCCACTGAACCAGATCCCTGAGTACAACCCTTAACAAAACTACCCTCAGCATAAGGAGCTGAAAGAGTATTTGCTATTCATCTGTATCTCCTCCTCTGGCAGCTGAAAAAGGGACAGAGCAGTGCTGGGAAGAATAAAAAATTAGGAAGGAGCTCCTGATGTCCTTCCTGTTCATGCACAAATAGAGGAATGTAAGCGCAAAATCCTGGAACACAGACATGAAGAAACATAGTTCCAGTTGGGCATGGGACCAGACAAGTGCTCCAGTGTCAAGTGTCATGGTACTTCTTTTATTTTTTATGTGCTAGAACATGCAGGGTATAGAATATTATTGAGCTTTTCCCCTCCAGTACAGGAAAACTGTGCCTGTATCTCTCTTTTGAACTCAAATGACATTCAGGGAAGAGAAAGTATTGACAGAAAAGAGATACACAAGGCTTAAATTACGGAACTTTAACTGAAAATTCTGATTATTTTGGCCAGGAAGAGTCAAACAAGTGTTTAAGTGCAGCATTCCTTAACTGGTCTGTTAAGAGTAATATTACTTTAAGATATTACTAGTTACAAGTAAAAAAAAACAAAACGCTTAAAAATTGATTATTTTTTGTCCATAGTTATGTAAAGAAAAAATTACACACCATATCCAAAATGAAGTTTGGACACTTATGAAGTCTTTATAACCAATATTTACATTTGAACAGTTTTAATTCAGTACTAGGACAACTATTGGCACGGTAAACATGATCCTGGTATGAGCATGCCAACTTACACAAATTAGATCTTGGGGAAAGACTGCAGTTTCTGAACTATAAAACTCATTAAGTCCCAGGGAGAACACATTATCTGCGATTTATCACACTTCCTAGGGATTCCTCTCCAAAACTCAATCTTCCCATACTGCTAAAATATCATTAAAAAGTAGAGAAACTCAACAGGAATTTTTGTAATAAACAGGCCCATCAGGAATAGCAGAAAATTGCACTTCTGACTTGTACCATACAAGTTTTATTGTCTGATGAATCAAAATTGCTTTTAAAGTACATTCCTATTTCCCCATAATGAAAAAAAAAAAGGTAAAAATAACAGTACATGGCCTCAAGATGAATCCCAAAGTGCCCAGGAGTGGCATCTGTGTTTCAGGAGCCATGAGAAAAAACCAGACCATTGGTAGGTGCCTCCTCTACCTGAGCGCATTTCTAACTGGTCAACACACACCTGGGAGTTAAAGGTAACACAAGCACAGTGGAAAACATCACCAAAGCAGAGAAAGGTATTGCCTAGCTGGAACCAAGCTGAATGAGGCTTCACACAGACTGAGCTCCTGTCAAGAAATATCCAAGGCAGAGCATCAGGAAGCTCTAAACTCTTCCCAAGTTCCTCTCTCTCAGACCATTGCCTTCATTCCTGTGACAATCTTGCAGTGACAGCATGGCTGTAATGAGAGGAAACTCTGCAGATCCCTGCTCAGCAGGACTTGCTCTGAGTGACAACCAAATATTTTTAAGCACCTTGAACTATATGAAATTCTTTCTCCCTCCTCCTCCCCATCCATCTGCTTCTGCCAGTTCATGCCTACGGAAGGAGGCAGCACTTTTGTTACCTGGCCTATCAGCATAATCCAATACATCTAAAGACTTCTCCAGAACCCAGCAGGTTCTTTCAGAATTCAAATCTTTAAATAGTCCTTAAAAAAAGTTGGTGTAAGTTTTTTATTTCCCTATGTCTAACTCACCTTCGATATCTAGGAACCCTGTTCCTGTATCTGGCACGGCAGCACTGTCCAAGGCTGACAATCTGAGTTACATAAACACCACAACTCCCAGGTCTACAGTGTTTAATGAACAAATTTAACTATGATAAAAGTGGATCAAGAGCACCTTACCATTATTGTTCCTCCTGTCTGAGTGCGTAGAGGCTTCAGAACTTTTCTCTGAACAACAAAATTGGGAAGAAAGGCAACTGGTGGAATTTCTGTGATTGTAGCCACAACAAATGACCACTGCAAAGGGGAAAAAGAGAGTTCCAATTAATATATTCTGGTTTAATGATGACATTTAGCTCTCTCAGTAGTTGTTATCTACTGAAAAGGTGCTCACAGGTCCTTAGGAAGAGCTTTAATATTTTTAGATGGAAGTGACCACACCAGTAACCTCTAAATAGGTTCATCCTCAAGTTTTTAACTATGAGAATCATCACTTTCCAGATTTTAATATTTAGTAACTGTATTAAATCAGCAATTTTTCAGGAAGGTATTTCAGAAAATATAATATCCCTCAGATCGGGAGGAAGAATTGTAAAATGTCCTTCAGCTACACTTGATATATTGTTCAAACCTAAAATATCTATTCCTGTGTGGAATCAAAATGATATAACAAGGAGAAAGCAAACACAAACAGACAACCGAACTAAGAAGTTCAAACACTTAAGTGAACACACAGTACAAACTTTAGCATAGAGAACTGATTAAAATTTATTTAGCATATTAAACACTTCTGGAAAATGTTTCAAGGAAGCATTTTTTTCAAAAGTCTTCAAGGTTAGAACACAAAATATTTGCAATATGCAAATGCCTTTTTTTTTTTTCCAAACACATTGATTACTTCAAAGAACTTCCACTAACACTGCTACCAGTGATAACACTGCTAAATATATTTCAAAGCCTAAGTCACAAGCAAGAATATACCTGTCCAACCAGTACTGGAACACTGAGGGACTGAGGATTACGACTTGCCACCACGTATGGAGAGTCTGAACAGATCCTATTTTCTGCAACATTAGGAACTTCAATGAGACTGAGGGCATTGGCAGCCCCACTCCTGAGCTGTTCACAGCTGGCAGGATGTACAGGTAATTTGAACCCAAAGGCAATCACATCCCCATCTCAGGGTCCTCTGATGCTCAAAGATCACTTTCTAGTCAGCAATATTTCAGTTACCAGGTACTGCCAGGTGGGTGAAAGGGTGGCATTGTTCATGAAGTGCCTAACTATATTTTGCCAAGTTAATTTCAAAATCTCTCTACTTTTATATTTGCAAGACATTATTCTGTTACCATCTTATCAGCTGTCCATCACAAGGTGCTTTAATTATTTTTTTGTACAGTCAATCTTGATAAAGCCCCTTTGCAAGACATTTTAGCTTTTGAACAAACACATTATTAAAAACTATATTCAATCCTGTTGTTCTAAAATGGAAAGGAAAGGTCACATTTGGATTAAAAAAAAAATTGATCTCAAATGTGAATGATAATCACAAAGAAAGTTTTAACAAAGTTTAAGTATAATTAATGTCAACAGGGAGAAGTGGGAGCAATCATGACTCAAACAAACAATTATGTAGCTGCAGGTTTTTAAGTGGAGGTGAGAAGTCCAGGTGTAGTGGGAGTTTTGGCTCCTAGGCTTGCTGGTCACAGCTGGGGCCACTCGTGTTGCCACTCACTGTCCACACCTGGACCTGAACTGGGATTACTAATTCCCAACAGATAGGGGAAGTCACCAACTAGGAGCAAAGTCTAGGGGTTCAAGAAGGCACCTGCAAGTGAAGGAAAATGCTTCTCCACTTAGTAACTGAAAATCTGTGGAACGTTTTATGCTTTTTTCTTTATGTGCTGGTTTTGTTTTCCAGCATTTCCCACAATAAATTTCCAGACCAGCTTTATCATCAGCATTCGCATTTCTGAATGCGCCAGTCTGAAACTGGCTCTAACCTCACTGCCTACCTCATTCCTAAAGGTCAGAATGCTAACACACAAGAAATGCATTATTTTACATAATACTAGAAAAGACAGCAAGTGGCAAAGTACTGCATGCAAACTACCCACAGTCCGGCCATTACCTTGGAGATCTAAATTCTTCAGAGGAATAACTGAGGGGGAACCACCTCAATTCAAAAGGCCAAACTTTGTTGCGAGGACTAAGCATGGAAACAGGGAGACCCTTCCTCCAACACAGACCTAACTTCCAGTAGCAGAGATACCTTGTGCACACCTTTTTGCTTCTCTTCACCCAACACTTGGCTGGCTTTTCAGCTGCTGCTAAGACACCGATCACCACCTACTCTTGCAACTGTAGGCAATTTCCTACCAAATTCATGCTCAGATATTAAATGAACACTCAAGTGATCCATTGTTTTAGGAGACCTGGGCACTCTGAGAAAAGGCAAGCAACTTTGTAGTCTTTCCAGCTCATCTAATATAACACTATACCATTTATACCTATTTGTCTGGATTTAAAAGACAAATAGTACAACAGACTTTGAATAAGGCAATAATGGGTTTTCACAAGGCTTGTCCATGTCTAGGACATTATTTTGCTTTTGCAACTAAGCACTTTTATCTTTGCTGCATGGCAGGAATCTGCTAGCATGACCAAGACAACATCTTCCAGTTCCTACACTCGCAGGAAATACTCTCTCATGAAAAGGGAAAGAGGAGATACCCAGTTAATCCCATCTGGATACACACAACAGTGCTGGTCTTGACCACAAGACACAAGTGATACAGACAATTCCCTGCGAAGCCATCCCATAGGTACTAAAAATATTATTATGGCATTCCAATCTGAGCTATGCACATTAAACCCTGCTTCAAAGAAGTGATTCAGTAAAAAGAGGTGGGTGGTTCTATGGAATTAAAAGTTCAATATCAAGAATAGCTGCAGTAATATCAAATCTAATGATGCATGAAATTGCATGTAACTTCATAGCATGGAATGAAGAAGCATAAGAGAACTCAGAAAAGCAGTTAAGAGCGAAAAAGTTCACACAAATAACAGCTCACTTATACAGAAAAATAAAACATTCCAGAAATAGCAATCCAAGGACTCTTCCACTGTGGAAGAGCACGGGTGACTCAAAATAACCTCTTTTAAATTATGAAATGGAAAATTTCTTCTTTCTCTGCCCTTCAAGCAGAGTTGCCAAGTAAAAGTAATGTCACCTGCACTCATCTACTACCCAAGTCCACCCACAGATGACTGGATAGATTCAGAACCAGAAATATCACATTTGTATTTTAGAGTTACACTGAAGTTAAACAAACTGACGTTTCCTTTAGAAATATACAAGGAATATTTAGAAATATACTGCGGTCCTGTGTGAGCTGACTCTGGAAACCTTCACAACACATAATGTGCTTCGTTATGCTCTTACACTGATCTTTCTCCATATTCCACTGATACAGGCAGTGTCTGAGTATGAAGCCAGTACTTCCCCACCCCGCCCAACCTGACCACAGAACCCCTACACACATGCCCTGCCAAGATTACATAACCCCAAACCCCATAAAGCAATCCCTGCATTATAAAACATCCAATAAAGTATCCCCATGTTAGTGGTTTCTACTGTATGTTCAATTTCAGAACAGTGTTTTACCAGAATACAACAAAACTTACACTGCTCAACACTAAAACCCTGTACTAATAAGAATATTACTGACATCTCAGACATTCTAATTCTCCCTATGTTTAATTTCCCTGAAATATCTTTCATGCCACCTATTTAATATGGTAAACCCTCTTTCCCTTCCACCCCTCCATAGTGTGAACTGCCCAATATTTCTGGGGTTTTCTTTCAGTATTCTCAGTAACAATGTTATCAGTGTGATCAACAGATACCACTCTAGATCTGTAAGGCTGATTAAAAAAACTGTACAAGACATCCACTGCCTTTGACACTCACTCTGGACAGTTTGCTGGAAAAACACATGAACAGGTACAGCACCTTTAATTTATTAAGGTAGCGCCTGGTGTGAACAACCAAGAGATCTTCATCAGTCGCCTCCCGTGCCTGCACAATCAAGTCATCTGCAATTAGTTTTTCTTCTGCAACAGGAGAGAAATAAAAATTGGCATTGTACAGCACTGCTTAGCTCCCCATGCCCCCCCTCCAAACACTCTGCTCTGACCTCAGTGTGGTAACTTCCTCTGTCACGTTTATTGCTGGCACTTAGGTTGCTCAGAGTTTGCAAGTTTTCCAAATACACCCCCTCTGTCACAAGTAAGCTGTTCAGGTAGTGTGTGTTTGAGAAATATTGTGTACAGGAAGGTTCAGAGTGTGCTAAGATCATGGGAAGTTCTTCTCTGAACTAAAAGGACAGGCAATGACAGAGTACGAACACACACTGGAATCACAACTTCCCACAGTTTAGGGCTCGGTGTACTGGGGAAATCTTGGTGCTTGTACCATCAAATAGTCACCATTATTTTAACATGCTGTAAGAAATCCCACAGTTTATACTAGATTTAATCCCCTAAATCACAGAAGAATAAAGTAATAAATCAAAATTCAAAACAAAGAAATGGCTTGGATGTTCATGGAAGCAAATAAGCTTAATTAGGATATTTCTATTACCCCCTACCTCAATCTAATTTCCAGAAAAAACAAAGAGCAGCTATTAATTCTTTCCCTTAGAGACCAAAAGATTATTTCAAAACTTAGTTTTATAAGACCAAGTCACTCCAAGAATTCAGAATGACTGCATATGATCACTACAAACAACAATTATAAGGAATCCCACCGATCTTCCCAGGCAAATTTTGGTATTTAATTGCTGCACAGCTATAGCCTCTAAAGCCTGTATCTCTTCTTTAATTTTATACTTGGAGGAGAAAGGAAACAACTCTGAAATGTGAGAGATTTTGCTCTGAAGTGTTATATAAGAACAGCACCTGCGACAACATTTGTTTTGGCGAGCTTCTATTTCTCCTGACTGAGGCTTGAGGAACAATTCACTCATGCACTGGTGTCAGAGCCAAACTGCTGCCAGCTTCCTTCTCCAGGAGGAAGGTGCTCTGGAAAGATGTTCACTGCTGATCTGCTCAGTGATAAGGCGCAGGGGAGGTCAGCTGTTGCCAGGAATTGCTACACAGCCAGAGCAAACCAAGGGCTCTGGGGTATACTGGGGCTTCTTCCTCCTTTCAAAGCAAGGACAGCAAAACAACTGGGAAAACTAATTTTCTGTAAAAGCCTGAGACACTTGAGCATAGGCATGTTACAAGGAAAAGAGCTCGAGAAAAAGGCTTCACACAGAAGAAACAGGCAAAAGTTCTGATTAAGAAAACTGTCATGGAACCCAAAACTAAATTATTTAAGGTTGGTAAAGGAAAAAGCCAAAACTCAGCTACTAAGCTATTAGAGTGTTAAAATTATTTGACCTCAGTTAAAAGAATACAAGTCAGCCTGCATTGGGAAGGGCAATCCTGAACTGCAAATGATCATCAGCTGAAGGAGTCATTAGGACCACATAAAGAGAAGAGGCCTGGCTTTGGGACAACCAACAGCCTTTGTCCTGGCAAGAGAAAAAGCCTTTTTATTTTATTTTTTTTTACCCTTGATGAACAAGTTTGTGCTTTAAATGAAGAGATACCAGATTTCACAGGCCCTGATCCTGCTCCTGGTTCTTACATTTGCATCTCCTTGATGCATTTCTACCTGTATCCTACAAATGGCTTAAACAGCAATAATTACAAGCATCATAAAAAGCCCTGCCTGTACCACAGGGGCCTCGGAGCTCTTTCCAAACATCATCAGAGCAGTAGGATGAGGCTGCTGAGGAAGGGACTAAAGTGCTACAGCTGCACTTCTCCCTCAGCCTGAGAAGCCCTGTGTGCAGTCCAAGTTGAGTAACTAAGTTACACCTGCAGCAAACAAACCATTATTAACACCTGGTGTTTCACCAGTCACAGGAATGCCCCAGCTCCTGCTACACCAGGTGTAAAGTCAGGCAAGCACAAGGCTCTAGGAAGCCACACACTGCAATTCAGTTGGTCTGGTAAGCCCAACATAAGTCTGTATCAACCACAAAATTTTCTTTAGGTTTTGCGCAAATATTGGTACAAGAGGCACCTTCTGTTATTTTACCTTTCAAGAAATTGATGACTTTCCCCCATTTCCCTGCATCAAAGGGGTGCAGCTTCTCAAGTCCCATGAAGGTGATGTTGTAGTCTGGGGAATACACAATGGGCCAGCATCCCAACGGGGGGTCCTCGTACAGCTCCGTCCTGTGAGGCCTCGGCAAGCAAACACACACCAGTCACCACCACAAAACCCATTTACCAGTTTTACATTGAAGGCCCAAATCACAAATTAGTCCTTACTAATACCAATATTATAATTCTTAAAGAGGGTATTTCCAACAGAAAAATAGAAACGTTTGGTTCCCTCCCCTTGTCTTTCCAGGTGCATCAACCAACACCTCTATCTTCAAAGGCGCACCCAGTTTGCAGATAACATAACCTTCATTACCTGCATGACTAGACTCCAATTTTCAATCCTGTATCAAAACACAAACCACGATGCTTCTAACAACAGAAGCTTGGAAAGATTTCTGTACTCCTTTCCTAGAAAGCAACTATTTTGTGACCATCTGAGCAAACTAATAAGCCTTAGGTTTTTATTTGCAGAGCACAGATCCAGAGGACATGCTCTTAACTCCAGATGTCACACCTGTAACCCTTAACCGATATTTTCCTTAGCCTCCCCCTCCAAATCATTTTATTTTCCCAACACCAGGAAACACAGCAGAGCCATCTCACAGCCCTCCTACACAAGCCATTCACAAACCCAGCAATGCTGTGCTCTGTGTTTACAAACACAAACGCCAATTGTTTGTGGACACCTGTGTGCACACATGGGTCAGCAGGCCAAGCCAAGACTGAGACAGGATTCTGTGCTCACATTTAGCCTATTTCGCCACCTGCAGGCTGCCTCCTGTGCCCCCAACTCCACGTCACTGAGTCAAGCCGAGACCTCTCCTGCTCCCCAAAATTTGAAGTCTGGAAAAGGCTATGCAACATACTGTGCAAGACACAAGGGTCTTTTGTCAGGTGAACAATACAAACAGAAACACCCTTATTTCCAGCCTGAACATGCTCAAAAATACCCCTTTCAAAACCCTGTTAGAAGCAAACCAAACGAAACACGACGACAATGGAGGTTTCTCACCAGAACTCGCAGCGCGGTGCCTACACACCACCCACACTGCGAGCCAGGGCTGCCCAGCGCCTCCCCTCGGCCCTCCCCGCGGAATCAGGCGGGGTGTGGGGAAGGTGCTGGGACACCCCGGCTCTGACAGCGGGGCCCGGATCCTCGGCTCTGCGGGGGGCTGCAAAACAGGGTCATTTCTCCGGAGCCTGGGATGCTCCCGGCAGGACACCGCCTTCCCAGCGAGACACCCACTTCCCAGCGGGACTCCTCCCGCCGGGGCGGGGCCGGGCAGGGCCGGTGTCAGGCCGGGCCCGCGGGGTTCCTGGCGCTGCCGCAGCCCCAGCCCGGCCCTGCGGCTCCGCGACCCCGCGGTCCCGAGGCCGGGCAGTGCAGGCCGGGCACTCCCGCCGCCCTCAGAACCGCCGCTGTCGCCGGTGCCGCTCCCCGTGCCCCGCTGCCGTCCCCATTTCCCGTACTCACATCCCCGCCTCCGCCGCGCCGCGCAGGGAAGGGGCGGCCCCGGCTCCGCCCGGCGCGGGGCGGGTGCACGGCAAGACGGGCGGGGCCGGCAGCGGGGCCGGCAGGGACGCCACCGGCACGGCCGTGCCAGAGTGTGCCAACAAACACCGGCTGCTAAATGGGATCGACGGGCTGTGCGCCGTGGGCGGTGTAGTACCGCCCCAGACGGCGTTTGTACGGGGAACTGGGAAATCCAGGACGTAGCCGCTGGTCTAACGTTGGGGAGTTAGAGAAACGCAACGTCAAGGGCCTCAAGGCGATTCCGCATTAACCTTTTGTTTGGATAGGAAAATAGGATCCTCGTTGTAAAATAAAAATAACACTTAATACCAGTAGGTCCTAGTAGGTCTACAGCAATATGAGGAAAGTGAAGAGGTGAGTTAGTGATCCTATCCAACAGCAGCGGAACTGTTGGTGATTTTGACAGGTCAGGATTCAGCCCAGGGACAACATCACTGAATTCAGGCACACAAAAAAAGTTTCAAGTCAAAAGCACATTTCTAAGCACGGTTAACTAATCCTGCTGCAATATATACAAGCATTTCTTACACAGTTGTACATCTAAATCAATAATACAACAAAAAACGGTCTATCAATAGAAGCAGTATCTATGAACCCCGGGATAAATGCCCAGAAACACTCTTTTCTCTGGAGTAGTAATGTCTCTTTATAAGAGTCCCTGATAAATGTCTTTTTCCTTAAAATATGCTGGCTTTGGCTTGGCATTCAATTTTGATGGATGCCTGGGCTTCACCTTGGTATTTATTTTAGCAGTAGGAGACTGTTACACCATGAAAACATTCTATCGCTTTGACATTATCTTTTAATTAACATTTATTTTGTTCTGGTCCTTTGTGTGCTCACTTCAGTATTCCTCCAGCACATTTACCTTTTCTTCCTTGTTCCTGACTACTTAGTACTTGGGACTTAATTAGCTTGACTGTTTGGTTAACGAGCTACAAACATAGCTCGTTAATGTTTTAATCCCTTCACGGGCTTAATTTCCATGTTCTTATTTCACTCTCGTTTATATTAACTATTTCTTAAATTAAAAATCCACTGCCAGACTAGTTTCCATGTTTCTTGGATGTCATAAATTGTTTTGGAACACTTCCAGGGATGGGGACGCCACCACTGCCCTGGGCAGCCCAATGCTTGACGACTCTTCCCATGAGGAAATTCTTCCTAATAGCCATCCTGGACTTTCCCCTGCACAGCCTGAGGCCGTTCCCTCTCCTCCAGTCCCTGTTCCCTGGCAGCAGAGCCCGACCTCCCCCCCACCCCGCCCCGGCTGTCCCCTCCTGTCAGGAGCTGTGCAGAGCCACAAGGCCCCCCCAGGGCCTCCTTTTCTCCAGGCTGAGCCCCTTTCCAGCTCCCTCAGCCTCTCCTGGTGCTCCAAAACCCTTCCACAGCTCCATTCCCTTCTCTGGACACGCTCCAGCCCCTCGAGGTCTTTCTTGTCCTGAGGGCCCACTGCAAGAAGTTGTGAAGTTCTGTGATGGTGAAATCACTTAAACATGATGAATGGTGAAGCAGGATAAGGGACTTTCCCTGTCAAGAAACAGTGAAATTATGGGCTAAAGTCAGAGGTAGCAAATTCATGCCACAAAGAAAGTTGAGACTCCAGATCACTGACGTAACCTCTGGGTTACCTCCTATAGATGAAGCAGTGTGATGCCAAATGAAGAGTTGATGCTAACCCACAGTATTAGTTCCTTGAAAATTGCCACTTAGTGCCTGGAGTTGGAATCCTGCAGGAGTTGGGGTAACCCCGGTGGATCTGATCAGGCCTGACATGTGCATCTCTCCTCCTCCACTGCAGGGAGGCAGCTGAGCTACTTCCAGAGTAGCTCTCTCCTCTCTTGTCATGACAGCCTGTCCTCCGCAGAGGAAAAAAAGCAACGCAGTGCGTGAATCAGCTCCTTTTAGTTCGCCTGTGAGATGCTAATTACGCATCATTAAAGGTCAAGGCACCTTCAAGACTGACATAAAAGCCGTGTCATTAATAGTTTGCTTTCAAACCTCTTCGAGTTGAGGCTTTTGAAACAGGTAACATCAAGAAATCTGTCGATAAAATCAGGAACGAAACACTTGTGAAGAAACATAAAGCAAAGAGATTTTTAAAATTTACACTGGAACTTGATTTTCCTATAAAAATTTTTGAATAGTAACTTATTACATTGATTTCTACAGTAATATAATTGGTGTTTTTCCAAACAGGAAATAATATTTTGAGAGACCATGCTGCTTTAATCTCTTTGATCCTGGGGCCTTTGATCTGCCATGGGGTGACATGACTGAGATCAGGCATTTTCTTTGGTGATGTGTTGAAAATGTGAAATTACTGATTCCTGTAATCCAGCAGAGCAGAAAAAGGTCTGTGCTTTTTATAGCTCAGAAACTGATACCGCTTTCTTCCCTTGCTCAGAGCCACTGGAAATGTGAGGCCTGAATATTCCTTAAAGATAAGATTCTTTTCCTTACAGTGTTATCTTCACTCTAATTAGCCAAAGGCCGTCTCCCTCTCTGAATTACACCTAACTGAAATCCTCACTTTTTTAACAATTTGGCATGATCCACAAACCACTGCTCTGTGCCTTCAGTGCCGTGCAATTTTCAAGATGAGAGGTGTAGGCTATTGCAACAGAATTCAGATGAGACAAACACCAGCAAGGGTTTCTCCAAAACAGTCATTAAATGTCCATTTCAGATTCACTGGAGGGACTCGGCTCAGTGCCTTGAGCTGATGGCCAGTGGAGGAAGCCATGAGACTCGATTTATTCTCATACGCTGTAAACATCTGCTCTTTGACATATTTGACCTGTTCTGATCTTTAAGTACTTTGATAATCTGAGCGATACTTAGTCTGTTTATACTATGCAAGTGAAGTGCAATGCACGTTTCTGCCCCACCTTTTCCAAGTATATTCAAAAGAAACAGATTCACTCAACCATTGGGAAAAGTATATTAAACACTGGGAAAATGGTTAAAAGTACACTATTATACTACTTAGACTACCAGGAAAAGGTTAAATCTCAGATTTCAGGACCTTTTTTGTTTCTGATGGCCTCCTGCACCTTTCCCATTTTCCAATGCTACATAGGTATTGGACTTGATGGAAGTGGGGCTGGGGAGGGAAATGCAATTTTATGTTCTAAAGATATCACAGAATCCCAGACTGGTTTGGGTTGGAAGGGACCTTAAAGATCACCTCATTCCAACCCCCTGCCATGGACTGGGATGTCAGTCACTAGATCAGCTTGCTCAGGGCCTCATCCAGCCTGGTATTCACCATTTATAACCAGGAGCAGGGACTTCCTGCTACCAGCAGCACAACCATCACTTGTAAAGACTTGGAACACCTCTGCTGCCCCAAGAGAGGCCCAGGGCTCAGGAAATTAGGTGTGGCCCATGGGAAGAACCAACATGACACAAAACATACTCAACACATTTCCAAATCCATTACTGCTTTTCACTATTTTCTTATTTCTGTGCTAGTTTTAGATTCATAAATTGCACTCTTAACAATGCCTCCAGAGATGTCCTGAAGGAATTTCAGTCTCAGCATTCACCTAAGCACAGCTGAGAAAGCAGTGTGAACCAGTACTAAAGAACCTGGAGTTATTCCAAGCTTTGGAGTTTCCTAAGCTCAGAACTATTTAGAAACCCCTTCAGAGTCAAAGGCCTTCAGCTAAAATTCCTCACCAGTGCCCGTGAGGTGTTCACAGATTTAGATAGGGATGTCTCCTGATAACCAGTTGGGACATTTTACTTGTTTTCAACTATCACGGCACAATTCAGGCACAAATCATCAGATAACTGGCTTTATTTATTGACTTTAGTACTATTGATCCATAACTGGATGCAATGGTCACAGAAATTAGAGGGAAGAGACAGGATTCTGCCACAGTGCTTGCTCTGCTTTGTGCCCAGAAAACTCTTCAGGAAGCCAGGGATCTATGAAGCGAAGGTAATCCCCAGCAGCAAGGAAAGGAAGTGCCAAGGAACCCACAGCTCTGAGTAGCTACAGCAGGACTCTGGGGTGTTCTGGTGTGTGGCCAGAGGAGCTGTCAGAATCCAGCCACAATCTGGTTGTGACACGTATTGCTGCATCACATTCCCACACGTGATTTGTGTTTATTTTCCTGAGAACAAGATAACATTTCATAGCTGTATTGCAATAAAAATTCCTACTGGTGAAGAACCATGAGATAGATAGATAGAAATATGCATATATTTATATATAAAAATAGTAGAGGTGGTATCAAGAAATACTTGCTTTTTAGAAAGCTTGACAGCCAGGGATCCTTCATAAATTTTAGATAAAGCTGATCCCTTCTGTTTTCCTCACCATATTCCGTATGACTAATAAATGCAATCAAAACAAAAGAAAAACATGTTTTTCAGGCATCTCAGGAAAACTCCTCTTAATGTGTAAGGAGCAGCTCAGTTGTTGTTTTTATTCCAGAGGCAGTTTTTTTGACGAAGAGGTTCTGATCACACAGCAGTGCTAAGCCTCTCTTATTTCTCAGGCTAGTAGCCTGCTCATCAGCTGAAGGATGCCCAATGACCAGTATTTAGCATCCTTCTCATTTAGGAACCCTGATTACAACTTCTAACATCTTCTGGTGTTAGTGCTGCATTAAGGGTAGTTTATACCATCGTGATTGAGGGTGTGAGGTGATTTAAAGCAGCAGCAAGCAGGGAGCAGAGACTTTTCTTACTTCTTGCAGTACCAAAAAAAATCACCAAAATAACAGGTGAAAGCAGTTTATCTCCCTGCCTGCTCACCTGCTGAGTGTTCCAGGCTTCCATTTTTGCTTCCCCACTCAGGCTTTCATTCTAATCCCTAAAATTCACGAGAGTACTTGTTGCTCTCTCCAGTTTAATTATTAGTTTTTTCTTATGAAGAGATTTATGTCAAAGTGAGTTAAGTTCTGCTGTGACAGCCTGGTCTTTTCTACTGCTCCAGTCAGAATTATTCACCTCTATAAAATCCACACTGTAATGCCCTAGCCTGCTCCGTGGGTTTAAGGGGAGGTTGTTTGATTCACTCTCTCCTGATGGGTTGGGGAAATAGGAGCAGCTCCATGGAGCTTAATTTCTACCTGGCTTTAAACCACGTCAATGATACATTCAGGGAAAGGATAATTCTTAACACAAATAAAAATAATTCAAAGTAAAAATAGAGAGGGTGGCTGAAATATAAAAAAGTATGGACTGAAAATTATGAAAGCAAATTCAGATGCTTTGCATTTCAAAAGATGGAAAGTGCCTTTTTGTATGACAGTGTCTGTTATACAATATACCTGGTTAGTTTTTATAGTAACAGAGAGGCAAAGCCAATTAAATGCCGTGCAGTCACTAACTGAAGGAGTTTATGGGCGTTTATTGTCTGTGGGTAAAAGTCATTAATTTCTCTGGGACACGAGAACACTGTAGCAACTCTGCATAAGCACTCCCAGACAACACCTGTACCATCAGTGTAGATGGAAATCAGCGTTTCTGCAGATCTGTTCTGCAGTTCAGTGAGGAAGGGAACTGCTTTTCTTGCTTTCTGAGCCACCATTTGACCACGAGTTTCTTCATCGAGGTCATGACCAAATTTCAGTTCCTTCAGTGTCAGTGTCTGGTGTCACTGGCTAAATCTGAGGTGCATCTTGACTTATCGTTGTTCTCAATGAGCACATCCAGTGTTGTGCTTTCTTGTGCTCTTTCTGATGTGTCTTCAAGTGACTGGACAAGTGCTTCGCTGTGATGCCATCGTTGATTTAACTCATGGCATCCAAATGATATCCACTGATAAGGACAGCAGAACAGAACAGTATTTCACTCTGAAAAGGATAGTAGAACAGAACAGCATAGCTTTGGAGAAACAGATGAAGGTGTAACTGAGTCAAAGAGAAGTCAAGCAAAACACGAGCAGGATGCCAGCTCAGCTCTGCAAGGCTGACCTAGCAGAAGTATATGCAAAACAATGATACTGTATTGTTCAAAAGTATGATTTGAGGAGCAGCCCCCTAAAAAGGATGTTGAAGACAGACCCCGAAGAACCACATGAGGACTTCCAATAAGGGGTATGAGTATATAAAATAAAGTAATACATATACATCAAATAAGCAGGCAGAGTTAATGAATATGTAATCCTTGTGTGGGAGCTGGGATTGTTTCACCTGAAGAAAAGGATACGCAGAGGTGACCTTATCACTCTACAACTTCCTGAAAGGTGATTGTAGTCAGGTGGGGGTTGGTCTCTTTCTCCAGGCAGCAACTGACACAATGAGAGGACACATGCTCAAGCTGTGCCAAGGGAAATGTAGGTTGGATATTTAGAAAAATTTTTTCGTGGAAAGAGTGATATAGTACTGGAATTGTCTGCCCAGGGAGGTGGTGGAGTCACCATCCCTGGATGTGTTTAAAAAAGACTGGATGTGGCACTCGGTGCCATGGTTTAGTTGAGGTGTAAGGCCATGGGCTGGACTCGATGATCTTGAAGGTCTCTCCCAACCCAGTGATTCTGTGATTGTGTGTATGATAAAAACTCTTTATCCAACGCTCAGGACACTTCATTAGAGGGGGAGTCCTCTGAGTGACCAACATTGCAATAGACAGTGCCTACTTTCTAACACTCAAACTGTATTGGAAAGTTCTATCTGGTCACTTTCAGTATCACCACAAGGAGAGACCTCTATCATCAGGATTCCCCACTGCAGCTCAAGATTCATACTTTGTAATCTGAAGAGATGTACTAGTAGAAGATTAAATATGTATTGAAAGTTTTAATTGTCCAATGTGAGCATTGGCTTTATTTGCAACACAGCTAATTGTTTGAAGCCAAGTGGAGTCAGTCTGCCAGTTTGGACCAGGCCATGGGTCAGTCACTGTCCCCTCTCTAAATCCATGTTCCACAAAAATTGCTTGGGTGGTTTTTAAGGCAGACTTTTTATTTCTGTGCAGCAGTAACAGCAATTATGCTGACACAACCCCACAGATCCTCCACACAGGTTGGAGGTTGTGAGCATGGAGCTGCTAGGGCAGGACAAATGCCCCCAAGGCAGGGAGGGAAAAGGAGGTGAACTTTCAGATCCTTCCAATCCAATCCTTTTGTGATTCTCTGATATTAAATCAGAATTCAAAACAAGTTTCCCATCTGTACCAGATTTCTGGAAATTCAATCCCTGCTGAAGCAGCATCCTTCAATCTGGAGAAGGGTTCTCTCATGTTCATTCTGTCTGCAGTAGAGACTTCCTTCCTTTGTATGCTGACAATCTCCAGCATGTCTGTTCTATCCAGAACAACAGATATTGCCATTGCTGAAATGTCTCTCTCTAATCATTAAAGTCAGTCCCAGGCCTGCTGTGAGTCTCTTGAGGCAGAACTATGGAAGGACAATCTCTGGCCATCTCATGCTTTTTGGTCAAGTGGCTCAGATTTCTCTCCTGGTTTCTGTACCTGATCGCAGTTACCAGGGGGATGCTCACCAGTGGCAAGAGACAGAGTGCTGAGGAAAATGGGATCAGTTAGAACTATGCATTTCCTAATGTTTTCACTGTGAGTTGGTGGAGGGGGCAGGGATTTCAGCTCATTGATCCCAGGTGAATGAATTGCTTTGAAGAATAAAAATAAAACCATGAAAACCCTTGTGTTAGGTGTTTGTAGAGCATGTACCAAACCTGAAGGAATCAAAACTGACTTTTGACAAGTTGGGGGTTGACTCTTCTGTGTGATGCATCCTTGTAGCATAAGCAGCAGCCAAACCATTTTCTTCATGAGAAACCCCATCTCTTGATCAGTGAATTTTAAGTTTAATTCTCTTTGCTGTGGGCAGGTGTTTGGTTTGCATGCTGGCATTGCCTAAGCAGGCTGGTTTCTCTCTTTCCAGATGCCAGTTTATGTCATGGGCATCACCAGCACTCAGACTCCTTTCTCCTTTGGCAATGCTGTGCCAGGGTTAACGTTCCACTGGTCTGTCACCAAAAGGGACACACTGGATGTCAGGACACGGCACAGTGAGGTAAAGTGTGTGTGTGTGTATGTAGTGCACGTGTGTGCAGCTTGGGAAAAGGAAGCGGCCACATCAGGGCAATGCAGGGAATATTGCTGCCTCCACTGCCTCCAAACCCAGGATCAGTTGTCAGCACCTCGGTGCCAATGGCTGGCCTTTCCGTGAGTCAAACTTGAATCCCTTTCTCCTGCCCAAGGCTGCTTTTCAGCTTCCTGCAAACTACAACTTTGCAGTGGATGTTTACGGCAGAGTAAAGGGAAGAACAGGCCTGAAAGTTGTAGTGAAGGTCCTTGATGCTGCAGCCAACCAGTTCTACAACATGGCAAGAGAACTGTCTGATGAAATCCAAATTCAGGTAGGATGATTTTCTACACAGTTCATGTTTAAGTATCTCCTTCAGAACCGAAGTCTGTATTTGAAATCAGGAATTTGAAATGCAGGAGTAGCTCCAGCTTTGGTTTATCTTTGAGCCCTTACTCTTGTTTGTATAAAGTTCCTCATTGGGGCTCATTCAGTTCATGGGCTCATGGGGGCAGGGGTCTTGGGGATATGAATTTTTCTGAGCATGTTTCTGTCAATGTAAAGGTCATTTTTTTCCCCCCTTAATTGATTGAGAAGAGATTTGGGGATTTTGCATTTAATGCTGAATTTTCCCCTTGTTCATTTACTGCTTGTTCCTGACTGTTTGCTCCCCTGAGAGGGAGAAGGGCTGCCAGGAATGTGTCTATTCCAAGGTCCAGATCTTAGGTGAATTGAAATGTCTGAGTTTTGCAGGTTACCTTAGTGCCAGCTCATGCCGAAGCCCTGGTCCTTTCCTATCCAGCAGGAGATTTTGTGTGTTCCAGCAACAGCAGGTTCGACACCTCGTGCTGGTACAGGGACGAGGGGTTTTTGTTTTAAAAAGTAAAACGAGCAAACCCAAGCAGCGAGTAGTGCAATCACTGAGCCAACGCCCTGGCCTGTCCTCCCAGCCCCGGCTTTGCCGTCCCTGAGCCCTCAGCGCGGAGGGCTCCGCGGCTGATCCCGTGTTCCTGGAAGTGCCCGTGTTGGACACTGCGGGACCTGCTCAGAGCAGAGGCTTCCCCTTCGGAGCTGCAATCCTTAGCCAGAGAACGCCCTCGCAAGAAGTTTTTACCTCAGCAGCTGGAAGCGAACCCTGCCACGAGGCGCTGGCTCGGCACAGCCCCTGCTCTGGGGCTGGGGCGGGCGCGGAGCTCTTCCCTCAGAGCTGCGCTGCTTCGCCTCAGCTCATGGAAGAATCACTGCTGCAGTTTCTAACAAAGTCCCGGCTTTATCTCTGATGTGCTTCGGCACGAGTGTGTGTTTTGTCACAGAACAGTTGTAGGTTGTAAATCGCCGGTGGTCGGGGCAGCGCCATCAGAGCCGCTGAGGGGATGTGGCCCGGGGCAGCTGCTCGGCCAGGGCCGAACAGCGAGGGCTGTACAGAGCCTTCCCCCACCTCCTTCTTACTTCTCATTTCTCATTAAAATGTTCCAGTACGGGACGGGGAAACCAAAAAATGTCCTACTGTGTATTTTCGGGTTTTTTTAATCCATCGGACTTGGAGAGTGGCAAACGGGAATGAGGAGTCACTTAAAAGGCTCAGCTGTGATCAACAATTAGTGTCCATGAGGGTTAAGGATGAAGAGGAAACGCCATCTGCAAATGAAAATACTTGACATTCTGGGCAAGTTGTGTTAGTTTGTCAAGGGAGGGGATTAATCCCTGAGGGGGCAGGAGATGTTACCTCTCAAAAAGGCAGTGCTAGGAAAAAAAACTCAGAAATTGAGTACTATTTAGAATTGGAGAGTGCTATTGCCATTGCTGAAATGTCTCTCTCTAATCATTAAAGTCAGTCCCAGGCCTGCTGTGAGTCTCTTGAGGCAGAACTATGGAAGGACAATCTCTGGCCATCTCATGCTTTTTGGTCAAGTGGCTCAGATTTCTCTCCTGGTTCCCGTACCTGATCATAGTTATCAGGAGGATGCTCCCTGGTGGCAGCTGACAGAGTACTGAGGAAAATGGAATCCTAAGTTAGAACTAGAAGTTAGAATTGTACATTCCTTCATGTTTTCCCTGTGAGCTGATGCAAGGGGTAAGGGGGGAAAGTGGTGTCCTCTCTGAGCACCAAGAGCAGTTTTGTTGCCAGAGGCTGCAGGTAGAGCAGGGAGTGCATAATCTTAGTATTTTTTCCTCCACTGTTGAAAGGGGATGGCTTGAATAGCCTTGTTTTCCCTCCTCACTGAGTTCTAAAATTAGCACAGGCTCCATTGTCCACTGGTGCATTTAGTAGTATTAACATCAATACTCCTACAACTATGACCCTACCCAGGGTGAAACCCCGCAGGCAAGAGTTTGGAAACCTGTGTTTACACTGAACCATCTTACTATTCCTCCCTCGTGTACAATACCTGTTATTCAAAGGCATTTTTTGTTGTTACAGTCACCGGGTGACGGTACCCATGGCCCTGCTGCAGTCTACATTTGCAATTTGCAAACAGGAGCCTGGGAGAGCCCATGGGATCTTGTTACCTGGGGTCGTGGATATTCTTAAAAATAGATAGTCTCCATAAATGTTGTAGATAGTAGATAGTCTAGTTGTAGATAGTCTCCACAAGTGCCAGGAGTTCAGTGAGTGCCTGCTCATTGTGTTTTGCCTGTATTGGATAACACTTCTTGGAGCAACGGACCTTGCCATGGCTCACCTGGCTCCCTCGAATAGCAAGAATGTTTGGGTGACCATATTGCACGCACTAAACCAAACGAAGTGGCATTGGAAACCAAAATATTACCCCCAGACAAAATACTACACCTGGCAGTTTGATTTATCAAAATCACACTGCTTGGTGTCAGCAGTTAGGTAGAGATCAAAGCAAGCCAGCATATGGCTTGGTAAAATCCAGGGCACTGCATAAAGATCTGGTTTTGCTTTGTAGAGACCGTGTGTAGCCAGGAATCCCCAGCAGCACAGCAGGGGAGCCTTGCACCAGGGGATGGTGGTTAGGTGTGGTAACGCCCGATGAGCCCTCATTGTAAACCACACTGCACGCCGTGGATTGCGGAGAGCACTGAACACACGATCAGTAGATTGTGTCCATGACATACATTTATGGAACGTAACAGAACGCATAGCTGCTAGCTTGTTTCTGCACTGGCCACTAATGTAGATAGCATTTGCCACACTGCTTCACAGAACCGTGAAGCGATTGATTTTTGTTATTATCCCATAGGCCTGTGTGTGAAGATTTTGATGGTATGTGCTGTATGAATTTAAAAGATGAATCAAAATCAATTCACAAAGGCATTCAGGAATTAATGGAAGCTACACAGGAGAGGCTTGTACCGTGTTTGCTATCTTGTCTGCAAAGGGCCCTGCAGAAGATGGGGAACACGGCATTTGTGGTTGAAAAGCAAAAAGGGGGAATTGTAGAAAAATAGGAATGGGGCAGCAGGCAGCTTTGGCCTTGATGAGTTACAGCTGTGTCCTTGAACAAGACAGGTAAACAACTTTGAGGGAGAAGAGCATGGAATGCGGATGTGTGTTGACATTTACAATGAGAAGCAGAGAAATTTATGACCAATTACAAAAGAGTAGAAGGCACGTGCACGTAGTTTGTTAGCCAATTATAATCCAAAAGCAAGTGTGAGTTATGCATGTGACAGAAAGAAAAAGTATAAAAAGTTGTACTGTGGGATAATGAACTGCTGATGCTTGCCACCATCTTCAGTGTCAGTCTTTTGTCCACTGTCACACTACAACTTTTCTGGCTTGCAGCAATGTTGAGATCTGTTCACTGCTGGGGGGTCCTGGATGGGTGGATGTGACAGAAGAAGAACTTAATTATTCTTCAACAGACCATGGTTTGAATTACATGCAGTAGATAATGTTTCAGGGCACACTCCTGAATAATGAGGAGAAAACAAACTGTGTGTTTTCTAGCAGCCTATCTTCTGGCAAGCTGTTATTGGTTTATTTGAATATTTGCATGACTGAACAGTGGCATTTGGTGAAGAAGAAAACAACTTAAATAGTATTCTGGGTTTTTTTTGTTCTGAACAGATTTATAAGGAGATAAAATCCAGTATTTCCCTCTTCACGGTGCCAAATTAACCCAAATTGGAAGCCACCTTCACATAATCCCATCTGAACACTTGCAGTATATTTCATTTGTTTAAATTGCCAAGACAACCAAGCCTTTGGGGAGACACCTTCTTCACAGTTTCAAGTGTGTTTCAGTTGAAGGCCAGAGGCACGACATCAGTCATCACAGATTAGTTTTATTCCACTGTAAACGCTCCATTCATTTGGTGTGATGCCAGCATCCTCCAGAGAGTTCCACAAAACCTCCCTGCATGCTTTGGATTTGAGATGAACTAAGAGATACCTGAAGTTACAGATCATTAGGAGCAAACTCCCTAGCGAATACCCTGCTCCAGAAATGGAGGACTGCGAGTTTCCCTGGCTGGGTTTGAAAGCAGCTGCAGGTAACATTTACAGGGATTTGTGCTGTCTCCTGGCACTGCAATACGCTTCGAGTTTCATTGTCCTTGCTCTTTGCCTCTTCCTGGAGTGCTTGGGCAGAGCTGGCTGCTGCCAGTGATGCAGGCAGAGACAGTGACTGTTTGGCCCTGGCAGCATACACACTAATTTGACCTCTCCAGAGGCAGGATTCATTCAGGACAGCATTTCCAAAATGCCAATGCTTTACTGTTTAAAATGCAAGCTTAGGCAGGCTGATATGAACTCCAGGCCATTCATCTACTTCAGATACACTCATCTTACAAATCTGGATGAATTTACAGCAAAAGATGCAATTCAATTATGAGGATTTGGAGGGCATGCAGTGTCCAAGGATAAGGACATGCATAAATGTGCTGAGGAGAAGAGCCCCTGTAATTGGAAAGATGCATTTTGAAAAGAATTTAGAAAGTTAAAATTTTTACATCCTTACAGCTGGACTTTGCACTGAAGGAGTATCTTATGCTCTACCAAATTGGTTTTTAATTAAAATATGTTCTTTATAAGAAGATCTAGGATTAAAAAAAGAGCATAGTTAAGTGACTGAGGTACTGCTTCACATTTGAATTCTGAAGCAAATATGGTTTCTTGCAAATATTGTTCTTGCACACAGTCCTGCAGGATAACTCATCTGTTTTGTTCACTGCATGAAGAAAATCAGGCATAAAGAAGGAAGGAAAAACCCTTTATGGAGTTTTCAGCATCATTTTTTTAGTGGAATAGAATTACAGTCCCTAAAGCCAAGCAGGTGCAACATCAGATCTGAAAGAGAACTCCAGAAAGGTCAAACAGAATGTGTTCTGAGCTCACAAAAAACTACTACATATTATTGCAAAGCTCTAGAATGGATAGTGTAGGGTGGGTTTTTTTCCTTGTTTGTTTGGTTTTTAATTCGGTGTTTAAATTTAAAAACCAGGACTATTCATTATTTATACAGAAAAATCTCATTTGTCTTCTGCTTTTCACCAAGTGCTTTCCAATTTAGAAAGGGTCATGTGATTGTAATTAAACCAAATGCTAGTGAATAATTCAGTACCTTTTTTCTTTGCCCCATCCTATTTATTGGTTAGAACCAAAAGGCTGCAACTTTCAAATAATAACAAATCTTTCGTCAATAATTAGTAATAATTAAAGACTCAAAGCTGTTATAGCATCTAGTTAGAAACAAAGAAGATTCTGTTTGTGAACTGAGAACTAATAAAGAAAAAATTAATTTCTCATCAACTTAAATATTTCTAAAAATGTAAGCTTTTGTACAGTATACTCCTGGCAATCTCTTTGCAATTTCATTTGATAAACGCAGAGCTAAAATTGGCATCCTTGTAATTAATTTACACTATGACATAAAAATATGGGGAGAATAATTCACAGAGAGAAACTGCATGGTGCAGAGTTGCTTTAAAGCTTTTTTCCTCTTTCTATGAATTATATCAGATACGTAGTTACATAAATCAGAATGGCACTTTGGGGGCTCTTACAGACTGAGGTGCTTAAAAGATTTACAAATTTTAAGTAGAACTCGGTGACTGTAAAATTAGCCAATATTGGGCTATATGGAGAATCTTCTATTTTTTTCCCCTGTGTTTCACACAACTCTTCACAAATCTCTTAACATGAGAAAAAAAAATTAACATTCTAAACGAAAAGTAAACTGAAATGAGAAAAAAATTTTACAAATTGCATGAAAACGTGTTGACAAACACTGTTCTGCTGTTTTGGGTCTGGGTTACTACTAGAACTGTAAAGAACTGTTTGGCACTTTCACTGGAGGAAAAGTTCAAATTGCAATTTTCTGCTGGAGCAGAGTTCATCTGACAAAACTCTGTAGTCCTGTAGGATTCCTGTGCTTCCAGTGTAACTGAGCCTGGCTCCAGGCGCAGCATGGGAAATGCTCGTGAACTTCCTCCTGTCTCTTCATCACCTCCTTGGCAGTGCTATGCAGAGAACTGATCTGAGAGAGTGAGAACAAGGACTCTAGATCTTTTGCAAGTTGCTCTCTAAACAGAGTGGGGGAATTTTTGAAGCCTTGAGGCAACACGGACCCACAAAAAGGACCCACAACCAATGAGAAAGGCAAATGGGGGAGAAAGGAGAACACAAATACGTTCCCAGGATCCCAAGAAGAAACATTTCTAAATAACATAAAACTTGGTGGGGCCAAGCTGTCTTCTGGTGAGGAGAAATAAAATGGCAGATGGATGTTGATGTGCTCAGGGAGATCACATGGGAGTAAAAGCAGACTGATGACACCTTGTGGGGAGCAGCTCTTCTCTGGGTGAGAACAGTCACCCCACTATCACTGCATGCACTGATCTCAGAATGGAAAGCAAAGGGACAGAAACGACCTTCACAGGTTCCACATTCCACGCAAGCCAGCATGAGTTCTGACAATGGGCTTCCAGCTTCCTGCCTCAGCAACAAACCACACTCCACAATGGATTTAGGAATTGTTAGAGACATGGCCCTCTCCTGTGATAGATCCCAGGTGAGCAGGAATGACCTCCACTTATTGAAAAGTTCAAAGGAAAACAGGAACAAATGTTTTCCCACTGTATTTTGGGTCTTTTCTAGGCTATTTCTTTTTGTATTCCACCACCTTATTTAGCTTTTGAGTGCTGCTGGGCATTGAGAAGGGTCTATAATTGTGCTGGGTGTTCTTTTTCCCTTAGCAGTTAGTGAGAAGTTAGAACAGGGCCCTGGGTACAGGCAGTTCAGATTTGCCAATCTCCCGTGCTCTCCCCTGCATTTGTCAATGTCTGAGTTTCACCAGCTATTATGCTGCCAATTTTCCTAGTTCTGTTCCCATGAAGTTCATCACAGCCTTCTCTTAGGAAGATAAATAATTTTGTTACCTGCAAATCCTGCTGACCTCATTTTTCTGTTCTACACCTCATTTCTGCCTTTCTGGATAATGAATGAGTGTATTAAATGCTAACTACAGTCCAGATCCTTGGGACATACTAATATAACCTCCTACTGAATTGAAAACTGACAGCCTAATGAATTAAAACTCTTTCCATGAGCACAACAGTGTTGACAAAGGGAAAATCAGGATGACTTTTGATTTACTCCTAAGCTGAAAAAAAAAAAAAAACAAATTAAAACCCCTCCCAAAACTTTGCAAGTGCAAATACCTGCAGTTTTCACTGAATATAATTATGGGTCTTGGGAAAAAACAGGCTACACGAGGAAAAACCAAATCTAATTTTAAAAAAGGGGGAAACCACCTCTATATTCCTGTTTCCTTTGCTGTTTATGGAATCATTGAACTATAAAGCAGTACCTTAAGCATTTTCGCCCCATGAAAGTGCTAAAAGTGCCTTGGCTAGAATATCCTTGGGACATCAAAGCTTGTTTAGGTATTTGACCCAGAGGGGACAAGGTAAGCATTTATAGATAATCAAGCCTGAAGTCAAAGACGAACAAGATGAACCAAACTGATGACTACTGTGGCTTTAATCACGCTGGCAGGACATGCTGCCTTGTCAAGTCATTAAGATTTTTATGGATATGAGAAAAATTCCTGCATTTCTGTCACACTTTGGTATAGTATCTGTACTGGATATTTCTGAAAGCAAAAAATACATTTGGAACAAATATCAGTGAGTCACATAAAAAGGGCAGTTTCTTAGTGTTCTGCCACTGTTATAAAAACTAATATATTAAAACTTAGATGTGTTATAAACTTCAGCAGAAAGTCTGGAGTTATTCCTGGAACTACAATACTTAAGCATCTAAAAAGTGGGTAATTTATACAGCAGCTTTAAAAACTCCAATTAGTGTCTTCAAATCATCTTGTTTGACTTTTGTCCCAAAGAAGAGGTAGAAGAATACAAAAAATGTTAATGAATGTTCTTGAAGTGAACCTTCTTCATGCATGAACATTTTGAGGGACCAAATTTTCTTAGCACAAAAAGTGTGCTACTTCACAGAAAGTGTGCAGGTGTAATAATGCATTTAATTAAAAATATATTAAACTAAACTTGTGTTACTAAGCTAATAGGCCTTTCCATGGGAAACCATAAAGTTCTTTGGAAAATCTGCCATGTTTTACTAAAGTTTTCAGTAAGTTTTATCAAAGCAAATTCCTTTACTCAGGTTAGAAGAGTTTACAAAATGCCTGATCTTTAAAATCACTGTCCTGTGCCTCACGATCTGCAGTGAATTTGTCTCAAGGATATTGTATTTAACCTTTTTATTTGTTACAAATCTGCAGGTGCAAATTCACATCAAAGACAACTTTTTTGCTCCATGAATTAATCTAATTTTTCAATGTTGAATATTCCATTCCCCACTGTAACTTGACTGGTAGGTGGCTTACCTGGAAAAGTGACCCCAAAAGGATTTTAGGAGACAAAATAGAAATCAGGGCACCTGAGTGCAGTGTGTACACGATCTGTTACATTCTGTGGTGTATTGCAGCACCTCCTGCTTTTCCACTGACATTCTACTTCAGGAAGTGATGCCTCCTTTGAAGGATTCACTGTGCATGTAACAGAATTTAGGTTTCTTCAAGGTTGGCAGGAAGAGCTGAATTTTTATTACTTATGTATATATTAGAATGAAAAAAATATTTTAAATGAAGAAATGCAATTTTACAGTTGAAATGCACACTTTCTAGTGTCTCTGTAGATGGAGAAGTCTGAGATCCTTGTTGTTTAGGTACAGAACCCTCTAGATTACTGCCAGTGCTGAGATAAATGAGATCAGAAGACTTCTACATGAAGAGAATGGGAAAAATAGAAAAGATTATGGGATTTTATATGTTGTCCCGTGTTGGTGTTTAATGCATAAAAAATAGCAAACCAATTCAGAAGAGTGTTAATGTTTAAAACAGAATTATTGTACTGGACTGCCTACTTAAGATTTGTGAGGTGTACATAGAAAAATTTGCAACCAAGTAACCTTGAAAAGACCAAATTCACTTCTGTTAGTACTATTAACTAAGTCATTAAACATAGTCACATGCCTGCTCATAAATTGTATTCATTATTTTCAAGATTTAAGACTTCTGTGTTCTGCTAAATTTCCCTGATGTATTTAAAGCAGAAACAAAGGTTGGGATTTTTGTTTATTTCTTGTCTTGTCTTGTGAATTCTCCTCACTCCTGCATTCATTGAGTTGTTGGTTGAATAGCTCATTAATGTGATTTCTATCTGTGTACAAAGGCACAGGGCAGAAGCACTGTTATGTAACAGCTTGAAAAGACACCTATAAATAACCTCCTTTAATAACCATAAATTTACATTAGAAAGGTAGATAATTTCTGAAGTGAAAACCATTTATTTTTATCTGATGCTGCTATTTCATAATCTCAATGTTATCAGTCTCATCCTGCATAAATTAGTGAGGTCTTGGTGTTTTATACCATCTGGGAAAGTCTTGCATATCGAATGGATTTATCCGATAGGAACAGGGATCTAAAGAGCTGCATTTCTCTCTGGGGACTCAGTTGTACCTGGTACGCATTGGAAACTCCCAGCAGCATCCCTGGCAGATGAGGCTGTGCAAAGAAGGGCAGGCTTGGCTGTTATTTTACCCGTTTTCTAAACACGAGTGCTCCTGTCTCCATAACCTGAACGAACTCAAACTCAATCAAAATATTCCTTCCTTGACACCAGTAATGGCCTGCCTTAATTTTGGACATTTTCTGAATTTATGCCTTCCTTTGGCCTAGCACCTTGGAAGGAGGGAAAATCCTGGCAGGATAACCAAAATGTTCAGTTTTATATTGCTGTCAGTCCATCATTACCCCTGCAGAAAGCAGCAGTAAGGCTGAAAGGATGTTCTCATAAAACCTTCCATAGGTGTATGAAGACACGAAAGTCTAATACAAGTAAATTGAACGTGATTACTGGTGGAGAAAGTGATAAATAAATAACTGAAAAAAGACTCTTTCTGTATTCTGTAAGTCTCCAATACCCACTGTGAGCTAATGCAGTGTAATGCCTCCTCTTACAGCTCAGTTTCTGTAGGCGGCGGGAGCAGCTGAGCCGAGGCCTGACCCCGAGGCAGAACCCCTCTACGTGTGCCCGGTGGCACGATCCATGCCAGGCTGAATGGGGCTTGGGGCAACCTGGGATAGTGGGAGGTGTTCCAGCCCATGGCAGGGGTGGGATGGGATGGGCTTGAAGGTCCTTCCCAACCCAAACCATCCTGGAATTCTCGGAGTCTTTTGCTGGTGCTAAGCGACACCAGCTGAAGTGCTGTTCCTCTAGTGTTGGTTTTTAGGTACCTTTTAATATATTGGATATTTGACGTACTTCTTTGACTGAAGTTCCTTTGGTGGAGATACTTTGCAACGCTCTGCAGCTATGGAGGTGGAACCAGGAAGCGAATTAAGCAGAAAAAAAGCCCAGCAAGGAAAGCCATTGAGCTGGTCAGTCGGGAAATACATGTACTGTGAGCTCAGTGATGGGTAAGACAGACAAGGGGAGCAGCAGCCTGCCAGGGAGGGAGGAAGCTGACCATCTTTCCTAGTGATTTTTGCAGGATACTGTTCTGCTCTGCAGTGTAAACACAGACAGCATCAGTCAAAAAAAGAGGCCCATCAGTGTTATTCTGCTCTAAAGTTACTATTCCCAGACCTCCTTCTTTGTCAAGTCTATTGACCTGCCCTTTTCATCTCCTCCTCACCATGGTGTAGGCAACTCCCCATTCTCTTCCCAACCAGAGCTGCATCCCTACAGGAACAGGCATTTCATTAAACGTATTACTAGTGCTTGTCAGTCATTCTTCAGCCTTTAAATCAAATATTATTTTGAGAGGTTTGGGAGTGTGATAATGGAGAATTTTTTTCATAATTCGACTGGGTGAGCCCTGATTCTTTCAGCTTAATGAAATGGTTCTTACAAATAAATTGTACATAATGCATTCAGCTGCTGAAGCTTCACAGAGCTGGCCCTACACTGTCAGCACACAAGCACAGACATACCTACAGGGGTTAAAACTGGAGCTGGTTTGAGTCAGCCTCACCCAGTACACTTTAAAATAACCCTCCACACCTCATTGCCTTAGCATTTTGCTGAAGTTTTACCTTCTAAGTTGCATTTATTCAGAGTTGGTTTTGTTGTTTGGGTTTGGGTGCTCTTGGAGGGGGGTGGTGGGGTGGTGTTCTTTTGTTTTGAAGATGAGCGTTTAAAATATTTTAAATTACTCAGACATTTAAAAATATGGAATGCCTGAAAATGAAGCCAGGTGTTTCTTGTCCAGATGGTCCTTCATCACTGTGCCATTCAAATACTTCCTTTTCTTGAACAATGATTTAAAAGTATTTCACTGCCAACAAGTCACCTCATAATATACTGATAAACGTTTTTTCTAGCTTTATGAAAAATATATTTCCCTCAGAAATTGATAGAATTTAAAGATTTGGTCAGAGTACATGTCTCTTTGGTTCCCTGGCAGTGTTTTCAGATCTTCAGACCAACCAAGTGAGTTTGTTAAATCTTTCAGTATTTCTCTCCCTTTTAGTTTCATATTCCAGTAGAAACATGATTGGCATCTGGTGTTTTGTTATTTAGTGCATTTATTTTGATTGTCTCTAAAATATTTTGAAATTCTTCCACAAAAGGCTCAGCTTCTTAGGGAACAACCATTTATTGTTTGGCTATCTCCCTCCTTAAGTAGCTCATTAAAGCAGTCCCTCTTATGGCTCAGTAATCACATTCTTTGTGACCAAGACATTTCCATTTGTGTTCTTTATCCTTTATCAGACTTACTCGGGTCTACATTGTTATGTCTGTAAAATTACCTCAGATTTCTGCTGTATTTCCTGTTCCCACTCTCCAGCACACCAGGTAACCCTGAGAGGAGGTGTTTGCACTGTCTGTCCTGGGAGGAGGGATGTGCTGACTCCTATGGATCTCAGAGCAGCATGGAAATGGAAAAGTGGAGCAGTGCAGCAACGCTGCTAAGCCAGCCCTTGATGTTTCAGTGACTTCTACCCCCGATATCAGGCACTCCTCACAGAGCACACCCTGCACTAGCTGCCTCTCAGCTCACCCTCCTGTGGCCAAAAGAAAGACTAACACAGTGCTGTGATGCATGCCTTCCAATTAAAGTGAGCACAAAATTCACTTTGTAATTTTATCATATAATGGAAACTGCAGATTTGCTCATCAGTGTCTCCTGCCTTACTCTGCTCTTAAAATTGCTCGGTATGCTCTGAAAGATGTGTTGGATGTTTACTTGCAGTACTTCACTGTCATGTTTCATCAATAAGCTTTAAGGTCCTAACTGCACCTTGCTGGTCCTTATGAAAGTAACTCAAGTCTAAGAAGTATTTGTTACTGGAAAATTATTGTTCTCACATTGAATACTCATCACCACCACTGCTGGTGAGAGAAAGGAAATAAGTTCTGAGATTGCACACCCTGCTTTTAAAGCTAGGAAGCACTGGGGTACAGACATTTCCTCGCCTCATTTACAAGACAGGATGCAAGGTACTCACTATCTACCTCTTATTTACCAAGTTGTAATTGTACTATCTGTAAACACATTGTGCTCTTTAGTCATGGGCGATTTTATCACATTCCTCCCTAATATCCCAGTCTTTACTGAACTTATCTTCCTAACGTGCCTACAAAGAAAGGTTCCAACTTAATTGAGAGAAAAAGTAAAGAAAATAAAGAACCCTCAGTATTTTGGGGAGCAATTTAAAGTGCAAAGGCTTGATTTGTCAACACCTGTAACATCACACATCTTTCTAGGCCCAGGTCCTATTGACTTAAATTGCAGCTGCCAAGTTCAGCTCTTCTCTAAATCAGACCACACAATTTCACGATGTGCAATCAGAAAATGAGTAATACACACAGAGAAGTGAACTGTCCAGCAGCACACATTCCTCTGGGATAGAAAGTGGAACAGCATTGCTGAGGTACTGATAAATAAGACACAAGCTGAATAAGTACTGCAAAAAGTGCTCCTATGTAAAGAAAATGTCCTGTATAAGTTTACTTGCTTAGAATAAATGAGAACTGGTTAACTTTTGTAGTACCACCTAAATTAGATCTGGGTAAATTCTTAGCTGGTGTCCCTGGACAGCAGCTGACCTTTAGGGCAGGATTTAAGGATCTTTACTCCAAGATGGTTGTGCCCTTCCTGAAATCGTTTTCCTGATGCATACATGTACCATCCCTCTGTCAGAGGACAGGCAGATCCTCCACACATGGAGCATCTCTCATACAAGGAAAGGCTGGGAAAGTTGGGTTTGTTCAGCCTGGAGAAGCTTTGGGGTGACTTAATTGTGGCCTTCCAGTACCTTAAGGGGCTGACAAAAAAGATGGGGAGAGGCTATTTGCAAGGGCCTGGGGTGACAGGAAAAGGGAGAATGGCTTCAAATGGAAAGGGGGGTATATGAGATTAGATGTTAAGAAGTAATTCCTCCCTGTGAGGGTGGTGAGGCCCTGGCATAGGGTGCCCAGAGCAGCTGTGGCTGCCCCTGGATTCCTGGCAGTGCCCAAGGCCAGGCTGGACATTGGGTCTTGGAGCAGCCTGGGACAGTGGAAGGTGTCCTTGCCCATGGCAGGGGTGGGAGTTGGTAATTTAAGGTCCCTTCCAACCCCAACCATTCTGAGATGCTGTGATAATGAATGAACTGTAGTTTAGCATAGCTGCTAGCACCAGTGTGCCCAGGGAACATGAAGGCAGCCAGGAAAGCCAATGGCACCTGGCTTGTTCCAGCACTGGTGTGACAGCAGGACCAGGGGAGTGACCGTCCCCCTATGTTGGGCTCAGGTGAAGCCACGCTTTGAATCCTGTGTTCAGCTTTGGTACCCCACGACATAACAGACGTTGATGTGCTGGAGCCTATTCGGGGAAGGGTCTGGAGCACGACTCCTATGAGGCGCTTTGGGGTTAGGGCCTGGAGAAAAAGAGGTTTTTCTAACAACCAGCGCCTGGCTGCTGGCGCCGCCGGAGTTCCCCCGAGGGAGGGCGGTGCGGCCCCGGGGGGCGGAGGGCGGGGAGAGGCCCTGCCCCCGGGCCGCCCTGCCCCCGGGCCGCCCTGCCCGGCCCCGCGCCGCTCCCGCCGCACTTTCGCGCCCCGCACGGTCCCGCCCGCGCGCACCATGGCTCCCCCCGCGCCCGCGGCGCTGCCTCTCCTCCTCCTCCTGCACCTCGCCTCCTCCTCCAAGCTCAACACCCCCAAAGTGCTGCTCCCTTTCACCCGCGGCACCCGCGTCAACTTCACGCTAGAGGCCAGCGAGGGTTGCTACCGATGGTGAGTGCAGGTGCCGCCGCCCTTTGTTCGTTTCTCCCCCTCGCCGGCACCTGCGGCGGCTCCTCGGCCCGCGGCGGGGCCTGGCGGCCCCCGAGGCAGCCGGGCCCTCTCTCGCCGCTTTTACCTCGCTGCGGGTGGGTTTGGGCGGCCCAGCAGTGCGGGAGCAGACATGGAGAAAATCCCTAAGGGGAAAGGTTGTTTATTTTGTGCGGTGGGGGTTAAACCCGCTGGAGGGGGACAGTGTCTGCAGATCGGGCCCTGAGCAGAAGGACCCGGCTTTTAAAGAAAGCTTCCCGCCATGGCTCCGTGCCCGACACGTGCCTCCCACCCCGTGTGCCCCCACCTACACACCCCACACGTGTCCACCTGCTTCTCCTTGTACCCCACACCCCCACCTGCTTGTCTCTGTACCCCCGCAACATACTCTCCACCTGCTTCTCCACGTGCCGTGCCCACTCTGCCTCCACACCCCCCATGTGCCCACCCTGGTGCCCCGCACGCACACATCGCCGCAGTCCCACGTGTGTGGGGACAGCACCCAGAACTCGTGCTGCTGGTGTGGAAATGCCCCTTCTCTTGGTTGTAGTCAGTAACGAAGGTCCTGACAGCTTTGAGCTCAGGATGTGGACATAAAGGAGTCCTAGCTAAGTCGGGAGCCTCTCACTGCTGCTGTAAGTGTAGGTAGCAGCACCCTTAATACTTCACCTAGGCACAGTGAAGTCGAGTTTTAAAAGTGAAAGCTTTCCCGGTTTTGTCAGTGCTGAGCACGTGGGATGTACTCCAGGAACTTCTGGCTGGGAGCCCCCTTCCTGCCTCACACAGCGGGGAGGACTGGGTAGCGTTGGGTGCAGAGGCTGAAGGCGAATCCCACAGCACGTGCAAATTTAGAAAGCTCATAGAAGTCTTCATGTTAAACAAATGCTGGCAACTCCTTGTCCTTTCTGTTGAGCTCCAAAATGGTAACTTACTCAGTAATGAGCAGGAGGTACCCACCTGAAAAAGTGGTACCTTTTTCCAGCAGCGGTCGAAGTATGTTTAGGATGATACTTCCGTATGTGCCAGATGGATGTGTGTAGCAGTTTTCAGTTGTTGTTGTGTGTGTGGCAGTTACTGAAATACATCTTACAGGGTTATATTTTCCTTCTCTCCGTTTCTTTGCTTGGTGGTTGTACATTTCTCATTTCTGGGCTGGGTACAAACCTTTGGTCTGTGACAATTTACATATTTGAGGGTGCTTATGCAGAAGAACAGTAATTAATTTTATCCAGAAGTCAACTAAGTGAAAGTTACTAGATGAGCTGCTTGTGGTCATGTAATTTAATTCTTAATGGACCACTTTAGTGAAAATACCGCAATTGTGGGTTTTTCCTCTTCCCTTGCTCTTAATTTTTGAAGGTTACTGAGCCTTTAAAAGGGTTTGGCTTGTGAGGCAAAGTACATTGCGTAAAGCTAAACCCCAAAACTCATCAAAGCACTAGTAAAATCTGAAAGTATAGACTCTCTTTCCTGTTTGCCAGTGAGCTGTGAGATGATGCTGGGCTGGCTGCAGCCATTTCTGCACATGCCAGGTGCTATCCTGCTATCAGAAGCATGGAGATCTTTGCTAATCTCACTGAAGTCTGCAAATGAAAAGATGTAAGATTGTTCTCCAGAAAAGTGCCATATTTGATCCACATTCATATCTCTAATGAAGTGATTTTTGTGCACTTCAGAGCATGTTCTGTTGGTGCTGTTTGCCACTATGCAATGACTCATATCCCTCATGCAGACAGGCTTCAACAACCTTTTCCATCCTCTCTTTGTCTCTGCCCTTCAGAGATGAATTTTGGTTGAGAATTAAGGAAATTACACCTAATTCACCTTCCATGTGCCATCATTTTCTGTGGCTTGTAAATGGGCATTTATTCACTTCTGCTTTGCAAGGCCTGGCAGGATGTGGGTTGTGAAACTCAACGTGTGCTCAGCAAACTCTCCGGAGGAAGCAGGAGCTGAGTGTGCGCCTGAGCGGAGGCAGCAATTGCATCTGGGACTCTCTCCCTCTGCATCCTTGTCCCCAGAGGCCTGGAACTGTGGGGGATTTGAAAGAAATGTGTCTGGGGAGCAGCACCACAGCCACTTGCTGTCAGGTTTCCTGTGCTTCCTGTCTGAAGGAGCTGTTACTGGAGAGGGGCTGTTGAACTGAACATGTCAGGAAGTACCAAATGCAATGGCTTGGGAAGGAGTGACTCTTCCTCACATTTGAGAAACGATGGGTGTGTTTGCCCGCATGAAAGCGGGGATTTGAATGTAAATGGTCAGATTCAGTCCTTCTGGAGAGGGGACTGGGAGTTTGTAATATGGGAGACTGTGGGGTTAGAGGTGGCCTATGGGAGCTGTTCTGGTTGTACAGCAGCATCTGATAGCAAATGACACCTTTTGAAGGTCTGCATTAGTCGTCTCAAACATTCAGAATTCAAAGGCAAGTGTCCAATTTCCTGAAAGATCAGTCTGTAGCATGTTGTGACCTTTTTTTTCCCAGTTTCCCTTTCAGTCTTCAAGTTTACCTCTGAAAGTAGGATATTTTCAAAGTGATTGTAGTGGTGTCTGAGAATTCTACTGATTGAGAGAGAAAAGGTCAGGTTCTATCATCATCCCAGCAGACTGGCAGTAGTGGTAAAGCATGGCTCTAAAGTATTTTCTGATTTTCGAGATGCTCATGCCGTCTGGGTTGCCTTTATTTTAAAATTATTTTTTGGGAAAGGCTTTATTTTCTAAGGACACAGTATTTCCATCTGTAAATAGTGTATGTGGTATTATCTTCAGGCATAAAATACAGTCTGTGCAGATATATTTAGCATTTATATTGCATCTGTATTTGTCATTTAATTACCTTAATCCAGAAATTACACCTGAAAGAATGAAAGCATTCAGGAGCAGAATTTTCTCCTTGAAACCTACCATACCATAATAACATTTTCAGGGGGAGGATGGGAGCACCCACACAAAAAATCCATTTCCCCCCAAGTTACTCTCCATGGCTGGGTATTTGTAGCAGAAATTATCTGCAGTGTACGAATGTGTTTACATATTTCATTATTTCATGGAGTGTAGAATTGAGATACATGGTGGGGGCTGGTGGAAATGAAGAGGAGTTTCTTGCCACCTTAATGGAAGGTTTGTGTGTGCTACTGAAGCCCTCCCTGAGGAGGTTTTATTTAGGTAATTGCCATGGGAGAAGAGCTGGTGGCAGAGTGATGTTGGAGCTGTGGGATGCACAGGTACTTCCAGAGAGCCCAAATCCACTGCACAGTGCTGCTGTCACAGTAGTTGGCTTGCAAAGCTCGTTTTCTAGCTCCTTACCTTGTCATGATTTTGTTGTAAATTGATTTTACTTCTCCATGTGCTGGCTTGTGTGCTTTTAAAAATCAGTAGCGTTGTTCATTGAGATCTGCTGCTTTGCTCTAAGACCTAATGGTCTCATCCCTGGTTATCTGGGAGTTTTGTTGCTTCCTGGATCACCTGTTTTACCACAGGTCTAAAAAAAGCCTGTCTGGCTCTCACTGAAATATGTTTTGTGTGAGATGCTGTTAATGTCCATATTATGAAGTGACATCTTAAATAATGTTTGTTATCCCCCTCTCTGCTTGTCTCCTGCTCTGCATTTCCCTCTTGTAAGGCATTGCAGTGGGCAGCAGATGTTCTCCCTCTCCCTGATTTGCCTGGCTGTGCTTTCCCGGCAGGGCTTCAAGCTCTTGGAAGTGCCAGCAGGAGCTCAGAATTGGTTTGAGGTGTCCTGGGTGGTAAAGTGAGAGGGGCTGTGCTGCTGTGGCTCAGATGTGTGTTACCTGAGAATGTTGGCTCAGAACAAGAGCAGGGGGTGTGAGCCTGTAGCAGAAGTTCTGACAGAGCCCAGGAGGCACAAGAAATAATGTTGTTTCTCTTAGCTGATGTGTCAGTATCAGTGGAAGTTTACTGTTGAAAAAAGCTTTTTCTCAGTCTGAGCATCACCTGCCTGCTAAGGCAGACAGAAAGATTAGGGAGTTGTTGATTTTGGGCAATATTTCATTGCTGAACACCCGTGAAATAAATGTTTTAGACTTTTGCTCATTTTTTGGTCCCAAGAGTGATTCTATAATGTCCCTGGTGTATTGGTCAGTCCGATCTTCCCAAACTCTTGGAAACTTTTACTACCTAGTTTCCCTCTGACTACATATCGTCCCGAATGCCTGATAAAATTCTAAAATGTCAGATCAACTGACAGTCGTGGTGCAGCTCCATAGAGGTGGATTTTTGCTGACTCAGTCAGCTGAGTTTAGTTCGAAGAGCTGGCAGAACAGTATAAAACTCTGGAGCAATAAGAATCAACAGAGAATTGCCAGGGAGAGAAGCAGGAATAGTGCCTGATCTTTGAACCAACTGATAAATAAATGAAGTATAATCTAGTGAGGTATTGACATGCGGTGTTAGGAACAGTCAATAAAGAACACAGGCCTGGGTTTGGGTAGATGTGTGGATACAATCTTGGCACATGGCTCTGTGTCTGGGGCCGTGGAGGGGGATGGAAATGGTGAATGAAGCAGAAATTAACAAGAGGACTGGCAGCCTCTTTGCCGGTGCCATTCATTCCTCAGCAAGCAGGATTTTACTCTGAGGGAAATACAAATTAGGGACTTCTGTGAGCTTTTTTCCCCTTCCCTCCTCACTCTTCTTTCAAGTGCTTCCTCCCTACCTTGCTGTTTCTTGCAGGCGCTGGCATGGGATCCAGAGCTAGTGCCAGAAATGCTTCCCATTGCTGGCTTCTCAGGATCTAATTTTGCCTTCTGACAAGCCCAGCTCTCAATGTCACACACTGACACGCTGCTGAAGAGCTGTAGTTGGCAGAGGATATAAATGGTGGGTTTTGTCACTTAAAGCTGAAGTTTCTTTTTCTTGCCCATCCAGGACAGTTGTGAGCCAGCGCAGTGCTGCTGTAATCACCAGCCTGGCTGATTAATGCCTTTGCCTCTCTGTGCTTGGCCCTGCATCCACATAGCTGGAAACAGAATTTGCTTTTGATATTGCTGAATAGAGGGGTCATCAGATACTTCATATGTTCTGCTGGAAAAAACACTACTCGTGCAGATTGTTTTTAAACATAAATTCATACGAAACCAAGCCTCAGAAAGGCCCACTTGAGTAAAGTTTGTATTAAAAAAAGACATTCAGCTGGTATTCTACCTTTTTAACTACTGCTGGAAGCCAAATAGTGTCTAATCTCAGTTTCTCTACTTCTTTTCTGGCTTTTAGCTGTAAAAGCTTGAAAGTTCCTTTAAAATTGGGGAATGTATGTTAGTTTACAGTTAAAATTTAATTTTTGTTGGTCTTTGTTCCTCCCTTTTTCTAGTCTGAAAAGTATCCTGTAAATAGATTCAGTTTTACAACACTGGTATTAGTGCAAACCATGGTGGTTTTCTATTACAATTCACACCCAGATATTAAAAGAACAAAGACAAACCACAGTGAAACCCCTGTTGTGTTGTAAACACAATCAATAACAGACTACAAGAATGCAAAATCCTCAAATTAATAACAAAAAATATAATTGCAGAGAGTATTAAGCAGTGTAAAGAGCTACATAAAAGTCAATTTCATACATATGATACTTATTTAAAAATACCTGCATGCAGACTAAGTCAAGTGCACATGCTCAGCTTCAAAAGCCAACCAGGCAAGTACAGGAAAAGCCTTACTTGTTGTTAATGCAAGTACTGTTTAAAGAAACTTGCTGAATGTTGGAAAACTGTTTCATGGTTGCCTGCGAACAACAGAACAACGGGAAAATAACTGATTGCTCACTTTTAATCTCTAAAAAATATTTTGATTTTTTAGTGTAAAGTTAAGTGTGCTACTAATACAGAATATCATACTATTTTAGAAACAGCGTAAACCCTAATATAAAAAATAAGCACATATTTGTGTACATTGTTTAGGTATATAGACTAGATATAAACAAACAGTTTTCAGGTTTAAGCTTCTAATTGGTGTTTAAATTGCCCATTGCATATTGCTGTGGGCTGTTTTTTCCTTGATCAGATAAAGTACTTTGAAATTCTGGGTCAGCAGTTGGTATTGTTGTTTCAAAATCCTCTAAAACTGCTCCTTATGTAAGCAAAATACTGTTGGGAGCTTAAGGTTCCAAACGAGATTTGCAGTTTTATTGCAGTGGCTACAAGCAGAGGTCTGTGCTCACCTGGGCTGCAGCTGCTAACTCTCAGATAACTGAGTGTGGTGTGATGTGTTATTTTTCAATAGATACAATTTTAGTTAAGGAGAAATTTAGTTTTTTGGTTGTGCTAGTAAGAGAAGGAGGTGAAACCTGTGTATGGGGGTTCAGTCATACATGGCATTGCTGTTTGTTTGGAACTCACATCCTGCTCCTTGCTGAGTTAGAGAATTTTCCCCAAAGATCCCAGGTAGGTATTTTTGTACATCTTCCAGAAAAAAAGTCCAAACCAACTTCCCCATCTTTACCAGGGGGGATCCAGTGCCTGGTTTGGGTTTTTTACCAGATAACGCAGTGTTTTCATCAGAGCTGCTGTCATCATCCGGAGAAGCAATTCCCGAGCAGCTTTGTCACCCAGCAGTGCTTGCTTTCATTGTTTTAATCCTTCAAAGGGCCCTTGTGAGCGGGTCCGGGGCACACAGCGAGGGCTGCTCCGGGGCTGGGTTCCCGAGCGTCTCCCGGCGCTGCCTGTCTCTCTGTGCCCGGCTCCGGGCTGTGAGGAGCAGCTGGGACCGGCTCCGGCACGGCCCGGGCACAGGGCTCAAGGTCCGGAGTGACTAGCACGGCCTTTGGCTGCTGGAACATTTCACTGGCTCTGCATTTACTCCTCAGACGTGTATTGCTGCTAGCTCAGATTTATTTTCGAGAGGCTTGGTTTTTAATACCTCTTCAACTTTTGTTGTTGTTTTGGCACACTGGAAGGGAAAGCTGGGCTCCACCGTGTAAAGCCCTGGCCTGCTCCATGGGTTTAGGGGAAGGTTTGATTCCGTGGTGGAGAGAACGCTGAGCTTGCCTGTCCCGCCTCTGGCCTGGGCTTTCCCCGTCCTTGGCTGGGGTCCTCGAGGAGGTGATGCCATCCAGTTCTTCCCAAAGTCAGCTGCTGACCACGCAGCACGTCCCAGGCGAATCGCTTGGGTGGCTCTGAAGGCAGAGCTGTGATCCGTGTGCTGACAGCACCCCACCCGCAGGTCGTCCACGCGGCCGGAGGTGGCGAGCATCGAGCCGCTGGGGCCGGCCGGCTGCCGCTGCTCGCAGAGAGCGCTGGTCCAGGCGCGCTCCTCGCAGCCCGCGCGCCTCACCACCATCATCTCAGCCGAGGATACACGTGAGTCTGAGCAAACCGCTGCCCCTCGTGGGCATCCTGCCGTCCTCCGGGAACAAAACGGAGATTTAGAGGTGCACAGGCAAATTTCAGTTCCTGTGCACAGTCATTTTAGATTTTCCATGGATGTGAGTTTTAACTTCTATTTGCCTCAGATAAGTGATTTAATGATTTTAATGATACATGCAGGAAACAGGTAATTCTTAAAACCCCTGCCCCCCAAAATCCACAACTAGAGGGAGGTGACTGAAATAGAAAAAAGTATTTAATAAAAATGACTCATACAGATTCAGATACTTTGCATTTGAAAAACCTGGTAGGTGCTTTTGTGTCTGTTGTACAATATACCTGGTTAGTTTTTATAGTAACAGAGAGGCAAAACCAGATGGCCAATTAAATGCCGTGCAGTCACTAACTGAAGGAGTTTATGGGCGTTTATTGTCTGTGGGTAAAAGTCATTAATTTCTCTGGGACACGAGAACACTCTAGCAACTCTGCATAAGCACTCCCAGACAACACCTGTACCATCAGTGTAGATGGAAATCAGCGTTTCTGCAGATCTGTTCTGCAGTTCAGTGAGGAAGGGAACTGCTTTTCTTGCTTTCTGAGCCACCATTTGACCACGAGTTTCTTCATCGAGGTCATGACCAAATTTCAGTTCCTTCAGTGTCAGTGTCTGGTGTCACTGGCTAGATCTGAGGTGCATCTTGGCTTATCGTTGTTCTCAATGAGCACATCCAGTGTTGTGCTTTCTTGTGCTCTTTCTGATGTGTCTTCAAGTGACTGGACAAGTGCTTCGCTGTGATGCCATCGTTGATTTAATTCATGGCATTCAAGTTGTGTCCACAACGAGAGAGCTCTACCTTGAGGATTCACCACTGGAGCTCAAAATTCATGCTTTGGATTCAGAAGGTAAGATATCTGTTTGTAGGAAATTAAATATATATTGGAAGTTCCAACTGTCTGATACATACACTAGCTTTATTTGTCTCACTGTTGATTGTTTCAAGCTGAGTGGAGAATTTTAAGGAGCTTCTCTGGATAATACATTGTGAAGTTGTCTGTTCTTTTTTCTTTTGAGCTGAGGTAGCCTAAAGAATTTTGCGAAAGGATGTTTTTGTGAGCAGTCAGGTATCCAACAGGAGGCTCAGAGGTGCTGTTTGAGACCAGCTGCCTATTGCTTAATCTGTTTAATTACTACACAAACACTCACTTTTGGGACATGCCGTTTAGGCTCATAAGAGTCAATGCATTTGGACTGAATGTGTTGTTATTTAATAGGAGCAGAAAACCTCTGCTTTTTGTAGTCTGTAGCATCAGAAAAAGAGCCATGATCTGCTTTTGACAATCAAGTTTTGTGCACACACAGCACTCCAAGCAAGGGATTTTTAGGACAACTACTGAAAAGAAATAATGTGTCAGCCTACTATAAAAGGTTGAATTAATTGTTTTGGGTACTTAATGCAGCCATCCCACCTGTGTTTGTAAACCATGAATGCCAGGTGAAGTAAATGTTAATAATGGAAAGTAAATTTTTTTTTTTATCCTATGTTGGTGCTAGATTCGTGGCTTGGTGTTTGTGCAAACTCGAGGGTGTTTCATGGTTCTTCTCGTAGGGGTAAAATAGAGAAATTTCCCAGGGAAGTAAGTAATGGTTTATGTTCCAGGAAGACTCTATGCTTGTTCTCTATTTTTGTTTTAATCTGGTTGTTTGATTTGTAGGAAACACTTTCAGCACTTTGGCAGGGTTGGTGTTTGACTGGACAGTGGTGAAGGACCCAGAGGCCGATGGCTTCTCAGACTCCCACAACGCTCTACGGTAAATTCATTTCCTTTGGTCTCAAAAGTTTGTTCAGTCTGATGTGTAAAAAATACTTCCTCACATCTGGGCAGTTTACCGAACTGATGCCTAAAATGATGATGTTAAGAGTTGGTTGTTACTCAGCAGCCTAGGCACTTTGTTCTCTGTTTAGCTTAACTGATAGTGTTAGTGAGCAGCTCTGGTAGCTCTGATGCAATAATTAGAAATAAATAGATGCAGTTGTTGATCTTGCCGAAACATCTCATGCAAAAGGAAGATTTCGCAGTAAGATTGTTGTCTCAGGATTTCAGCAGAGTTTTATTTTTACCTTTTTAAGGAAAAAAAGTCCTCTTCCAGAGAAAGGAGCTCTTCGAACCTTAAAAGTTTCAGATGTCAGTGGACACTTAGTTCTGGTGTTGAAATAGGAGGATTCCTTGTGGGAAACCAGTTCTCCTACAGAGCAGGAAGGTTAACAGCCGACTTCCATCCTCAAACTGACGCTCCAAATACACTGCAAGTGAAGTGGCGGGAGCAAGCAGGACTGGGCAAATACAAACTGATTTTGCAGCCTTAGAGAAGCAGCGTTAGCTGGGGGAATCATGTTAAGCCCATAATACACCTGAAGCTGCAGGTATGAGTGAGAGCCAGAATGAACGGCTTAGTGGGACTGGATATCCCAAGTCTTAGTACATATAGAGCTTTTTCTTTCAGTATAAGTATTTGCTGATGTGATTTTAACCAAACTAGTATTGATATGTGCTCTACTGTTAGCATAACTATGATAGCATAAAAGTGTTCTACAGGTGGTACAGCTTTGCAAAATAAATCATAAATTGTCATGAATGTGTTAATGTCCACAACTGTTCTCCGTATGGCTCTACTGGTTTTGCTCTGAAAGTGCACGTGAAGCCAAGCAGATCATGTGCATACAGAAGGTGACACCCTGTAAAACATGCTCCCCTTCCCAAAACTTCCTGTCATCTGCTCATTCATGGCAAATTCCTTCCCTCTTTTGCCACTTTTCACTGGAGTTTCTAACGGTAACTACAAGTTTTCTGCTTGTAGATGATTTTCATGGTCATTTATTAAATACATCCTGGCTTCTTGAGAGAGGTCAGAGTTACGTTCTGGGTTTCTTGAGCTGTTGCTTTTATAAACATAAGCTTTGGGTCTTGCACATCAGTTCTTTTACAATATAGAGAGTTTTTGCAGTCTCATCTACTGAACAACTGGAGGGGTCGTTGTGAGACAACATGTGCAGTCTTCTGATAGCTCACAAGCAAGCTTCAGACAAACATCTGTCACAGAAGTTAGCTGTAGATACCTCACAAAGAATGAATAAAATTTGGATATCTGGTCCCAGGCAAACATCTTAAATTGGCTTAAAAATGGAAGTGGCTGGGAGTAGATGCTGATGGCGTTTCTCTGTGGGTTTACAAAGATTGGTTAACAATTTTCTATTCACTTTGTGATTCACCTTTCAGTATACTCAAGTTCTTAGAATCCGCTTACATCCCACCTTCCTATATATTGGAAATGGAAAAAGTTGCCAAGCAAGGAGATACCATTCTGGTGTCTGGAATGAAAACAGGGAGTTCTAAATTAAAGGCAAGACTTCAGGAAAGCATCTATAAGGTAAGCTTTCTGAATGTCAGGGGGGAAGATGGATTTCTGCATGTTTGAATGAGCATCTGTCTCAGGTTTTCCTGTATTCTCCAAAATGGTCTTCATACCGACATGATTTTTTTCTTCGTTCTTGCACTGTGTGCACAGAGTAGATCTCTGTACCATTCACTGTTCCTTGCATTGCCCTGTCGTGACAAAATTTGAGATGAAAATAAAGACCCAATTGCAGCAAATAATGTTTTTCACTTCCAGATTCTAAGTTCCTGCTGCATGGTGTGTTTCAAGCAAATGAGTTGCTTTTAATGTGGTTATTTTTCTTTCCCCCTCTATCAACAGGATGTACACCCTGCAGAAGTCAGATTGCTTATTTTGGAAAACATCCTTTTAAATCCAGTATATGACATTTATCTTCTGGTAGGAACATCAATTCAGTACAGAGTTCAGAAACTGAGGCAAGGGAAGATCACAGGTTTGTTCTGTTCTCGTTTATTTTTATTTTTTAATGCTTTGTGTGAATTTTTAACTGCTGAGAAATTTTTAATTGTGTTTAAACTACTTTGTTAATGTTTAATACTGTTTTCCTAAGGCACACAGTGATACAGCTGTTTAGTTCTTTCAGTCAAAAAAAATAGTGACTGTTAAGGATATACTCTTGCAGATTTGTCAAGGATGTAAAGACAAGGGTAACTTAAAACAGGAGCTAACACTGTCATTTTAGATATTGACAGTCACTAAGGAACTGACTGACTTTTTTACTTAAATCAAATTGAGATTAGTAACTTTGCTAACAGAAAATGTTTTATTGGCAAATGGATTTGCTCCACAAAGTGAAGACTTTATAAATGTGGGTTAGCTGGCTTTATGCCCATTTCAAAATGCAGTGCCTTGAGTTTTCTCTCCTCTCTCCTTTTTTCCTTCTTTCACTTTTGTCTTTTTTTTTCTTTTGAAGCTGGAAATCAGTTGAATGTTAGGTCTAAATACTGAGATGATAATAGTTGGGAATTGCAGTTTCACAGACCTTGAATTTGCCAAGAAGCTAATTTTTTATGTGTGTGTGTTGATTTGATGACAGAAAGTGCTACTTTTTACATGACACTAAAAATATTGATTTAATATATGTGCTAGGCATCAATAAAAAATAATCAGCAATAAGTAGCAGCAGCTAAACACTGCCACACCTGCTTTTTATTGTTTCATATGTCTTGTTTCACCTCCAGAAATAGCAATGCCATCAGACCAGTACGAGCTGCAGCTCCAGAACAACATCCTCCATCCCAAGGGAGATGCCTCCCGGCCAGTTGCCAAGCTGGACCAGGCAACATCCACTGTGACTGCGTTGCAGCAGGGCCAAACCAACCTTGTCCTGCTGCACAAGAGTATCCTTCCTCAGGAATGCTTCTCCAGCCACCACTGTGGCAGGAGACAAGCTTTCCACCCTTTGCAGCACAGAGCAAGTTATCCTCATTTGTACCAAGAGCCTGGAAATCAGGAGCAGTAGTGGAGCCATGGAAAGCAGCATTGCTTTGAATTCAGTCTCAGCAGAGCTGTCTGATGCCTTGGAGTGTTTTAACTGATTAGGTTGGCAGAAAATGACTTAAATCGTGCCTGTTCCCTTCAGTCACTTAGAAATGTATGGGGCTTTATTTAATTTTTATAGTTCAATCATTATATTCTCTAGTGAGATCAATCCAAAGTGCTCACTGTCTTGCAGTGAGGTGGGGATAATGTTTATTTGCAGTGTACACTTAGCTTTAAAATAACAAAGAGGCATGAGGGGTCCCAGGGAAATGCTGGTCTTGACTTGCCCTGCAGGCGTGTGTTCCTTGACGGAGCCCTCAGGTATCCGCATGCGGGGCGTGTCCAGGCTGCCCAACAGCACTGTCTACGTGGTGCCTCCTGCATATTTGGGTTGGTATTGCTGCAGTCTTCCCAGTGGCTTAGTGCACTTTCTGGCCTTGTTTCTGTGATTTTCATGCTGTATCTCCACGCTTCCATTCAGTGTTAGTTTTCACAGAAAAGTAATTTTATTCATAAAAGTAGCTCAACGTGAAATGGGTTTTATGTACTTTCTTTTATCTCTGTAGTCAGCAGTTTAAAATAATGAATGTTCATCTGCAGAGTGTGGGCACCAGAAGCAAAATGCTTTTCTCCATTAGATAAAGAGGCTATTGGTTTGTGCTGTTCAATATTTCCTGTTTTGCAGGATTTACAGTTCATCCAGGTGACAGATGGGTCCTGGAAACGGGCAGACTTTATGAAATTACAGTTGACGTGTATGATAAATCAAGCAATAAGGTGTATTTATCTGATGTAAGTTGAAATGTTTAGATACTTTTCACTGACTGTCTCCTAAATCCTGACTTGTTTTGGAATTATTTAAGTGGTTTCTTATTTACATTGAGACAGGACGGTGCAAAGCTTGTTGTTTCTTGCCTTTTCATTTTTTCCATTTGTTTTGTTGCTGTTACTTTTTAAAAATAAAGCACTCTGGGTGATTCGTGTGAAATTATTGGAGTCTTAAGTGTCCAAAAAAGGAAGTTGGACAATGTCTCTCAGGTTGGATGGGGCTTGGGGCAACCTTAAATCATCCAGTCCCACCCCTGCCATGGGCAGGGACACCTTCCACTATCCCAGGCTGCTCCAAGCCCTGTCCAGCCTTGGACACTGCCAGGGATCCAGGGGCAGCCACAGCTTCCCTGGAAACCCTGTGCCAGGGCCTGCCCACTCTCACAGGGAAGAGCTTCTTCCTACATTCTATATACTAGGTACCAAATAAACATAGTTCTTTAAAAAGTATAAAGGAAACTAAATTTGAATAGTTAGGTTGCAACAAGAAAAATTTTATTAAATTACTGCTTTTCAGAATATTGGAGCTAGGGGAATATTGCTTTATTTTCCCATAATTGCTTTTTGGGAAACAGATCTGTATTTGAGCTAGAGCTCAGTAGTGTGCTGTTGAGGCAGTGTATTCATGTGTTCTTTTGTGTTGAAGAAGGAAAAAATTATAAAAATACTGTAAAATATGAATTATTTAGTGGTATAAATATGAGTACTTTCATGTTAGATTACATGTTGCTGATATTTTAGAAGAGACTTTCTGTGGAGTTAATGTTGTGTCTAAAGGTAAAATCTTACTGAAAGCCTGAAACTTCTGTAAGGAAAGTTCTAACCAGTTTCAACAGCATGTCTTTGGACTGTGTTGTTAAACAGTAGTTTGCTCACTGACTTGTTGTATGCGTAGGACTTTCTGTCCTCCATTTATGTCAGTTACCTGTGGCAATTTCTATTTCATGTTTTGCTTTTAGAACATCCGAATTACTACAGAGCTGTCCAAAGAACACTTTGAGGTGCTGCAGTCCTCTCTGAATGGGTCCTATCATTATGTGATGGCTGTAAAGGCGGGTCAGACCACGATTGGTGCTGCACTGACATCAGTAGTTGATCAGGTGTGTCTTTGTGAAAACTCCTCTGCTTCACTGGTAGGCCTAAAAATAATTGAGCTGTGCAATAGTGACTTCATAGCAAAAGGAAGCCTTAGAATTACATGGGTCTGAGCTGTCTTTGTTTGAGCAGATTAAGAACCAAATTCTAAAATCCTTTCTTCATGAAGACTGTCAATTGAGTCAACAGAGGATTTGCTTAAATTAAAGACTGTGGGATTTTGCTCCCGAGCATGTGGCAAACTCCTGTTAAGGCAGTGGTGCACAGCACTGATTTCTTTTCTCGTGGCAGATCCTTGTGCTGGGCAAGGGGCCTCTCACAGGCTGAGGGAATTTTACACTTTATTGTGGTAGGATCATCACTCATACCCTGGCTTTGTTCTGCAGTCAGTTACATTGGGGAAGTTTGCTATCAATTGGTAAGTGACCTTAAACTCTGGAATGACAATCTGCCAAATGTATCAGCCTGCACATTTCTCCAAATTAATATTCATTAACTCTCTGCTGGTTGGGCAGGCTGCTGAATGTGTGGCTAACTAGGGCACGTGGTGTGGAAGTGAGTTGCTTTTGCTTGAAAATTCAACACTTCAACCCATTTGCTGTGAAATCATTTTAGTGATTCCTTGAGCAGGACTCAGTAGCTCCTTCAATGTGATAAGCTACGGTCATTTTCTGTGTCAGAGATGTTCTCCTCAATGGAAAGGCATCCCCTGAGAGCTGTTTCTCCCTCACAACTGCAGTAACAGTGTGTTGTGCCAGAGGGTTGTGGCACAACTGCAGTGACAGCAGAGCTGCGAAGGCCAGTGTTTGAGGGGCTGAGCAATGGGTCTTTCAGGCTGAATTTTGTACACGGTGGGATGAGCAAAGAGTAAACTGAGGTGTTGAGCCTCCAGATTGGCTCTCCAAATGAGATCTCCAGATAGGAGCAGTGAGAGAGTATAGTTCTTGCCTTTTAAATTAATGTGGGCACCTGGATCTTCATAGCAATACCACTCATTTAATACAGTGGCACACCTTGCTACCAGGAGCTGTTTGCTCACAAGGAACTCTGTTCATAAGTGCTCCTAAATAGTTTTCCTTCCTCTCTGAGGTGTTTTCAAGGACTGGTCTGTACCTAAGGACTAACCATTAACTCTGGGAAGCTCTGTGGTGCCATTTATAACACTGTGCTTTTGCACTTTGCAGGATGGAGGTGTTCATACCTTGCCAGTTCCAGTGCGAAACCAGCAGGATGTGGAGATCTATGTTCCAATATTTCTTTTACCCAGCATTCTGATGTTTCCTTGGCAGCCAAAAGCAGGAGTCTACCAGTACACCATCCAGGTATGCCAAGGGAGTACCCAGCTGCAGGGAGTGTAGCTCAGGCAGGCACACTGAGGCCTGACATCAGTGAAGTGGGGTTGACTTTGGACACTTCAGGCACGGTGGCATCCAAAATGAAACTTGGAGGAGCTTCATGGGACGTTAGTTACAGGAATTAATATACAGTTTAAAAAAAGCACCAGGAAACCAACAAACATAAAAACCCCACTGACTTCTACCTCTTGTCTTCCCTTCTTCTCACCCTCACACATGCACCACACACCTATGCCTGGAGTGGTTTGGAATTCCAGGACCATCCTATATCCAAAGCTCCACAACAATCATTAGAGGCTGCCCTTTGCTGGCAAGGATGGGAAATATGAATGAGAGTGTGAAGTGACTGCAAAAAGGGCATGACAAGATTAATTAGCAGCAGTCTGCCAGCCTTGGACATCAATATTCTTCTCTGGCCACACACCTCGTGCTCCTAATACAAAGTTCCAGGGAGGCAAAGGGCACAGCTCATTTACAGAAGGGATGATTTCCATGTTTTCTAGATGTGCCTTTGCTCCCAAGCTGTCAGTTATTCCTTATGCTTCATGAAGCAAATGGTTTGTGTTCCAGTATCCAGTATCTCTAGTCTAAGTAAGGAAAAGAAAGTTGTGCTTTCTCAGCCCAGACTCTTATCCCAGGCCAGTGATACCCAGACCCTGCACTCAGGTGTTGGATGCACAACTCCTGCCTCTCCCTTTTAGCATAAATTAGTGCTCAGTTTTGGAGCTGTCTTAAGTAAACCGTATCCAAATAGGCAGCAGGACACTTGGTGCCAGGCTCTTCTCCCAGGTAATATGAGATAGGATGAGAGAAAACAGCCTCACATTTAGACAAATATTGGACAAAATTTCTTCACAGGAAGAGTTGTCAAGCACTGGCACAGGCTGCGCAGGGCAGTGGTGCAGTCATCATTCCTGGAAGTACTCAAAAATCATGGGAGTGTGACACCTGAGGATGTGGTTCAGTGGTGGACTTGATAATTTCAGAGGTCTTTTCCAGCCTTACTGATTCAGTGACTCTGTGGAGAGAATCAGTCTCTTAGGGATCAAACTACATTCTCCAGTGTAAATCTAAAGGCAACTCCATTGAGTTAGGCCCTGCATCTCTGCTTGTCTGTTCTGTGGGATTAGTTTGGTTTACTTCACGCTATTCCTGACCACACCAGCAGAGCGTGGTAAAAATTCTTAGTACAAATCTGCATTTTCAGTACTTGATAATTCTGCTGGAGTTTTCCCAGTGAGGGAGAGGAAATGTGGTTTTGTTTCCTACCTCTCTCACAGTTCTAGTCTTACCTCACCTTATCCTGCATATATATAATGAAGTATTTCACTAGAGAACATTCCTTCATCGTACTGCAATAATTGTATCACTGTTCTCACTTTACTCTGATTTTTTTATTTAATAAAAACATAGAAACTTTTTTCTCTCAAGATTTAAATTTTGCTGAAACTGAGACCTTTCTGGTCTTTCCATCCCACAATACCACTGGTTGTCAACAGGATACACACAGCTTAACTGTTCTGCCTCTCATCAGATTTTGCCTCCTACTCCATAGCTTCAGTCAGGCTGTTTCAAATGGGTGAATTAAGTTTTTCTGAAAATAAATTGAAAGAGATTTTAGGATCTAGCCAAATTCTGTTTATAGCTGAAGTAACTCCCTCCAGATGGTATCAGAATGCCTGGCAGGTTTTCCTTTGGCGGCTGTCTGGTTTGTTGGGGGTTGCTTTGTTCATATTTGTGCTAATGAGATGGTTTCTGTTGCCTTCCTTCAGTCCATGCACGAGAGGTGCAGTGCCAGCTGTGTGAGGCTGAGCCCAAGGAGGTTCCTGGTTCTTGGGGAGGGCATTGCTTACAGGTAGCACTGTGGAGCTCCCTGCCAGCCTCTGGGTAATGATGAGGCTGCAGGGGAAGCTGCTTTACCCTTCCTCTGCCCAGTGCAGACTGACTGCCAGAGAGAAAATGTAGTGAGGTGTCTGGGGTTTATGGCCTGGACCTGAGACTTCATACAGTTATTAAGAAATGAGTATTTCTGTTTTATGTTTTCTGCTCATCTCCCAGTTTCAACTGAAATACCTTTACAAATATGCTGAGCTCTTGAATTCTTTAAGCCTTTCTCACCACATCCCATGCATCTCCTGTAACACACCGCTGCCTGTTTATTAATTTGTCTGTGTCCTTCTGTAATCAGGTTGTGCATGTGCTCAGAGGAAGGAAGAAGGGAAATGACCCTCCTCTTCATTTTCTTTTTATTCTCTTTTCTTGATAAAAATTACTAGCTAAGCTTCTGCATAATTTAGATTTGTTTGTTTTCCACACTGTCCCTCTAGACAAGATTTATCACCTTGTTCATTTTAAATTATGAAATAGGTTAAAGGAATTAAAGTTAAAGAAATTAAAACAATATACATTAAAAAATTGGTCCAGTGTTCACTCGTGTTTTACTCTGATGGAACTTCTGACATTTATTTTGGCGTGTGAAAGAAGCTGAAATTGAAATGAATGAAGGGTAGCAATCTTCTCATCTCTCTCTTACTTCATCTTGCTTAGGTTCTGAGGTGTTGCTTTATTTGTATGTCTCATTGTCAGTGCGTTCCTGGTTTTCGTGCAAGATATTCAAAGCTGTGGAATGTGAGAACCCTGTACTTGATTAAATGTTTGAAAGATTTTTCCCTCTGTATTTCAGGCTCAGGGTGGAAGTGGCAACTTCAGCTGGTCCTCTTCTAACCAGGCAGTAGCCACAGTGACAGTCAAAGGAGTAACGACCACGGGGAGTGATGCTGGCGTCAGCATTATTCAGGCATTTGATGTGCGGAATCCATTGCATTATGGAGAAATGAAGGTAAGAGATTTATTTTTCAATGATTGTTCTTGAAGATGGATTTTGGGAACAGTGCTGAGAATGCCATAGGCATTCCCCTTCCGCTTCCCGCCCTGTGGCAGCTTAAGTGATTAGTTTCAATTTGTGCTTTAGGGAATCAAACACTGTCCGGTGCATTAACTTTACTCCCATTTTTGCCCCTTCCTGATTTCCTTGGCAAGTCTTTTTCCCTGTTGGAAGTTTTGAGTGCAGGAAGGAAATGGTAGTTGACTCCTGGCCTAGACATCTAAGCAGACAAGCCAAACTAAAAGTTCATTCTGTGGGGTGATTGGTATCAAGGGAGAACACCCACCTAAGGGTGACAATTGTTATCAGGAAGCGCAAGGAAATTTGTGTCTGGAGAAGTAACTGAAGTGAGCACAGTGCTGCAGACTGACTCCAAATACCTGAGCTGGCCAAGAAAAAAACAAAATTTTGGGAAAATTAGGAGAAAATGGCAATGAAAAACGTAGCTCCCACACCACATTTTGTGATGTCTCTGCAGACCGTCCCCTGTTCTTAGGTCATGGTGGTTAGTGCGTGGTGTGGAGTGAGGAGAATGCAGAAACAGTGCATCTGGTGGCCCCAAAGGGAGGGTGTGACATGAATTAAAATCTGTTCAGAGTTTAGCTTACACACTTGCTCTGAAATAATTCTCTGAATGACCCAGGATGCTGCTTTTTAGCAGTGCAACAGTTACCAGCTGGAGACACAGGAATGAAGATTTTTTTCAGCTAAAACTTCTTATCCTCAAACACAAGTCAAAGCCTGAAGACAGAAAGAAACCTTCTGTCCATGTGAGCTTTCAGAGCAGTGTATTGCACAATCTGAATAGGTTGTTTTTGAATGCCTTTGTTCCTGTGTTAGGAGCTGTTTTCTTTGTGGAACAGTTCTTCAGAGTTCTGTTTACTGACCTCAGTGAACAAGTTTTTAGTAGTAGTGGTTTGAGGAGTAGTTAATCCACACAGATTACAGCTTTAACTCTGTACCATATGGTTTGGTATCCTGAAGCCAGTTGCAGAAGATTAAGTAGTTAAGATACTGCAAATAAAAGCTTTGATCACAGTGATTGGTATGAAATTAGTGGTCTGAGATGGATTCTGTAATGGATGCTAAACCTCTCCCAGCTGGTGATGGTACCTCCTGGAGGTCGCACACAACTTAGTCTGCACTTCAGTCTGTAAAGCAGGAGAGAGAATTACAGGAGCAGCAGTAAAAGGAAGGCTCACCAAGCTGCTGTGGGTTTGGCCTGGCGTGGAGCAGAGCACTGACTCACCCCTGTCCTTGCTCCTTCCCTCCGGCAGGTGTACGTGCGCGAGCCTAGCGCCATGGAGTTCACTCCCTGCCAGGTGGAAGCACACGTGGGGCAGGTGCTGGAGCTGCCCCTGAGGATCAGTGGCCAGACCAGCGCGGACAGCGGCGAGCTGGTCCCCCTGAGCGACTGCTCACACCTGGAGCTCGCGGTGGAGCTGGAGAACCCTGGCGTGTTCAGCCCACTCGAAGGTGCTTTAACTTCCTCCCTGGTTTGGAAGTTAAATTAGTGACAGGTCACACCTCTCCCAAGTTACACTTCTCCCTTAAGTCACTGATTCATAGCTCTGTACAGTATCCCCAGAGAAGTGCCAAACCCCGGAGGGGAGGGGGTCCAAGTGGTTTTATTTTGAGGATGTGTTTGCTTTTTTGTGCAGAATGGTTTGGGTTGGAGAGACCTTAAAAGCTCATCCAATCCCACCCCCTGCCATGGGCAGGGACACCTCCCACTGTCCCAGGCTGCTCCAGGCCCTGTCAAACCTGGCCTTGGACTTCCAGGGATCCAGGAGCAGCCACAGCTTCTCTGGACACCCTGTGCCAGAGGCCTAGCACCATCCCAGCTAAGAATTCTTTTTCAGTATCCCATCTAAACTTTCTTCCTTTCAGTTTGGTGCCATTCTCCCTTATCCTGTCCCTACATGTCCTTGTAAAATGTTCTCTTCATCTTTCTGGTAGGCTCCCTTCAAACAGCTGTGTTGAATTTGATGAACATGTCTGGGCGTTTTTTTCCAAAAAAGCTCTTGTATATTTTTAATTTATCTGACAGGAAGACTGAAGCCAACTGCTGATTTTTGCAGTGGAGTGAGAGTGAAGGCTGAATTTCAGGGGTACACCAGGCTGGTGGTTGTGTACACCCACGGGCACGTGCGCCTCAGTGCCAGCATCGCCATCGCCGCTTACCTCCCACTGAGAGTGAGTCTGCTTCCTCTGCTCCTGGAGAGATCCAGGATCCAGCACTGAAACATGCTCCCTTTACATGACAGGGAGCAGCTTATGTAAGGAATAGGTTTGAAAAACCGAGGTGGTTGGGTTTACTTTCCACCACTGGCTGGTTCAGTGAAGAAGATAAGAAAAAAGGTAAGAAAGAAGCTGAGTCCAGGGTCAGTAGATGGAAATGCAGAAGAGGCTGCTTTATTATCTCATCTGCAGAGACCTGGCACTGATTGCAGGCTGAAGTCTGAGTATTTGACTATAGCTTTCCCCAGCATGGAATAAGTATTAGTGCAAATCCTACAGATTTGTGGTTATAATGGTGTAATATGATGTGAAATACAGGCTAGAAATGGTTTTTGTGTACTAAGTGTCAGGTTAATTGCTGTGGTGGTGAACAACACAGGCCGTGCCAGGGATGTACATCAGTGCAGAATTTGTTAGATAGGTTTGAAGTAAAACTTGTGAAGGAGAATAACTACATACACAGAACTGCTCTGGAGAGAGCACTGTCAAGTGAAAGTACAATCTGACATAATTTCATTCATTTTAAATACTTCTTTCAAATGTGTAGCAGAATACTATCTCTCTGTGCTCAGAAGAATATGTTAAGGGTCTCCCTTTTGCTGTAATTCTTCATGAGAGAGATGTGATTAGAATGCAGCTAAAACTTTTCTTTGGATCCATGGCTTCCTTTGACTCTAATCCAGCTGGACAGAATCCTTGTGGATTTTGGTGCAGCTCTGTTTTTCACGAACTGTGCTGACAAAGCAGTGCATGGGAGAAATCACAGCCTTATCCAAGTAACCAGTATAGCTGTTCCATTCAGAAGGGAGTTTATTTTGCAGAGAACAACCAAACTGTGTAAATAGATGACTAATTTTTAATTAATTAATTAATTGATTCCAGGCTATCGATCCACCGTCTGTCACTTTAGTGACTTTGGGTTCCTCCAAGGATATGTTGTTTGAAGGGGGACCAAGGCCGTGGGTCCAAGAACCTTCCAAGTTCTTCAGGAATGTTGCTGCTGAGGATGCAGAAAGCATTGCCCTGTCTTTACTTGAACCTCCCACACCTCGAAACAACCACCAGCACTGGGTTAGGGTGCTGTGCAGGAGCCTGGGAGAGCAGGTGAGTGCTAGAAGGGCTCGCTGTTGACCTCCATCAGGCACTGAGAGCTGGCTCCAGACAGATTTATGATGCCAAATGCCTGTTATGTAGCAAGATGTTTTTATAATGAGCCAGTAAAGAACTTGGGTAAGTGCATTGTTTATGCAATGATGCAGATTTTAGAGTGAGTATTTCACAACATTATGTTAAAAAGTGGTTTATGATGGGTTTATTGCAGTATAAACCCAAGTTGTGTAAGCCTTGTGTTGTGGGATGCATTGAACATCCTGATGAGTGCAGGTTCAGTTTGCATGAACAGGATCAGAGCAGAAGGTTACTGAGCAGGCTGACTCCTCTGTCTGACCTGCTCCTCTTAACCATGTTACCTTCCAGTGTAATTCTGTTTATTCTAACAAATGGCAGCCACAGGAATTGACTGCTCTGCTCTCTGTGCAGCGTTGGTGAGCATGACTGTGTTCATTCTCCACCTGGTTTTGTTCTCTCCAACATACAGAAGTGATTTCTCCTGCTTTACTCACCCTCCTCAGCCCACAAAGCTTTTAGCTTTGATATAATGTTTTCCTCCTTCAGTTCTGCAAGGCCTAAGCACTTTGGTTGGGCTGCCAAGTTCTGCTGGTTTCCTCAGTGGACACTTTGCAAAGTGGAGCTATTTCTGTAAGTGCAGATTCAAAAGGAGCAGGCCTTGGTGTTGATGTGCAGGTCTATGCAAGGCTGGCTGTCCCCAGCACATCACACCTGCATGGCTCTGCCCAGCACCTGTGCATGAGGGGATGGGGCAGGTGACCAGAGCTCCCTCAGCCTTCTGGTTTTATATCCACTTCACTTTGCTGAAGGCTAAAAAAATCAGTGTAAAATAAAAGATGAGATGTTTTTAAACACACTGAAGTGACTATAAATGTTGCCTTTGGGCTGTTCTGTTCTCACTGTGCAAGAACACCTGCTGTTTCCTTTTTCAGTTACAAGAGACTTGTTGTTTGACTCAAGTTTGATAGTAACAAACATGAACGCCTAGGAAGAGTTCCCAGGAGCAGTACTTTCATAGTGATAAAGAACTGTTCTTGAAATAGGCTCCTCCTTTTACATCTTCCTGTGTCTTAATAGTGCTGTAAATCCCCAAGAACTGTATTTTTGTTTTTCATTCTGATATCACAGTCTAACTGAGACCTGTGGAAATACAGCATGCCTGAACTCTACTCTTTCCTCATTTGCTGTTTTCAGGTTATTACCTTAACAGTTGGGAACAGCCCCACAGTCACCAACTCTTTCCCAGTGGTTGAACCTGCTATGGTGAAGCTTGTCTGTGCTGTCCCTTCCTGGCTGACTTTGATTCCTGTTTATGGCAGCCCTCAGCTTGATCTCTCCTGCCCTTTGCTCCAGCAGAACAAGCAAGTGGTAAGCCTGGGAAGTGGCAGCAGAATAAGGTGTTCACAGCTGAAAAATCAGTGTTTGGAGCTCCATATGTGAAGTAAAGCATGTGAGCTGCTGCAAGAGGAGCAGTAACTGGAGCTGTGGCCCTTGGGAGCTCCTGCACAGAGCAGGCTGAGGGGGGTCCTGCAGTAAATGGACAGTGGATATGTGTAGGTTATTGGGCATAAAGAACTTGCCTGTCTGTTTTCTTTCCTAATGAGTGTTGTCACATGTTGGCTGCTGAGTAGACCACGTTTTGTCGTGTTAATATTCCCAGGCAAAGGTAAAAGTCATCCTCCTTCCCTAAAATGAATCATTTTAAAGAACTTCTATGTAATAACAAGAGGAGAAGGAGACTTTTGTGTATTATTAGCCACTTCAGAGCTCACCTGCTTTTCTGGCTCCATTATGTCCGCCTACCTTGGTACACTGCTGTTGCTAATGCACCAGAGAAACACCAGAATTTTGAGCTTTAACAAACAGCAGTGTTTGTCACAATTTGTTTGAATTCTATAAACAATTTCGTTGAGCTGTAGTTCAATTTTGTTGTTGTTGGTTTGGGTTTTTTTTTTGTCTGTTTGTTTTAAGGTAATTCACTGGCTAAAAAAAACCCCAAACCCATGCTCCAGTAAAACTCTCTTAGCGCTCAGAGATTCTGAGTTGGACTGGACCCACAAGGATCACAGAGTCCAACTCTAAATGGCCCATACAGGACTTGAACCCACCTGGTGTAACCAGCACCATGCTCTGACCAACTGAGGTAATCTCAGCACTGTTGGAGCACAGCTTAATGCCTTGCATTGATGGCTCATTTTAATGAACGTTCCTTATGTACTGATGTTGTAACAAACCTCACAGAACTCAGCATATGTTTCCTTTAATGATTAAAAACTCCTGTTTTATCTGTTCAGTTCAAAATACTCCTTCTTTTTCAGGTTCCTGTTTCCAATTACCGCAATCCAATACTGGATTTGGCTGCCTATGGCCAGCAGGGCAGGAAATTTGATAACTTCAGCTCTCTTAGTGTTGTGTGGGAATCCACAAATAAGGCCATCGCTCGTGTTGAACTGGAGCTGCCAATGGAGCTGACTCTGAAGGAAGAGGGGAATGGTCAGAAGAAAATGCACGGTATGAGCGGGTTGAAATGAGCACTTCATTGTTTGAAGGTCAGGGTTAAATCTGTCTGGTAATGTCTCAGCTTGATTGAAGAAGTTACTGTAATCTGCAGTCATACTTCAGCTTAACATCAATGTGCATTTTTTAGTGTGTGCTGTTAAAGAGAGGAGAAAAAAGGAACCAAGTCCAGTGTCTATAACCCGTCTTGAGAGAGAAAGTTCTTGCCTGATGAGAACAAATCCTAGAGGAACTAAATGTATTTTTCATCTTTGTTGCATTCTAGGCTTGCAGACTGTGGTAGTTGACCATGAGTTTGGAACTGCTGCCATCTCTGCCACTGTCACTGGATTCCAGCAGCCCCACCTGAAGGCAGCCAGAGCCACAGTACCGGTAACAGCCCCTGGGGGGGTTTGCCATTTCCCTGTGTAATGCCCCGTGCTCCTGGTGGGTTTATTTCCTCCACACACAGCACTGTACAAATGAGGCAGCTCCATGCTGGTTCACAGTGCAGGGGTTTGATACTGCTTCGTGGCTTTTCCTGCTTTCCTCTGCACTAGGTGCTGTATCCATATCAAATCTATCCAAGTCCTTGGGAGGTTTTTAACCATCTGAGCAAGGGCATTACAGAGAAGTGTTTCAGTTGGTTTTGTTTCAGTTTGGGGTTTTTTAATGAGTTGTGAATCTCTGCTGCTTGTCCTTTACTAAAGCAGCCATGTGCTTCATGCAGCTGTCACTGGGGAAAGCAAATGGATTATTGCCCCTGCAAAGCTGGGTGGGAAAGTTCTGCATGAGCAAAGCAAAGGCTGACTGATTCCTCATATGGACCATATGTTAGTCTGGGCTCTGACTAATGCTCTCTTTTTTTTTTTCCTCTCTTTTTGAGAGACTCCTCCATTGTACAATGCCAGCCATAAGCCCAGGCTCTCATTTTACAAGTCATTAGCCAATCCCTGAATTTTTTAGTTTTTAGGTACTCAGCGTAGGGAAGAAAAAACAGCAAAAGGTAGTGATGATGAACAAAGAGGATAGGTGCAAACGGATGGTAGTTTTCTGTTTATGTCACTTTTGTAAACTGAATATAAGGGCAGGTTTCAATCTGCAGAATAACCTGGCATGTGCACTAACTGACTCTTAAAATATTCTGCTTCCTAACTGGAATTTCTGTTTAATCTTGTTAAGCAAGATTTAAGTGGGTTTGAACTATGTGCAGTACCTTGAAAACAGAGATGAGGCAATGGCAAAGAGTAAAATATGCAATGAGAGGTTACAGGATTTAACTCAAAGCAGGTACCAGATGGGCATCAGTAATGTGAAATTCCCTGTGGGCCAGGTTCTTCTCAGCATGGCCCAGGTGTGGCATCTGCTTAATAAATTCTATGAGAGGTGATCTGTTTTGCCACTTGGTTCTTGACTTTTCTGTGAGGTTTCCATTCTTCTTCTGTTGGAAATTGTGGTGTAGATGCATTTCCTCTGAAGAATTTGACTATAGCTTAGTGAGAATTACTGCAGTTACTTTGCTACTGAAGTTATTTGAGATATTTGGTTGTGTTTCTTCTTTTTTTCTCTCAAAAAATTGAGCTGTAATATGGATACTTGATGTTCTGCAATAATTTTGTAATTTACTGTGCTCTGCTTTGTTAAACCAATATTCACTATTCTTTCTTACTTTTAGAAATAATTAGTAAAGTGAATGCACTAAAATTTGCCTTGAATTCAGAGAACACTGGAGTTCACTTAAGTTCTGTTCTCTGTGTCTAAATTTGAGAGGACTCCAGTAGCTGTAGATGCCAGTTCTGCTGCACTTTGTAGGCTCATGAGTTGGTTGTTCTTTTTGAATGAGGTGACCTTGCTGCTTTTTTCAAGTACATCAGCAATGGGCTGTTCTGTTCTGCTTTCAAACCTAGCCCGTTCTCCTTTCTTGCAGCCAAAAACACAAACAAAAATCTAGTGGATGGGATATTTAAGATGTCTTGATTGTTGTTCCATGTTCAAGTGGAACGCCCTATTATGTCACTAGGGAAAGATGACATCCTTTCTACATCAAGGAAGTAATTCTACTAATGAGGTGAAATGAGTACAGAGTAGTGACTTCCTTTAGAAACCTTTTTCCTTTTCTGAGCTAATGTTGTTATGAGTGAGTGATTAAACCCGCATTTGGTCCAGTGTTCACAAACTTACATTTAACAAAGAATTTTTCTTGGTGGCCTGCTAAGAAGAATCATGAAAAGATGAGTTAGAGATAGATAGAAAACTCTGTGTGTTTGCCTTATCATTCTGTATGAACTTAGGCCATGGCTCAGAGTTAATACCCTGTCTGTGCTTGTCAGACGTCATTCACTGATCCTGCAGTCCTGGGCCCTTGTCCTCTGGCTGGGCCGGGGGTGCAGAACAGACCAGCCCTGAGGATGCCCTTCCCCGTGCGAGGCAGCTGACTGAGCCCTCTGGATTTTGTGGGCATCTCACACCCTCAGCCTGTTCTCTGAACTTTGGTTGCCTGCCTTAAACATCCTCCCTGCACGCACAGGACACTGGCAGTGTTACGCCTCTCTGCTGTAACTGCTAACATTGTTTCTTGCAGAATGAAGCTGTGCTCCCAGGGCCTGCCACCATTGAACTGATGCTCGTGGAAGATGTGAAAGTGAGCCCTACTGGGGTCTCCCTCTACAACCACCCTGATGTCCAGGTGAGGAGTTACTCTGCTGCTTTCCAACTGCAGGGAGGAAAACATCACACACGATGGAAAGTGTGTGAGGAGACAGCTTTACTAGAAAGATACAGTCTTAATTGTGAATGCTTTTCTGGTTTTGCAGGCAGAACTTCTCATCCAACAAGGTTCTGGATATTTTTTCATTAATACCAGTGTGCCAAATATTGTAAGAGTGACGCATGAGGAGACTCAAGGCATTGCTTTGGTGAGTGCAGTATTTTGTGGTTTTACACCTTTTTGGCAACCAGGTTATCGTTCTGCAGCTTCAGCACTCCTGGGCATTTTCCAGCAGGTGTGGACAGAGAGGCAGTAGCTGCATTTTGGGTGTGTTTGCCTGCCACAGTTGTGCTTCAGGCAGGGGATCTTTGCACTGGCACTTTCAGGTATAGTCTCAAGTATAGGAAATTGTTTCATTATAGCTGTGGTGCAGTTGTGTTCTCTGTATAAGATAAAAGCCAGATCCAAGTACTTCGCCCATTACAACTTTGCAGTAAAATGTTCCTGATTTCACAAACACCATGAAGAATAATGTGACAGAATTATTCAGAAGCTACACGTAAGATTAATTGGTTTCCAAAGTAATGCTGGGAGTATTTGCTGCGGACCAGTACTTCTGAAAGCTTCAAATTCTTCTATCCTACAGTCCTGTTTCAGGGTATTTTTCAATCACAGTGTTGCATCCTGATTTTGCATCCTGATCTGTTAAAGAGTTTATTCTGATCTCCATATGAAGTTTCTAATGCACTTTTCACTAGAAGATGCCACTAAAGTGCAGGTGTGCTTGACTTCATCAGGCCCAGGATATGAAATGCATTCTGCAGTGAACAACAATAAAACTGTGTGTTTGCATTGCTGCTTTCATTAGGCAAGAACTTTAAATGAAACAAGTTGCTCTAAAGAGTGGTTTTTATAAATGTATAATTTACAGATTTGTCTTTTAAGAAGTAATGCTGATAAAGTTGTGAAATAATGATAACTAAGGTAGAAATTAGAATATCAAAAGAATTTGTGAAACATTTTGATTGTCTCTGTTGTAAGTGTGAAGTGGGAATATTTTTTCCAACTAGGCACAGGGGTGAAAAGAAAGTAGAAGAGATGAGGAGTTTTTGTACATAGTACACTGTTTAAACTCTTAATAGTTTTTTAGTGAGGTCTCCCTGATGGGTTTGACTGATGTACATGAGACAGGTTCAGTGCTCTCGTCTGGAATTCAGGAGTGAAGCACTGACAGCAAGATAGGCTTTGTGAAGTGTAGGAAGAAATTTAACTGCCTGTCAGATTATTTTAAAAAATGCAACCCCTCCCCACATTTGGCAGGTTTGTTAGCCCTGCGTGCTGTGTTTGGGGTAAATCCCAGTACCACCCCTGGGTTTTTCCATGGAAGCAGCAGGATGGCCTGGGAAATCAGCAGGCTCTAGCAGGCTGCTGCCATGGCAGGTACCAGTGCAGCCAAGTTGACAGAGGATGAGTTGGAAGTAAACTCTTCTGAGAAACTAAATTCAAGTTATCTGGAGCAGTGATTCCAAGAGTTTTCAGTGGGGCTGCCAAGCAGAAATTCTGTACCTCTCCCTCTGGTTTTGACACAGCAGCTTCTCTGGGCATGGGTGGGTGGTAGCAGGGGAGGAGTGAAGTGTGGTCACCAGTGCAATATCCCTGGATACTTGGAGCCACTGGACAGCTAATGGGAGAGGACAACAGCAGGGGTGGCTGAGACAGGAAGAGTTTTAAAAGTTGCAGTAGCCCTGCTTGCCTTTTCCCTTTTTGCTTGCTCTGGTCTCCCAGCCCAGCTGAGCTCCATTCCAGCTCTCTCCTCTGAACACATCCCCTGCCCTGCTGCCCAGCCCCCTGTGTTAGCCACCCTCTCTGGGAACTGCTGCTGTTCTGGAAGCTGACCTTTATTAAAACTTCACATCCCTTTCTATTTTGAGGCAGAAGTAGGAGAACAAAATGTCAGCTTTCCCCACTGCTCTGCTGCTGACTCCCGTGGTGCTGCCAGGCAGTGCTGAGAGTTCACTGAACTCCTTTGCACTGGGGGGCCTGGCCATCTCCCCTTGTTCAGAGTTCAGAGCACAGAACACCTGGACCAGCTTCACTGCTGTCCCTGGCCAAAGGGACGAGAGCAGCTGGGGTTGTCCTGAGGTCTGTGGCAAGGTCAGGGAGTTGCAGGAGAATTGCAGAGCTGGTGTGAGCAAGGCGTGAGTGTATGGCCTTTGGAGAGGGGACTTTGGGATGAGTGCTTAGTTCTGAGGGCTTGTGTTTGTGACCAGAGGTCTCTTTCTTCATTGTTTTATTCTCTTAATCCGTTAAGAAGTGTAACATTCTCTTTCTTTAAAATTAATGGAATAATAGTTGTATTTAAGAAACACCTGATCTGTCAATTGTCCTCTTACTTGCCAGAATCTACTACCAGATTTTGGCTGCTCAGATGAAAAGCAGTGACAGTAGAGTACTAATCTTACAGGAAGCAATACCAGTGCTTTATAGGCATAATCTTTGTCCTCATTTTTTTTTCCTTATCACTTTGGTTTTCACTCTACTAAGAAAAGTTTTGTCGCTCTAAATTTGTGTGTTTTTTGTCCTGATGGCAGGAGAGTAACAGGATGCCAGACTGTTCCAGATGAAGAGCTGTTAATTCACGTGGTGCCTGGGGCTGTTTGCACTAGCTCAGTACCATGATACTTTCTACATACACTTTACAGCTTGATTTTTATTTTGGTGGAAGAATTCTCTGTGTCTAAGCTTGGAGATTTCTGCATCCAACTGCTTCTGCCCTGAAAGTGATAAATATTTTATCTTGTAAACAACAGACAAAAGAAGTGCTATAATGCAGTTTTCTTTTGGCATTGCAGGTGCAGCCTCTGCTCCCAGGATCAGTGACTGTAATGATTCATGACCTGTGTCTGGCCTTCCCTGCCCCAGCTGAAGCTGAAATTCATGTATCTGATATCCAGGAATTGTACGTGCGAGTTGTTGACAAGGTCAGTGCCTTGGAAGCAGCATTAGGAGCTGATCCAGCCTGCCCTGACTCCCTGTGCTGGTCCTGAACACAGAGATCAGACGTGGACAAGATGCTACAACAGAGAAACAACTACAACCTCCCTGTGTCTCTGTTTCTCCCTCCCAAATTTATCCCTTTAGGTTATAAGTGTCTCCAAGTATCAGGTATCTGTTCATGTTCTGTGTGGCCAGCAATCTCAACTTTTGCATTTACACAGCAATATTAATCCATAATTTATATGGACATGCTCATTTAAATTTCCTCCTGTTTAAAGTGCATGTGAGCAATTCTTTTAGGAGTAAGTTTTGCCCCAAGGTCATTTTCCGTATATCGTGTTTTCAAACTGAACAGAAAAAAGCCTAGCTCATTCCACTTGCCAACTTGGGTGCCCCTTTAACAAAAGAAGTGTTGATATTTCTGGATGTTTTAATTATGCCCTTGCCCGCTGAAAGACCTGAGTTCATTCATTTCATCTGACACTAACTCTAGCTGGCAGGGATTAGTCTTTAAAATCTGTGCTAATCTAACCTTGGGGCTCTATCTCCACTACCCTACTACAAGTGTAATACAAAATAAAATGAAAATGTTTATGCTAATAAATAAGAGTGGTTTGAATGCAGTATTACTGGATATGTCTGTTTCAGGTGGAGATTGGAAAAACAGTTAAGGCTTATGTCAGAGTTCTGGATGACTCAAAGAAACCTTTTCTGGCAAAATACTTCCCTGTCATGGATCTCAGTCTCAGAGCAGCATCTCAGCTTGTCTCACTTGTGTAAGTTAATGCATTTTTGAAATCAATCTGTGAATAAGAACTAGCAAAAAATGAGTAAAGGTATTGGGTTGGAGGCACTGTGGTATACAGTGGCTGAGGTTCTATTTATTTTATTTTGGTGAAGTCTTAGTTATCTGTTAAAATGTAAAAGAATATTATTTGTGAGGGAAATTGCCTGAACTAGCAGCCTGAATGTTGCTGGCTGATGAATGAGAATGCATTCCTCCAGTGTGATGACTGATGAAGCTTTGTGCATCTTGGAAGCAGTGACTTGGCAAATAGTGTCGGGTGAAGAGTGCTGTGTGAAGGCACATCTGATGTTATCAAAACTCCTTGTGTCTGTTACTTGTTTCATTTTCATTTCAGGTATTTAATGTTACAATAAAGCACAGGTTGCAAAGAGCCATCATGTGATAATTTCCTTAACTTCGCTTCAGACAGTCACTTAGCCTTGTGGTAGAACTGCTGGGCACTAAATGAGTCCTTTGCTTTGCTATTTCTAATTTACTTAGTAATTTATTGTCTCCTTAATGGATTTCTTTTCAGCCCCCTGAGGGAGGCTCTGGATGACCACACTGCTGCTTTCCTGGTGCGTGGGATGACCATTGGGCAGACGAGCCTGATGGCAACTGTGGCTGACAGAAGAGGACAGAGAATCAACTCTGCTCCACAGCAGATTGAAGTAAATAATTTCAGATAAGATATATGCATAAAGAAAGTCTGTGCTACAATGGAACGGGAATACATAAATTATGGTTACAGTATAGTAATCAATTTGGCAGAAAATTCATTCTGTCTGGAAGCTGACCTAATGCCAGGTGTTGTTTAACTGCAGATGATAAGTTAAAGTTCTGCATGCTCAATTTACTGTGATTAAGCAACTAAAGACTCAGTTTTACAGTTGTACTTTTTTGTGGCATAATTTATCTGATTGAAGGATCTTGAACACAGGTATTCATATTTCTGGTTTTAGGTCTTTCCCCCATTTAGACTACTGCCAAGAAAAGTGACCCTAATTATTGGGGCCATGATTCAGGTGAGGCATCTTCTTACATATTTTCTTTTCTTTCTTTAGTGTTGTAAAATGAATTTTCATAACTGGATTTTCAGCAGTAGATACTCAACATTTAGCTGCATTCACACTGAATGGACTGACAGGATTGGTGGAGAGGGACTTTGGGCAAGGGCCTGGAGTGACAGGACACAGGGAATGGCTTCAACCCTGACGCAGGGCAGGGTCAGGTGTGATATTGTTCCCTGTGAGGGTGGTGAGGCCCTGGCACAGGGTGCCCAGAGCAGCTGTGGCTGCCCCTGGATCCCTGGAAGTGCCCAAGGCCAGACTGGACAGGGCTTGGAGCAGCCTGGGACAGTGTAAGGGGTCCATGCCCATGGAACAAGGTGAGCTTTGAGGTCCCTGCCAAGCCCAACCCATTGTGTGTTTCTGTGATGAATACTGCTCTGAACAAGAACAGTGTCACTCTCAAGCCAGCTTCCGTTTTGCTCTATTGCTGGATCAAAGGATTTGTATTTGCTTTTGTCAGTTGAGTGTCAGCTTTTCTGGTGTTAAATACCAGCGCAGCATGAGTAAATCTGTCAGCTCCATGGAATTAGGCATAGTGGGCTTGTTGTACAAACTGAAACACAGAGCAGAGCTCTTCACCAGGGTGCTGAGGAGAAAGGGAGGTAAAGTTTTCTGAAACTTTCTGGAGTGGAGGTAGCATCAGCCTGTGACACTCTGTGAGACACAGGGTCCACTTCTGTGCTCAGCTCATGCAGTTCCCAGGCTGGCATTCTGCTGGGACCAGGGGGAATAGTCCTTGAGCTGTCTGGGAAGGTGCAGGCAGCACTGAAGTCACTGTGGTGCTGGGCAGGGAAGGTGTGCCTTGTAGTGGTGACCAGAAGAACTATCTGAAGGATTCATTAGCTGTTCTGTGTGCTGTTCTGACAGATCACTGCTGAAGGAGGCCCCCAGCCTCTCTCCAACATCATTTTCTCCATCGACAACGAGCACGTTGCAGCAGTGAACAGCTCTGGGCTGGTCAGAGGAGTGGCCATTGGCAGCGGGGTGGTGACAGGAGTGCTGCAGGCTGTTGATGCAGAGACAGAGAAGCTTGTGGCAGTGTCCCAGGTAATGTTTATGGTGCTGTTGGGGGCTGACACAGGGGCTCTCTGACTCATGGCTTTGGCTCTGAAGGGGGGCACAGGGCCTTTCTGTATGAGCAGTGTTACCTCGTGCACTTTTCTGGTTTCCTGAAGATGAAAACTCAGAGTTCCTTACTCCCTGGCCTGTGAACTTACACAGATATTGGCACAGGTGGTACTTTGAACAGGTAGGTAAATCTTGCTGTGCCTTAAACCAGAGTCACAGATAACCAGGGAGGCTTTATGACTAGTCTGATATCTTCAGGATTGGTCAGTGCATCTAGGAAAGCCCATCTAAAGAAGCCTTTCCAGCACAGCAGACAGTTGTCCTTGTCTGTGTTCCCTCTTAGGTCAGGAGGATCCAGAAGGCAGCTGTTGCTGGAAAAAGCACACATTGTCTCCTAAGCTGCAGAAATCTGTATGGAACACTGTCATCCCTTGTTGAGGTCTGAACCCATCTGTGAGGTGCAAGCAGTGAATCCCTGATAGTCCCTCAGAATCTGTGTCCTTAGATTTTCCTGCAGCTGAGTGTGAGGGAAGTGAGCAGTCCTCCAAGTCTCTGGGACTTGCATGAGACTCAGAGCAACAGAACTTGGGCCAGATCTTATGACTTCTTCTTTTGAGCTCAGGGCAGCACAGCTGCTGTGAACCACAAAGCTCTGCTGCTTGAAAGGTGTCAGCATAGTCCAAGAAGACACAAAGTAAGTTTTTTAAAAAATATCAAGAAATCTCTGCTTTTTAATGTATGGGCAGCAGTCTGCCCTAATGGTGTGACAGGAGGCAAAGTGAACTTGAAAGGTCAATCTGCTGCCCAGTGAGGTCCAGGTTTGACCTTTCCTCCCTAGTATACAGCAGGAATAAAATCTGTCAGGAATGCCTGGTTATATGAAGAGGAGATACGAGAGTCAAACATGATCCTTTTAGTCTCAGGTTTAGTCCAATTTGGTGCTCTACAATCCTCATTTCATTCTAACTCCTCTCCATGTCTTCCTTTACCTCCTGGGTTTCTTCATCTCTCTTCTGCTGGGGCCCCTGTGATCTTGTCTGCTGCTGTCTCACCTCTCAGCTCCATCATTCATGTCATCAGTAATCTTGAGCAGATTTGGTTTTTCAATTTAGGGGGCATTTTTAAATGCTTATCAATCAAAAAGTTAATCCTTTGTAGTTTTTTACAGTCCTACTAAATTTGTCCATCTGTATTTCCTCTGACAAGTCATGCAAATCACACAGCAAAAGTGATTAAATAATGGCAAAATAGTGGCTATAGAGCCTGAAAGTGAAATCTGGTTTCTGTTTGACAAGTGCTTACAGTGTCTTCCCTTCCTCCTTCCCAGGACAAGGTGGAAGTTGAGGTGGTACAGCTGACAGCTGTGAGGATTCGGGCACCCATTACACGAATGAAAGCTGGTACTCAGGTGAGGTGGTTTGGGATTGGCTTCTGTCACCTTCACGTGTTGGAACTGCAGCTTTTGCTCGTTGCTGTCACATCATCTGGTGAAAGCTCTGCAGCTGTGGCAGGAACCATTTTCTTCATGAGAAATCCCATCTCTTGATCAGTGAATTTTAAGTTTAATTCTCTTTGCTGTGGGCAGGTGTTTGGTTTGCATGCTGGCATTGCCTAAGCAGGCTGGTTTCTCTCTTTCCAGATGCCAGTTTATGTCATGGGCATCACCAGCACTCAGACTCCTTTCTCCTTTGGCAATGCTGTGCCAGGGTTAACGTTCCACTGGTCTGTCACCAAAAGGGACACACTGGATGTCAGGACACGGCACAGTGAGGTAAAGTGTGTGTGTGTATGTAGTGCACGTGTGTGCAGCTTGGGAAAAGGAAGCGGCCACATCAGGGCAATGCAGGGAATATTGCTGCCTCCACTGCCTCCAAACCCAGGATCAGTTGTCAGCACCTCGGTGCCAATGGCTGGCCTTTCCGTGAGTCAAACTTGAATCCCTTTCTCCTGCCCAAGGCTGCTTTTCAGCTTCCTGCAAACTACAACTTTGCAGTGGATGTTTACGGCAGAGTAAAGGGAAGAACAGGCCTGAAAGTTGTAGTGAAGGTCCTTGATGCTGCAGCCAACCAGTTCTACAACATGGCAAGAGAACTGTCTGATGAAATCCAAATTCAGGTAGGATGATTTTCTACACAGTTCATGTTTAAGTGTCTCTTTCAGAACTGGATTGAAGTCTGTATTTGAAATCAGGAATTTGAAATGCAGGAGTAGCTCCAGCTTTGGTTTGTCTTTGAGCCCTTACTCTTGTTTGTATAAAGTTCCTCATTGGGGCTCATTCAGTTCATGGGGCAGGGGGAGTCTAAAGTAACTCAGGTGAATATGGTGTTCTCAACACCTTTTCCCTTGAGAAATCTTCTGTTTTCATGCTGAAGAAAATTCCTGAACTTACTACAAGCCAGTTTAGCCCTGGAAATAAATGCTCTCAGAATAACTTGTTGAAGATACTGGCTCTCCCATTTTCATATATTCATGGTCAGTTGTCTAGTTTTACCATATGTATTATACAAAAGAAGAAAGTAAGTTATGGCTCTATTTAGTTTTGTTTGTTTTGAAGATTGAATAAATAAATTACTGTTTGCACACAACAGTGGGCCAAATGCCTCTTACTTTCCAGGTGTTTGAAAAACTTCATCTAATCACTCCAGAGGCAGAAGCAGAGCATATCCTCATGTCACCAAATTCCTTTATTAAACTTCGGACCAACAGGTCAGTGCTCAGTTTCCTTACTGTGGCTTGTGTCACCCCTGTATCCAAACTGTAGGGCAGATGTGTTTAAGGGAGCTGTTTCAGTCTCTCAGTAGCACTGTTCATCCATTTAATACACAGCTTACCTGCAGGTTCATGGTATCTTACTGTTCTCTCGGGCTTTGTCAAATCTTGTATTAGATTGTAGCTGGAAAATTCATTCAATATTGGGAACTTTCAGATCCTTTTTTTAAAAGCAGCTGAGCCAGTTAAAGCAGTATCCTGCTGCCTGCTTCCTGTAGAGGTTTTGATGGGTGATTGAGGCTTTGTGGAATATAATTCTGTGTATTTCGCACACAGAAGCTATGGCTGGATTTTCAGATTAAAATGTCATTTCCAAATGAAAAATTCTTTTTACATAATCTGTTTTCAAAGACTGACATTTTAAATTTATACCAGGCTTGAAATGTAGTTTTCTCAGCATAATATAATGGTCAGATAGAGACAGTAGGACACACACTGAGGGCAAAGCTTTAGAGGCATTTACATTTTATGGGAAGGAAACCCTTAGTTTCGTGGAATCACAGAATGGTTTGTATTGGAAGAGACCCTAAACATGATTTTACACATTTAAGGGGTTCCCTACTTTCTGTTTTGCTTTAGGGACCGAGTGGCCTCCCTAAGTTACCGTGTCCTGGATGGACCAGACAAAGTTCCTGTTGTGACAATCGATGAGAGAGGATTCCTTGTCTCTGGGTCTGTGATCGGATCCTCAACCATTGAAGTGATTTCACAAGAGTTGTTTGGCATCAACCAGACCATCAGAGCTGCTGTTAAGGTACTCTCAGCTCCCTTCCTTTGCAGTTTCCTCAAGTACATCTTCACTACTGCAACAGGGATTGTTGGCTGCACTTCTTGAACTTCACTTCTGAAAAATGAGCAGTGTAGGAATTAGTAGTTCTGAGCTTTGAACCGTGGGACACCGGGGAATGTATGCCCATCATCTCTGTTCTTGAGCCAAGAACTTCCTGCATCTGGCAGCATGAGCCTTGAGATACCCGGTGCTCCCCTTCCTCCTATCCCTTTTTACTGTCAGCATCTTCCCTCTGTCCTAGCTAAAGGAGAAAGATGTACAAATGAGTGCTTTAAGTTATTTCTAAGTTTAACTCCTGTAATCACTGTGAAGTGGCTTGGTGGATTTTTTTACATTTGAATTTTGGTATTTCCCATGATGTTCAGCTTTGCCTGTAGGACAGGGTGTGGATCTGTCCTCCTGGGTGGGGAATGAAACTAGGAATGGGGGCCTAGTGTCCCTAAAGCCACCTCTGCTGCGAGGTGGTGGCAGTGAATTCTCCAGCTCTCTTACTGATGACCTTGTTTCTTCCCTTTGGCAAGTGAAAGATGTCTGATGAGTTTAGGGGTGGCTCAAATGCCATTTAGTCAGCACCTAGTGGGACTGAAGTCAGATCCCACTGTGTGAGTTTGTCCTGTACACAGCATGGTGATACAAAGCTCTCTGTAGTAGGACCCATCTCAGTTCAGCACCTTGTACAGCTCATTTGTTTTCCTGTACTTACTACAACTGTAGTGCCTTTGTGGAAATGATATTTTTAACCTCATTAGGTAACGCAGTTCATTTTGTGGCTGAAGAGCTGAGAGAGCTGGAGAGGTTTTGCCGAAGGTCATGTCAGAAAACTTGTGACAGAGCTGGAGATGAGCTTGAATCTGTTGTGTCATTCTAAGGCAAAGCTTTCTCCTTCACTCTGTCCTTCTTTCATAAGGTCTTGTGTTGTCTGCTTACAAGTGTACACAATTAAGAACCAAACTGCTGCAGCAGCATCACTTAACACTTAGACCTTGAACTTGGCTCAGAGAAGGGCTCTTACATAAGCCAGGGAGGGTGAGGGAAGAAGGAGTGACAGTGAGCTTAGTGTGGGACCAAGCTCAGCACTTGCCTGGACCTGCTACACTCAATATTTTATTTTATTTTTTCTTGAATTAAAAAAAAAATACATCAAAACCTGAGATGCTTTAACAGTAAAAGGCTGTTTTCATCAATATTAAATTTAGCAGTTGTCCCTTGTGGGAGAGTTGCTGAGATTTTAAAGTAAAGCAAGCTTGATAATCTGTCAGGAAAATGGGAGTTTTTGTTGGCTTGTAACCATAGCTTGTTGGGCAGAGATCTGTATGAATGGAGATTTTAACTGATGAAACCAGCCTGTGGAGCAGACAATGGAATATACTGATGTTATAGCCACTTTTTTTTTTTTTTTTGGATTCACCAAAGATGTATTTTCCTTGAGGCCAAATTTGTCCTTTCCTTTTTAAGTTCTGACATGTACATTTTCAGATTGCAAAGTTTTATGTTTTAGCTGAGCCTCTTAGGTCAGGAAAATAAAGGGATTTTTCTACAATATAAGCTTGAGGCCTCCTTTTAAAATAGTTTTCTCAATATATTTGAGGAGTTCTGCTTCCTCTGTCCATCCATTATTTATTTTCCAACAACTATAACAAAAAGAGCAGATACAGTTACTTTTGTTGCGTAATTTTGCTCGTTAACCTAGGTAAGTTAATCAAGAATAGTAATATGGTATTTAAAAGCCAAAAGAATAGGTTGTCAGGTCTTTGTCTTCAGAAAACCTTTCTTCACTGAAGTGTTACCGCAGAAAAGTGAGGGTGTGCACATATGGTTAAGGCAGCAGACTGTCCTGAGGAGTTCGGAGCAGTTCCCAACTTGTGTCTTGGCTGAGGAGAGGCACTGAGGGAGCAAAGCTCAGCCTGCTGAGCCCTCAGGGTTTGTCAGCTGCCAGCTCTGCCTGGAACAGCTTGGCTTTCTCCCCTGCTGCAGGGGAGCTGGGCAGCAGTGACCATTACACCCCCTGACTCACACATACATTGGGAGTTACCCTTCATACCTGGGCAATGAGTTGCACCTTTTAGTTCAGGAATTATTAGGAGAGAGGTCTAGGGGCCACTTCCCTTGCATATCCAGGGAATCTTAACAGTTCGAGTTGATAGGATAGTGATGTGTTCTCTGAAGTCTGTGTGTGATGTATGTTTCTATATGGTTATTGCTTGTTTCAGTTCCCAGTGGTACTAGAAAAAAAGGACTAAGAAATAGCAGCTGTGAGGGTGCAATACAGACAGAGGCAGGCTTTTCTCAGCCCTGCCAGGGCAAGGGGAACACACAGGAAACACTGAACATGAGACAGCACTTCTTACTGGGGTGGCTGTTGAACACAGGTTGCGGGAGGCTGTGGAGGAGATGCCCAAGAGCTGCCTGCACACGGTCCTGGCCAGCTGGCCCTGGGTAGCCCAGCTTGAGTGGGGGGCTGGACTAGGCAGTATCAGAGGCCCCTGTGACCTGTGAAATGGAGATACTGATAATTACAGCTTCACATGTTAGTCCTGGCATATGGCTAAATGCAAATGGCTCATAAAGGCAGCTCTGGATATTTACATAATAAGAACTCTTTTTGATTATTTTTATAGGGGCATCATAAAAAGCAATTTAACCTTCCTTCTCACTGCTGATGTTTTTCCAGGTCTGCCCCATCTCCTACCTCAGGATCTCCATGAGGCCCGTTCTGCTCACCCAGAACAGAGAGGCACTGCTGGCCCTGCCCCTGGGTGTGACACTGACATTTACAGTCCATTTCCACGATAACTCCGGAGATACTTTCCATTCACACAATGCTGTGCTCAACTTTGCCACCAACAGGTGGGTGTCTGTCCTGGGTGGTAATTACAGAGAGCAAAAAAAGGCCAGACACACATAGAACAAAGATGGTTCCAGAGATACCAAGTGAACAATCTCAGCTTGGGCTGGGATTAGCAAAGCAAGGGTTTTGTCTCTGCGGCCTTCGGAGGCAGTGGCAGGAAGGAGAGCTCCAGTTAGCAATCGATATTCCCTAGCCGTGGAAAGCTGCCCAGATAAGCATGATCCCAGCAGGGCCTGCAGGAGCTGTGCTGTGCTCTAAGTGACTCTGAATCATCCCCCTGCACGCAGCAGTGGCCCAGAGAAACGACTGATCCATCAGCATCTGCCTCTCCCAGTGCTCTGTTCCACTGACTCACCAAGGGCTTATGTAAGGTGGGAACATTCTGGATCAGGGGCTGTCTCCTCAGATAGGCTTGTGCAACCTTCCCACAGCAGGGACAAGCCTCAAAAGGCCTTTTGGTCTCTGCCTCACAGAATAAATGTTGTGAAGCAGCCTCCTGTGGTCTTCAGTAGAATACCACTAATGCTGTTACTGAAACATGGTTTGTTTTCTGCAGAGCATCTTGCTGAATTTGGGTAAATACAAGAACTGGCAATCTAATGGCATTATGACTGGGAAGTTGCATATTGGTGTTCAGATTTCTTGGCTTCCTAACTCCCTTGAGAAAAGGGAAAACAGACAGATGATGTCGTTGTAAAGCTCTACAATTCTCACAATTAAGAAGTAGTTTTCACCCATAATTATGACCTCAGTATTTCATCAGCATAGCGGTGAATTGAGAACTGAAATATGCCTCAGTGGCACTTAAATAATTTTTATAATTTCTTTACTTTGCTGGACTTCATCAGATGACTGTTCCTGAAAACAAGCAGTCAGCCAGCTGAAGAGTTCGATACCTCTCCTGCTGGAGAGATAATGCCATTACCAAGCCTTCCTTCAGGCAGCAGCACTTGTGTTTGTGTGCAGGGATGACTTCGTGCAGATCGCCAAGGGAGCTGCCAACAACACCTTTGTGATCAGGACTGTGAACGTGGGGCTGACCCTGCTCAGGGTGTGGGATGCAGAGCACAGTGGCACTGCAGACTACATCCCACTGCCTGTGCAACATGCCATCTTCCCGGAGCTCCCAGACGTGGTGGTGGGGGATGTCCTGTGCCTGAGGACCTTGCTGACAGCCCAGGAAGGTGAGTGGCCTCCAGCTCTGTGGGTTAGCAGCTACTCCATGGGACACCAGCGTGGCTCTGGCTCACTCTCAGCAAAACTAAATGCACAATTTACCATGTTTGTTCAGAATCAAATGTTACTGTTCTTGTTAATGATAAAGATAGGTTTGATCAACTGCTCTAATTTTAGTTGCACTGTGCAGTACGTCTCTTGTGTTGAATTCCTGAGTGTCACGCTTCAGACATTTCTGTTCCATGAGCTGGAAAGGCTTGTTTCTGTGGGACTGCTGCAGAGTCAGGCCTGCCTTCACTCACTGTGTCTGATAGTTGGTATTAATGGGATTGTGTCAGAATACCTGCCTGGCAGTGGCTCTCACAGACACCAGAGTGGTTCCTGGGCACTGGGAGCTGTGTGCCCTGTCTGGCTGTGGCTCTCACAGACACCAGTGTCCAGGACATGCTGCAGTTGGCAGCAGGGTGTTGAGCAGTGCCCCGTGGTGTTTTCCAGGCCTGCCAGGCGTGTGGAGCTCCTCCTCAAGTGCTCTTCTTCTCGTGGACTCCAAGACTGGCGTGGCCCTGGCAAGGGACTCTGGGGTAGTCACTGTCTACTATGAGATCCCTGGGTTACTGAAAACCTACAGAGAGGTGAGGCACTGTTCCCTTTCAGCTGAGATTGGTTTGTTTGGGGTTCACCAAACTGAGTTCTATGGAATTTATTTTTTTTTAATAAATATTTAGAAATGTTCTTTTAGAAATGCAGATGGTTGGGAAGTATTTGGTATGTGGCCAAAACCATCATGTTTTTTTAAAACATCTGTGCTAAGGAGGAAAATGTAGCATAGCAGTTTTGATTTTTCACCTCTGCTGTTCTTATATTGTACATTTTGATTCCTTTGTTGGCAAAGTTGTTTTCAGGTGCTAACCAATTTTTGAGTGTGGCTGCTGTTATGAATGAAGCTTCACTGCAGGATGAGATGCCAGCAAGAACTTGCTCAAGTGTTGTGCCATGCATCACTGATCAGAAGTACTCCATTAAATTATTTTGTTTATCTCCTATGCAATCGTACTGTTGACACAATTCACTGCATCAGCCAGCATAGGCACTAGACATTCTTTCAAAATTAAATTTAGGCGTAGAGCTTTATGCATATTAACTTCTGGGGGTTGGGTAGGAAGACAAAATGTTTTTGCTAGCTTAAATTGCTTGGAAAGGCAGTTTTTAATATTAGAGAAATGTGGGATTTCAAAGAAAAACATCACTCGTGGAGCCTTTCACTACCAATCCAGTCTGGTTTTGCCTTAATTTTTATTTTTTGAAATATTTTTTGCTTCATCCTTTTTTCAGATCTTGATTAATGCACCTCAGAGGACCACAGCAATGCATGTCAGTGGCACACAGACAGGTCTGCGGGGAGTGGCAGCCTCAAAAGTCATAGTTTCAATTGGGGAAACAGACAAAAATTTGAAAGGTATGATTAAAAAACATTTATGCTGATGGTTTATTGTGTGTTTATGGATTCATGATGCTTTGGTTTGTGTTACGTGGTTTGTTTGTTGTTTAAGGGTAACAAGATCCCCAGGAACCTGAAATGCCTTTCTAGAGTCTCAGGAGCTCTAGGAGCCATGGGACAGAATTTGGAAGGTGTTATGGAGCACTATTAATATTTCACAACTAATAAAATCAGTAGATTTCAATAGAAGTACCATTTTTGATCATATGAACAACAGTTAATGGGCAGTCAGCTAATTGCTTGTATATTTAATTGCAGTTGCCTTCTTGGAGTTGTTACATTTTCTTACTCATTTACCATCCTTAAATCTTTTACAGAACTTATCACCAGTTAGAATCAATACAAAGACTAAACATCATATTGTGTCCTCTATTTAATAAGCTATATTTTGTGTGATTATAGATCCTTTTAGCTTCTAGCTTGACAATTAGCACTTCTTCCAGTAGCATTTTGCTGTATGTAAATTATTAGCCTACCAAAAAATCATCTCACCAGATGCTAAAATCTAACTTGAGGCTCCCAGGATCGTGTAAGTTATTCAAGAGACATCTGAGCAGAAAATTCTCTCCAGCATATTCTTTCCTGTAAATAAATTATTCCTGTCAAGAAAACCCCACAACATATAAAATTTTCATTGCTGTCTGTTTGGGATTAGACCTTGAGCAAGGGTAGATGTGTCTGATTTCCAACAATTTTAAGATCCTTATAACCTTGTGAAAGTATTTCAGAAGGTGGTAGAATAACCCAATACTACAAGCCATGATTTTGCTTTTAATTAATTTAACTTAATTAGTTACAATTTTATTTTGTAACTAATTAGAGATGAATTTTTTCCTTCCCCCTAGGGGAGTGTTCACCTGCTCAGACTGAAGCTATTGCTGAGTTACAACCCCAGTCCATTATCAGTTGCCATCTCGATTTCAGCAGTGATGCCTTTGACTTCCCAGCACAGGATATTTTTGTGGCAGAACCTGGATTTGATGCAGTTTCAGGTAAGATGTGACAAGATGCCACGCTGCAGACAAATACAAGCTCTTTGGTCCAACAGATTCCACAGAATCCCAGCATCATGGGTTGGGTTGGAGGGACCTCAAAGCCCATCCAGTGCCACCCCTGCCATGGCAAAGACACCTTCCACTGTCCCAGAGTGCTCCAAGCTCCCAGCCTGGCCTGGGACACTTCCAGGGATCCAGGGGCAGCCACAGCTGCTCTGGGCACCCTGTGCCAGGGCCTCCCCACCCTCACAGGGAAGGATTTCTTCTTAACATCCAGTGTAAGCCTTCTCTCTTTCCTTCTGAAGCCTCTGGGGTATAGCAGCTCAGGCCTCAGTGAGTTGTTCACATGGACACTTCTTGTTGCAGTGGGTTTTCTGCCTGTGACAAAATCTGGTGTTGGTTTTCAGAGAAAGCCAGAGGTCAGTGGCAGCCCACTTCATGTTTTTCAGAGTTTTTGTAGTAAGTAAAAGAAGCAAAGGACACTCAGGTGACAAGTATTCCAAAAGTGGAATGTACCTCCAAAATATCATGAACTGGGTCTTAAAAAGGGGGGGGGGGGGGGG
>VWZV01016228.1:98687-123158 GCA_013397155.1 Irena cyanogastra
GGGGGGGGGAGGGGATTGCCAGACACTGTGGAGGTGGAAATAAAATTGTAAGTCTACAAAATTTGTTAATGTTTTGAAAGTGTAATGTGATTTAGAACAGAACCAACCACCATGGACTGTATCTAAAGAACATTAATTATCTTTTAGATTCATCCCTGCACTCATTGTGTAAACCCCTATTCTGCCCTGCATATGCCTCTGTTACTTAGCTAGGGGAAGAAAATAAGGGGAAAACATGCACCTGGCAAGTTCTCCTTGTTACTGATGCTTTTTATCTTCCATTCTCTGGGAAGTTTTTGCTACCTTTACTGTTAATAACAGATTAATTGGTCCCATATGAGACTAGAAACATGGTGAATATGTAACTTTTAAAGGAGCTTTTATAAATAAACTACATCTTCGCAGACTTGGTGATGGTAGGTGGCTAAAATTTTAACACTAGTTGAAAAGAATATGAAATAGGATGTTCAATCTCGTTTTCAGTAAAGCTTTTCAGTATTAGCATAAGTGTTATGTTCAAAGTGGAACTGAGTCTCAGTGGCATATTAAAATAAAATGTGACTGGAAGTTACCAGCATAGTGTTTTTATCATGATGTTCAGTTTGGGACAAGGAATAATTCTGTAGTTGTAGTGCTGGGTTTGTGATGTTTGACTCCACAGACCCACTGTCCCAGTCCATCTGTGCACTCTTCATCATGCTGCTGGTTGAGCTTTACCACCTTTTTTAGCTTTTCTGTGGAGATATCCCAGCAGTCTCACTGTGTGAGGAGAGGACCGCTTAGAGGCGAGCAGTTACCAGCCCAAGCTGTCTTGTTCCTGCAGGACACTACACGTGCTCCGTCAGGATGCACAGCCTCACTGACAAGCAGCTGAAGCAGCTGAGCAGGAGCAAGGCCACGCTGCGGGTGACGGCGGCGGTGCGGGGCAGCGCCGTGGCGGGCGAGCAGCTGGGCTCAGAGGTGCCCTTCAGCCGCTGGTTCTACGCTGACCAGGCTGAGATGCTGCTCAGCAACCAGGACATGAGCTCCGTCCTGAAAATCTTTGGTGCCAGTGACATCCTGGATAGCCTGGAGGTGAGTGTGCTCCCAGGAAGGATCTCAGCATTTTGAAACTGTCACACGCAGCTTTCTAATGCAAGGTACTCCCTGCCATCTTTACCGTGTCACGATTTGTTCCTGAGATGATTTGGAAATGCTTGTTTAGGAATGTGTTCTTCCTCAGTTTTCACTTTTCTTAGTATCCCAGAATGGTTTGGGTTGGCAGAGACCCTAAAGCTCATCCTGTTCCAGTGCCTTGCTGTGGGATGCCACTCACTACGCTGGGTTGCTCAGAGGCCCATCCAGCCTGGCCCTGGGGTTTGGGGTAGTACAGGTGTGTCAGGCTCACCTGGGCGTACAGCTTGGCATGTGTGAACCAGCTCGTGGGTCAGAAAGCAGAAACTTGCCTGACCCCTGTGGCAGGGGGAGTCTTGCCCAAGTACGTGTGTGACTGACTGCTCATAGCTCACACAGCCTATTAAGGGTCTGTGGATTTTGGCTTTGTGGGGTTAGCCCAGACCTGTGGAAGGGGCAGGTGTGAGGCGCGTCCTTGGCAATAGGCAGGAGGAAATGCTGCAAGTGTCACTGTAAAAGTACACCTGACTCCTCTGGAGGGGTGAATTGCTCTGTTTCTGTGGAATCACCCATTGCTGGCACCTGGCCTGGAAGATGGAGATGTGCTGTGCTGTCCCCAGCAGTCTGTTCCAGGTTGGATCTTCCTGTGCAGGTGAAATGCGAGTCCCCAGCAGTGAAGGTGCTGGAGAAGGAGAAGTCCTATGGGCTGCCCAGTTACGTGGTGTACACTGTGAGCCTGGCTGATCCCAGAGTTCCCAGCCAGGGCTCCCTGTCCACCACTCTGACTGTCTCCAGTCCCATGACAGACCAGTCCATCACCATCCCAGTGACAGTGATCTACCTGACTGACAGAACCACTGCACCTATGAGATGTAAGTTTAGCTATGCCAGCAGAAACCTTCAGCTTCTCTGATGTTTATGAGGTTAACTCTTGAAGCAGCTTGGAGAAGATGCTCATTTTAACTCAGTATGACCTCCTCTTAATCAATTCTGCAGATGAAGCCAGTCTCTTCCAGCAGTTTGTTGAGTCTTACCAGGTGATGATCTTCACGCTTTTTGCACTCTTAGCAGGGACAGCTGTTATGATCATAGGTAAGAGAAGGAAAGATTGCACAAGAATTTTTTTCCATAGCTTCTTACAATGTGTTAGCTGTAAGATTTATTTAATAAGGAATGATTGCCATGTGAAATGATTTTGGTTTGTTTTTCAACTGTCCTGCAGCCTACCATGCATTTTTCTCACCGAATGGACAGCACAATCAGCCAGTATTCCACCCAAGGACAAGTCTTCAGCACGCCCCTAACAGTAAGCAGCTGTCATCCAATTAGAAGTGAATTAATTGATTAGTCTGGCCATTGCACTGGAATTGAATGTAGGAAGGTCTGTAATCAAGAGTGGCAATGAAAAATGATTCACATTCTTACAGATGTGTTTAAGTTACAGTGAGCTGCAGGCCTGGTTGTAAACACAAGTGTCTGTTGCTTCAGATAGAATAAGACAAATTCAAGTGAACTCATTTGCTGAGGGGAAATGTGTTGTGCTTCCCTCAGACTTAAAAAATCCTGAACAGGAAGACCCACAAACTTGCAGGATACCTTCTCAAGAGGCACTAAGCTAAAGGGAATGATGTCACTTTGAGTGGATCATCAGATTCATTGCCAGCGTTCGGCGCATGATCAGGAGCAGTTCCTTGCTTGTTCCTTCTCCCACCATTCCCGAGCCTGATTGTTGTCTTCTCCTTGCCGTGTTTCAGGTTCTGCTGTGTCACCTGCACATTCCTTCAGCTCCCAGGGCTCCAGCAGGCAGACGAGCCCCTCGAGCCCCTCGGCCGCGCTCTGGAGCACGGGTTACGCCTCTCGGTAGGGGCAGCACGACTCCTCGTGCAGGCAAATGAAAACAAATAAACACAAATGTACAACTCAGTGCCTTAGCAAGCTCAGCAGCTTTAGCAGTCGGGATGTAATTCAAGTCTGCTCTGGAATATAACTAGGTCCTTAATTTATTTATTTTTTTACTATTTAGGGCTCTGAGTTTATTTTTTTTATGTCAATGCTTCATTTCTCAAAGGCTTGTTTTATCTGTTGTTTATTGCTGCCTGCACAAAAACCAGTGTTTATGCTAGTCTGGTTTTCTTGCACTCTTCAAGCAACTAGAAGTTATATCTAAGTTAGAGAGATAAAAATTTTTATTTACTTTTTGTAAAAATTAGATTTCTTCCTAATGAACTTTTTTAAAAAAGGGAAATTAGAAAAACAGGTGAAATATGAGCCAAAAATTTGAAGGATTGTATATTTTGAAGAACTAGTTTTTATTTTGCATTCCAAAAACTCAGGAATGTATTGCACTGATAAGTGTTCTTATGTTTAGCCTTACACTGGGATTCATCAGCCCAATATGCTGCTTTAGCATGAGGAATGCTGGAACAACTGTGAATAATTTAGAAGTTTTTACAACAACAATTCAAAAAGGAAAAACAAGAAGCCCAGAACGTTGTGTGTTCCTTTTGGGTACAACTGCAGTATTCCTTGGTACTGTAAGCACTTTTCTGAACTGGGAATGTGAAAGCATGTGCCTTCTAAGTGGACCTTTCTTCTGGTAGGAATCCTTTATTTTGAGGATATAATCATATCCCAGTCACTTTTGTTTGCAAGCAGGGTTTTGCAGCTATCAGATAAGGGGTTTGTTTACATACAACAAGTGTCCCAGTTTTAACTGTGAATAATATTCTGGCTGTCTGAACTTTCCTAAGGACCATAAGGAAAGTAAAATAACAAAATACTTCATGCAGAACTATGCAGGCAAATAGATGAATAGAATGCAAACCCAGTGCATGGCATAGAGTTTTGGTTTCACACAGTGTTAAAAACAAAAGAATTGTTACATGTAATTGTATTGAGTCTCGTTTAACTTACTGGCTAGTTTTGGAGAAATTGTGCCTTAAGTGCTACTTAAAAAGGTCACTTTAAAGGTCAGTTTGGATGTAGATAATCATTTGAATCTATATTAAAGCTTTTTAAGACTCCTTTGTTTTGCATTTTCTTCTGGTATGGTTGTTAAGAATCTAGCACTGGGCTATACTATTTAAATATTATTTAATAAAGCTTTTAAAGATTACTTTATTTTGCTGTTGAGGAATTTTCTGTGGTTTGGCTGTTTAGAATTTAGCATTGGGCTGTTTGAACTTCACTTCCTACAGCCCCTCAGTGTTTGCAATCATGATTTTCCTATCTTAATTTTCTCTTCTGTTGACAATGTAATATTTTTAAATATTTTGACAATTTTTCAACTAGTATTTATTGTCAGGGATTTCTCCCAGTTTTCACTAAGCATCTTCAATTCCTGCTGAAATCAGTGATGATTGTAGAAGCAGCTCTTAATTTTCTAGGTTTGTTCAAACTTCCCATTTTGCTCATTTGGGTTTTAAAGGAAAGATGTGATATTTTTGCCACTTGCATTCAGCAAGAAACCAACGGGCTGTGAATATCTCAGTGCTACTGTGATAAGCTCTTCAGAAATGATTAAAGGAGAGATTTTGCTCTCCTTTTGCTCTCCTGTTGTTTCTCTTTCCCATTCAGCAGTCTGGCACTGAATGTTCTGAAAAACAAACTGCTCCAAGTGGTGGGAGTGCTTTAGCAAATGCTCGCTGTTTGTTTCATTTCTTTAGGCAAGTAGTTGCAGTCTCCTGGCAAGAAAAAAAAAAAGTATGAAGTAGGGAGCTGGTATGACTCAAGAGCCAGCTCCTGCAAGCAACAACCAGGCTTTTGCTCACCTGACCTGTGGGGTCACTCCTGGGGCCAGGGGGTTTGGGGATATAAATTTTTCTGAGCAAGTTGCTGCCAATGTAAAGTTTTTTTTTTTAATCTAATAAAGTGAGATTTGGGGATTTGCATTTAATGCTGATTTTCCCCCCTGTTCACTTACTGCTTGTTCCTGACTGTCTCTCCCCTGAGAGGGAGGAGGGCTGCTGGGAATGTGTCTGTTCCAAGGTCCAGGCCTCATGGGAGTTGAAATGTCTGAGCTGTGCCAGGCTGAATTCTGCATCCAGAAAACCTCTGCCTGCCAACAGCTGATCAACAGGTGTGTCCCAAGGAATTACTCAATTAGATTAGCAAGGCTAGGGTTAATCTGCTCCCTTAATACAACATCCCAAACACAGCCTAATCTTTATTTCTCCATCTACCCCCATTAAAAAGGAAGGCAGATGATGAATGAAACATTGCACACTCCTTTCCTGCAAAGAGCTCTTTCTGATGAGCAGCCAGCATCATGGTGTGGTGCTTCAGGGGAAGGCTTTCCTGGCAGCATGTTATTGCTTTTTGTACCCTGTATGAAGGGTGTCAGTCCAGCCTCTTGGCCAAGCCCTGCATTTGCCTGCAGACAAAGGCATTCTTACCTTCTGTTGTTGATTTTGGCATTTGTGAGCACGTGTCAGTCGTTCATGAACATCCTCTGACCATTCCTTAGTTCAGGGCTCCCCGGGGAGCCTGGGGAGTTCCCCCATCCCAGTTTCCCCAGTCAGAGACACAGCTGTGTTGGGGTGTGCCTCGTGGTGTCCTGGGGACTGCAGCAATCCTCCCCGACGTGGGAGCTCTCCTTGGAGCAGCCCTGGAGATAGATGGTGTTTGGTTAACAGGCAAGGTATGCACTCTCCAGTTAATTCCTCTTTTTTAACATGGGGTTTTTTTTTCTGGTAAGGCAACTGGAGGTATTGTTTTTGTGTTGAGCTTTATGATTCTGTGTTAAGTCTGTGTAGTGTTGGTGATTTGATTAAAACCATTCCTTTTCAGCTGTTTCTTCCTTGTATCAGTTTCAAGTTTAAGGTTACAGCTGGCCTTAAACTCCAGCCTGTGTTCTCCACAGCACAGCCCCTGTGCTCTCGTAGGAAATGCATCAATTTCTAAGCTGGAAAAAAAGGCATTTAGCAAGTGATGGCTATCTGACATAAGTTCTTTGGGTGATATTAAATATTCTGTTTTTTATTTGTTTTATTGGCAAAATTCAAAAACCTCTGCTTTATTTTCAGTTTCAATAAAGCTGGGTTCACTTTTCATCTGTTAACTTCAGTGAGACAACTTTTCTGTGTAAATTAGGCATGCAGTTTCCCAGGACCTTCTCCTGGAGCTTGCAAAATGAAAACAAGAATGGCAAACTAATTTTTCTCCTTGATTCATATTTGTCACCGTGCCATTGAGCTGTAGATGAGCCACCAGTAAGCTGCTTTCCATATCTGCCCTCATACCTCTTGTCCTTCCCATCTCCAGAGCAGCTTTTATCCCAGCAGCTGTGTTCACCTCTGCAGGTGGCAGGCTCCAGAGCTCTGTGTATTAATAAACTCTTTCCTGCCATCTCTGCCATCCTCATGGCCCTCGTGTTGCCCTGCTCTGCGTGCTGCCTCTCTCTCAGTGCTCTGCCACAATCACTGAACAGACTGGGAGCTGCATTTGCTGTTTTCCATGGAGCAGACATTGTGTACATGTTTGTAATTCACCCAGTCATTCGTTTTTCCCTTCTCACTTCTTACTTGCCACGCTGTGTTTTACAATGCTGTTCCCGTTCTGCTCAGTTCAGAGCTTTAGCTCGGGCCTTACTTTTGCATTTAGCATAAATAAATTTATTTCAAGCTGTTGTTGTTATGGATATGCCAAGATCTCTTTTGTGACCTTTTGTTCATTTTTTAATTTCATTTCCAAGCAAGCCAATTCCCACCTAGGGCCGTCCTTTCACACTTTGAACGGAAAGTACCACAAAACTTCACTGGAGAGTCAGACCAGAAATCCCTGCAAAGGAGAACATGAGGCTGCCTGTGCCAAGGGCAGCCCTAGTAAATAATTTTAGGCCAGCATGTGCTAATGGCTTACAGTGACCATCTTTAAATCAAACAAAAGCAGTATTGTCTGGATAAAATCCAGTGATTGAAATTCAGTTTACTGATCCACAAGCTTGGAAGTTCTGGAACTAGTTTTGAATAATTGTTCTATTTCACATGTGTTCTTCTGTGAGAGAGACAAGAGGTGGGAGATGCTTTTTGTCTTCTGTGGCATATGCTTTACTTAGAAAATAAAGTTCTGAGAATCTCCTAAGTAGTAGGAAGCTGCCCTTAGTAACAAAATAGTGAAAATTGTCATATTTTATCCATAAGGAATGGGAAAAAATAATTTTCCAAAGTAATAGCTTGTAATTTGACAGCATGAGTCACTTGTGTTATTATGAGTGAGTCATAAATAGAAGAGGCACCAAAAGAATTATTTTTCAAAATGTATAAAGATAACAAGGAAAATACGTCTCCCAAGATGTTGCTAAGAAGGCACCAGGCCATTGAACAGGCTAAGCTTATTTTAAATACTAACTCACCACCAAAAGTGTGGGGGTTTTGTTTGGTTGGTTTTGTGTTGTGGGGTTTTTTTTTGTTTTGTTTTCTTTTGGTTTTGTTTGTTTGTTTTTGTAGTTTTTTATTTGTTTGTTTTTTGTTTTGGGGTGGTTTTTTTTGTTTGTTTTGTTTTGGGTTTTTTGTTTGTTTTGGTTTTTTGTTTGGGTTTTTTTTTGGGTTTTTGTCTGGGGGGGGGGGGGGGTTTGTGAAAATTAAGGAAGAGGCTGCTTTCAATTATCTTTTTCTATAAAAGCCAATTAGCCTGTCTTTAGTGGAAGCTTCCTCCCCTTAGAAGAATATTAAGAATCCTGGAGTTTCAGTATTGTGATCCAGCCTTTACCAGCTCCTGAACTCTCCTGTCACACACAGTTTGGTCAAGTCACCAGGCACAGCCAATAAAGCTGATTTAGCCTCAGTACTTTGTCATTGCTATAGCCTATGCATTTTTATCTTTTCAGACTTTCTTTCCTCATGCCTCACTAGTCATCCTTGGATCTGAAGCTGTGGCCATGTCCTGGTGGATATTTGGGGTTTGGTCATTTGCTAGATTAATATTTCATTCCATGCTGGGTTAAGACTGGCCCATAGAAATAAACAGCCTTTGATTCTAGCACAATCAAGGATCTCTTGTGAAGAAAAAAGAATCTGTTGTCCTGAACATCTGACCCCAGCTGGTGCATTCTCTCTGCCAGCTGGTTCTTGCATGGAAGGAAAATTAATAAAATTGCCAAACAAAGAAGTGTTTTCAGCAAGTACACAAACATTGAAGGCTAAACATCCTCCTTGCAGTACCAAAAGTGGATTCCATATAAGCAGCTGAACTGAAGGATTATTTTGATAGTGTTGTAGAAATATTGGTCTACTGGAGATGTTTAAAGGTCAGCTGGAGTGTTTTGTGGGGGTTTTGTTGCTGTTACTGGGTTTTTTTGGTGCCTGACTCCTTAGTTCTGGGCATGCTGCTTCCATAAGGCATCGCTGACACACTGGGGCTCTCAGAATCTGTGTTACAGAGATAATCATCACCATTGCTGTGGTTTCCATATTCCTCCCCTACTACAAAAAATGTGACCTTTGTGTGGTTGTTTGGTTTTTTGTTTTTTTGCGTCTCTGGTATGAGATTCCACCTCCTTCAGCAGGAAGAGATCGATGAATTGAGATAATTGAAAAAGTAGACAGTAGTTGCTACCACTCTCAAGTGATTTCATTAAATTATTAACAATTTGCTCAGAGCTGTCTTGGGGGTGCTGGGAGAGCAGAATGTAGTTTAGGTATAAAACATGATACAGCAATTTCATTTTAGTTCCAGTTTTACTGAATGTGCTTGTAAAAGCAGACAGGTACAGATCACAATTCTGTCTGATTTTTAGATTTAGGGTTACAGTGACAGTGCAAACTGTCAGAGTTATGAGTAAGTTAAAAAGCAGTGCTGAGTTGTAAGGTCACAGAACCCTGTTAGTGCTCACTCCATGATCTGACTTAGCCAATCACAGCTTCGTATTTTCAGCAGTGATGGCATAAATCTCCCTCTGCTTCATAATAGTCTCTCCTTTCATCTGACCCTTTCAGTTGCTGTTCAGGAAAGGTCTGAAGTGCTTTGTGTCCTTGACCCAGGTGACTGACCCAGCCTGCAGGGCTGGGAGAGCTGGCTACAAGTGTAAATACACCTTCAATGCACTGACTTATCAAGCAGTAGGATTGACATAAGAGAAAGCATTGTTCCATGAAACACAGTAAAAGCAGGGTGGAAATACATCAGGTGTTTTCAAAGTAGTATTTCCCAAGGGGAATCCTGTTCCAGCAGTGAATCACAGAAGTAGGTGGTGTGGAAAGCACTGGACAGTGACGTTTCCCTCCTAAATAGAGGAGGGCAGGGAAAGGCAGCCTGTTTATGGATTTGGAAATTAGCCTAGGCCCAGTTTTGAGTTTAACTGTGGAATATTTGATATTGGTTAACTTTAGATACATGACTTAGATAAAAATTATATTCACAGAATCCCAGAATATCCTGAGCTGAAGGGACCCCCAAGGATCACTCAGTTTAGCCCCTGGCCCTGCGCAGGCCCCCCCCAACAATCCCACCCTGGCCATCCCTGGGAGTGTTGTTCCTGGAGCTCTGGCAGTCTCGGGGCAGTGCCCATTCCCTGGGCAGCCTGGGCAGTGCCAGCACCTCTGGGGTAGAAGGGAAGGACCTTTCCCTGATCTCCAGCCTGACCCTCCCCTGGCCCAGCCCCAGCCCTTCCCTGGTCAGAGAGCAGAGTTCAGTGCTTGCCCCCGTCTGTTATGCCAGGAAGCCCTTGGGGTGAGCTGTTTTCCTTCCCAACCAAGCAGGATTTTTGTCTGTTCTGCCTGTGCCTGGCCTCCTGTCTGAGCTCAGCATCTCTGTGTACACAAATACACATCCTCTAGGCACTGCTCCTCACGCACCTGCCAGCAGCACCCTTCCCTCTGCCTTAGCAGGTGAGCTGATCTAATGATGCAGGAGCACCTGGTTCCCAACCCTGTAAATTCAGGGCTTTCTGGCAAATAGCATTCATTTAGGTAATAACACTCTTACAGCCCAACAGTGATGGCTGCATGTCCTTCAGACTTATTCAAATGTCTCTGCAACCTTATTCAACGACTGCACCTTGTCATTCAGACCCCAATAAAGGAGTTTTAACATTTTGCTAAAGGAAGCTTTCTCTGTGCTTTGGTTGATTTACCAGGAGGTGTAAGTGCAGCTATTTTGATAGAGCTGGACTGTACTGGGATGAACACGTATTTTCATGAAATCTGTCAAATGTCATTCTAAAAGTCATTGAGTGTGCTCTACAACAAAGCAGGCAGAATTACAGAGCAGAATGCCTTTTGTGAACACTATTGTAAATGTGTCACAGCTCATTCTGGCTTTTGCATGTGGGCTTATCTTCAAATAGCATCCTGCTGTTATGATTAGTGATTGCTATCATGAATAAAATCTCTCTGGTTTCAGCAACAAAATAAACCACTTTATATATAGAACCCACTGTTGAATAGGACCCTAAATATTTATTTTCCCCTTCTTGCCAAATAGTCTTCAAGGTGAAGCCTTTCGTCTGATGAAACAATGTCAGCATTAAAACCAGGACTTGAGGCAGTCATGGCTTTAGAAAGGGCAGGCAGCAGCAGAAAGCAAGCCTTTAATGTTACCTGTCTAAATGAAACATCCTTGGAACCCTGTAAGCTGGGAATTAGGCAATTGTGTTTTACTGGAATGAGCTTTGTGGTGTCCCAGTGCCCGCCCCCTGCTCCAGGAAATTGGTGACCCCATGGGAAGTGCCTTGACTCCATGTGTCACCTGCTGTGTTCCCACAGAACTTCCAGTCTCACTGCTTTTAACATTATTCGTGTCAACTTTGAGATTTTTGAACTGGTAGAGCACTGACAAAAATGTTTCTTCATATGGTTTGGCAAGCCATTACATGATACAAGCCATTATATTCTATTATTATATATTATAAGCTATATGGCAGGGATTTGGATTAGATGACCTTTAAAGGTCCTTTCCAACCCAAACTCTTCTCTGGTTCTATGATTCTGTAAAATATGAATAATCTAGTTGTACAGCTCACATCTTTCCAAATTAAATTCTGCAAGAGAAAGCAAAGCTTTTTGCCTCTTAGGCTCACTAGATGAAGACTTTAAGGCTTGTGGAGGATTGGAATAGTTCCAGTTAAGACTAACAAGCCAAAATTTAGAAATAGTTGGAGGTAACCTTTTATGAGAGAGGAAAGAAAGAGTTTCCTAAAGCAAGTTCCTAAAGAATTTTAGGTAAAAGTACATAAGAGGGCAAAAATCTCTGGAAGTGAAATAAATTCACGGCTTGTGAGAAGAAGACCTAGAAGCACAGCACTGAAGGTGTTGGGCAATGCATGAAAACGAGATACAGAGGAGTAGAAGACAACTTCCACTGCTTCTGCAAGTTTGCATGACACAGTGAGACTGGCAAAGGAAATTACATCTTCATTTCCCAGTTTTATGGGAGCCTGGATGTGTGGAATAAAGCTCTGGGGGAAGACAGCAAGGAGGGAGAGGAAGGTTTCCTGTGAGTAATCTAACTTAAAAATTGGAAGTTGTCTTAAATTCTGCATCATCTTTCAGGTTAAATGGTGAATCTTTGTGTGAGCCAGTTTGTTTTGCTGCTGGAATCTGACCATGAAGTTCTTAGACACCAGGTCTCCAGTACTGTGTGTTCAGTTGTGCTTCAGGAGTTCTCTTATCATTATAAATGTCTCTCATTCCATCTGCCTGAACAGATAGGGCTGTGCTAAGTCTGTTATTAATTTTTTAGCTTGTTTCATTCCAGATAAATAAAATATTTAAAGTGAATATTTTTCCCAGCACCTGCAGCTGCTGAAAACCCCAGCACATTATGCAGCTGAATTCAAGCAATAAAACTACTAACTTAAAATACTTTCAGTGCCAATGAGCTTTAGGAATGTTGTCTGTGAGAGCAGGTAATTGCTAAGTCACTGTTCTTTGAATACCTCAGATCCACAGATGTACTGGTGTACTTGTACCTTTTGTGAGGGACTAAATGATCTATTTATATGAATTTGCTTATCATCTTGATTAGCCTGTTGTTCAGGCTTCTAACTGAGCAGACTTGCCATTGGTTTAGTGTCTGCGCTCTCAGGTCAGCTCCTTTTTGCTCAGTCCCTGCTGCTGTCACAGTGAAGGAGCCTGGGCTGGGGAAGGGGTCCCTGCCCAAGGCCCAGGATGAGCTTTGGGGTCTCTTCCTATGACATTGCTGAGAGAGACATGGAACTGGGAACAGCTTTCAAAAGACGGCCTTACAAATAAGACTAGACACTTTGGAGAAATGGAACTATGAAAGATACATTGTAGTAAGACCCACAAAGAGTAATTTTAAATAATTGACTGTACGCATTTACAACATAGTGTAGCAAAAACTAATAAGCCAAAAATACTTATAGTGTATTATAATTAAAAAATGGTTAGCTTGTATTTGTAAATAATGTGAATTATAACATCTGTATTATCTCACCCTTCAGATAAGACTAACAATAAAATAAAAGTTTTTAAAACCCCTCTCAGTTACCCATCTCTGAGTCAGACAATGCCTTAATCCAACATCTTCCAACCCAAACCATTCTGGGCTTCTGAGGTTCCATGATTCTACTTGCTGATTGAAAATTCAGGGAATTCAAGTGTTACTCTCCCAGGCTACCAAAGCCCATGTAGGGAGCTGTACTTGCTTCCCAGGGATGGATTTGTGGGAAGCTGCATCTCTAGAGCAGCTTTAGACTTGTGGCTCCAGGAGAAGGAGGGTGCCCTCCCTCAGAGCCTGCAGCCTGGAGTTTGCACCTCTACAACTGCTCATACACAAATTCTTCTGAATAAAGTTTTAGTCTGTTTTTTTTTTTTCCCCCAGCATGTCTTGATTAGTGTGAATGTGTAAATCTGTGGGTGCATTTGGTGACTCAGTGTCATTATATGGATTTACATGTGCAAGGAGACAACTTTGCTGGTGCCTTGATTGCCTGCAGCTGTGGAATTTGCATGTGCTTTGGATCCTGGTCACTGGTAAAAATGCAGAAGCATTTATTCCAAGTTCATAAATAGCTTCTCATTTTTAATTTAATGGGAATTTAAACATGAAACCATGAGAATTCATTTCAGTAGTGTCCAAAGAGAGCTTAGAGGCTTGTCTCAGGCATTAAAGCAGGTTTTGTTTGCTCCTGATCTCCTTTCACTTGGCTTACCAAGCTTGTAGCACAGTTTTTCTTGCACTACTGCATTAGGTGAATTTTGCAGACATGTATCCCCAAGAAGAACAATTAGGTTTAACTCATGATCCCTCCTGGACCTGGTTCTTTCTCCCTCCTTTTTCACTATGTTTTACTTTACAGACCATCATCTCCCAACGGTTTTATACTATTACTTGCCCTCCCCATAAAGTAAATATTAACATTTTCATATTCTGTAAGTTACATTTTATGAAATATGAAGACCAATAAAACTTACCAGCTGAGGACCTACTTGTTTGGGTGTTTGTGTGGAGCAGAAAGGAGGGAAGGAGAGGTTGTTTTGGAGCCCACAGCACTATTTCAGTGCTTGATATAGAACAGTGAAGTATTTTGAACTCTATTGTTGAGGATCCAGGTGCGATATAAATCAGAATTGTTATCCTTGTCTCATCACTGGAAGGTTGCAGCACACAGAGATGATTTGTCCAGGGCCCCTGTCAGGGCAGAGGCAGGGCTGGAAATAGAACCTGTGTTTGAGCAGAGCTCAGTGACACCAGCACACCGAGGAGTGCAAATGGAAAATGCTGGCAGAGGTGGGAGTCACACAGGGACACCCTGGGGTCAGCTCTGAGCAGCTCCCCGAGGTGCCCTGCTGCCTTTCCATGGAAAATAATTCACCTGCAGTGCTGAAATGTGGCCAGAGCCACTGAGGAACTCGTTACCAGTCAGTGGTCAATAAACCACATTCAAACTTTAAAATCATAATAATAATAATTACTATTAATAACAATTATTATTGTTGTTGTTGTTATTCTGCTTTTCTAGCCCACGTGAACCTTTGAACACACTTCCACGAGCCAGGCAGAATTCCCCTTTGCTGCTGATGGGCTGTGCAGGGGAGGAGCAGTGCAGGGCCCAGAGGAGAAGGGAGCTGCAGGTTCTGTGCCCTGCCCTGTGCCAGCAGAGCCCAGCTGAGGCCCTGGCACACCAAGGGTGCTTTGTACCTGCAGCTCAGCCAGGCAGGGCAGTGCCAGAGCTCCAGAGCTGCTCCTGGAGCTGAACTTTGGGGGTTCCATGTGGAAGTTGGTGTTTTATCTGCTCTTATTTGTGTTACACTGCAAGTGTGTCACTGTTCACACAGCATAGCTCATTACCCATGGAAGTGGGAATCTGATTCCACTGGTACACTGCAGCAGCAGCATTCTGTATTTCAAGTGAAAATATGTTTCTGAATCTGATGTTTGACAGCTTTTCACAATGATATTTAAGTACTGAGCCATTTAAGCATCGAAACTTGCTGTCTGGGATAAACTGGTGTATGTGTTTACTCGCTGCTGGCTTCTTCCCCATTTATTTAGATTTAGAAACCAAAAATGTTGTGCCTGATTCATCTAAGAACTTAAATATATATCTAAAATTTTGCCTAGTTAATTAGTTCCATTTAAAGTTTTTCTGCTCAAGTGCATAAGCTTTTCAGCATGCTGCTGTTACGTACTAGATCAGGGCTTTGGGAAGAAAAGGAGATCCATTAAAAAATTATTTAATTGCCTAAAATTTTAGTCTGTAATTCAAAAGCCTCCTGCTATGTTTAAAGCCCAAACAACAAATCTTTTTTTTTTCTAATAATTAGTTGATGTGTACATATTCCTGAAGGATATTGAGATGTTTAATCCAGCAGAAAATTGCTGTCTGGTGGACTACAGGGAAAAATCAGGACAAAATGTTGTTATTATTATTTTTTTAAATGTAGGCAATTATAATTAGGCAAGAAAAAAGCAATATAGTTAAATAATGAGAGGAGCAGAGCTACACAAAGCTTCGTGTGTGGCTAGTACCGAAGTCATCATTGAAAACCAAGCATTTCTCCTGTTGCCAGTAAAATCATTTGTTGACGTGGCAGTTTTTATGACTGAAGCAGTGACAAGAGGCCTTGCTTGGTTTGGGGGGTGGGCAGGTTCTGCAGGCTGGCACTGACCTGCAGAAGGAGCTCCGGGAGTGGAGCTGGCGTGGAAGGAGGGGAGCCCAAGAGGGGGTCCCTGCCCCGAGCAGTGGGAGAGCCCCGGCCAGGGGCTGCTCCCGCGGGCTGGAACCGGAGGGACGAGGGCAGGGCGGGTCCCTGGCAGGTGCCCCTGCTGCTCTCAGCCCGTGCTGCACACCAGGGACAGGGCAGCAGGAGCTGGAGATCCCTGCAGGCCAGCCCGGCCCAGAAATCCCAAGGAGCAGCACTTACATAAGAGCTCTCTGACCTGGCAGCATCTCGCTGTGCACAGCATCTCATCGGCTCCGGGCGGTGCTGGTTTGTTCCTGCACTTCTTTTTTCCCCATTTGGATGAGAGGACAACGCTGGAGCAGTAAAAAAAAGCAAAACGTGGATAAATCCTGGAATGCTGGAAATGTACATATTTCAGAAGCCTTGTCTGTAGAACAAAGGGTCTGCCCAGAGGGAAGAGAAGGAATTTAGAAGGATCCCCAGTGTGTGGTGGACTAGGGTTAATGTCAGTAGTAAATTTAATGAGGATGTAATTGGTGTGTTTTCCCCAGTTTGGTTAATTTGAAGAAGGAGATACAGGTAAACTGTTCACTGCTGTTTAGGGTTTAGTGCCCAGGATCACTGTATTTCCAGCCTGTGCCACATGCTGGGTGCACAGAGGTGCCACGGAGGAGGAGGAGGAGGAGGAGGAAGTTGGGCTCTGATTTCACTGCTGAGAACAACAGTGTTTCCTACCAGATAACAAACCCACATTAGCTGTCCTTTGGTAAAACTCTTGTGGGGATCAATCTGTCTGGGAATGCAGAATTCTGTCAGAATTTGCATTATTCAGGGCTGGTTACTGGTGTCCCACCCGAGCCGCCTGCTGCTGTCCCTCTCAGGGAGAGCAGTGTCACCTGTGCTGCTCTCGTGGTTCTGATGCTGGGGGGATTCTGTGCTGGCCCGTGGGAATTCCTCAGCTTGGAAGCTTGGATGCCAGCTCAGATGCCTGGGTCTCTGTGGGACACCTGGTTCTGACCCCACGTGGCACAAAATCCCATCCCTGGAACCCCTGCAGTTCTTGCTGACAAATCTCCAGCAGAAACGTGGGTGTCTTATTGTGCAGACACGGTGTGACCCAGCAGACTTCCTGTCACCTTTACATACAAATCTGTGTCACACCGAGCAGTCTGCAGGCAGCAGGGGACATGCTGCAAACACCATGCAGCACTGAGCTCTAAAGCCTGGCTTTGCCCTGCAGACACTGCCAGCAGCTCTGGCCTGGGCTGTTATTGTTAGGTTGTGAGTTGTTATCTCTGCTAACCTTGGAAATAATTCCAGCACTGGGGAGAGCTGCTGAAAGGGACCCTGACAGAAAATATTTGCTTCCCACATGGATGTTGTAAATACACAGGCACAGATAAAGTAACCTTAAACGAAGGGTAAAAGTCTGGCTCATTGTAAGTCAGTGATAAAACCTCCAGGTTGGAATCTCACTAAATAAGTTTTAGAGCACTGCACAGAAATGATAATATGAAGAGAAAATAAATTTTTAGAAATAAATGAAATTCTGGAGCAGTTGATGAAAAGTATTTCAAACTAAATGTTGTGACCTTGAGACACAGAACAGTTAAATATCCCGTAACAGTTAAATATCTCTGTATCCTGCAGGGATACAGGCCATGTCCTCTGGTCTAGAAGGCATGGCAGAACTGTGTATTGAATTTGGCAAACTGAAGAGGTGCAAAATGCCATCCCAGCAACCAAACCGCTGGATCCATGTGGATGTGGGAATTGCCACCCAGTTTCTGGCAGTGATGCAGAGCAAGCTGATGAGCCTTATGGAGAGAGGGCAGCTGGGATCCTGCTGCTTGGAAGGAGGGAAGGGCTGGTGTTACCCAGCTTTGTTCTCAGGCAGCATCTGAATGTGTGGAGAGAGCTTTTGTTCAGGAGGTGCAGCCTTGTGTGACCTAGAGGGAATTCTCCTTTGGTGCCCCCACCCAGCTGGGCCTAGCCAGACAAGACACAAGGGGCTGGTTTGGAAACACAATCACCTGCAGGGCACTGAACTTCAGTTTAACTTTGGGGTTGTTTTCTTTTGCTCTGCTGGCAAATGTCCAAGCCCTTGGGGACAACTTGCTTTAGTTTCTGGTAGGTGACTTGCAGCCAGGACATTTCCCTGCGTGCCACTCCAGCCCACGGTGACAGTCCCACTGTCAGGGGTGTTCATTCTTGCTGTGGTGTGCCCTGTGCCAGTGAAACCTGGTGCTGTGTTAATCAGCCCTGAACATTACAGGGGAAATATCCCCTGCCTCTTCCTGATCACTGCTCAGAGCTGCTCTGTAAGCATGCAAGGAACAAATAATCTTAATTACAAGGTAGTTAGAAAACTAGTAGGATGAATTGGTATTTGTTGTTCTTTGAACTTTAGAATTATTCTGCTAATAAGTGCATTGAATCTTTTTTAAGGTTACAGAAAGTTCAGGCTGTGCAGATGCATCTGGAGTGCCAATGGCCAGCCCACAGAGTGCCAGCACCCCCAGTGAGACTCTGCACTCTGCTGGATGCTTCCAGACCTGGGGATGAGCCCTGCAGAACAGCCAGGTGGTGTTCATTGCACGAGGGCTCTGCTTATATGGGAGCTTTTCCTTACAGGGGAGGAAGGACTTGTGTCCTCTCCAGGATGTTAAAGCCAGAGATGTGTCAGCACTCCTTGGTCTCCATGGTGCTGCTTTGGGTTCCCAAGTTCTGCTTTGAGTGGCCTTTTCTCCACTCATTTAGGATTAATGTAACATAACCTTTGTTAGTTTTCCTGTTTGATTTGCATTTATCTTCCTTTTCATTAATGATTAATTTCTGCTACAGGTTCCATAATCATAATTTTGGTTAATCTAGGTTGGACTATATCTGGAGCTGGAAGTGCTGGGCTGAAGGTTGGAGTTGATCATCTTAGAGAACTTTTCCAGCATTAATGGCTCTATGATTCTGTAAACATTAGGACTGGAGACACCATGAATGATCATTTAGTTCTGCTTGCCATGCAGAGGAGGATAAGGTAAACCTACACTGCTCTCAACAGATGCTTTACTTAAGCTCACTCTTAAAAGCTGTGGGCAAGGAGTGTTGGGCTGCCCTTTGCTGGGCAGTCCCAGGCAGCAGCATGTGTGATGGGTGTCCCAGATTTCCTGGATCCTGCAGGTATCCCTGGCTCTGCTTAGCTCATGGTCAGACAGGTGGGTTTCTGGTTTTGGAGGGGATGGGCTTGGCCTAGAATCCACCTCGTATTTTCTTCTGTGATCTAAAACTGTCATGTAGAACAATCCATACTGTATTTACTGAAGTGCTTGGAAAACTTGACTTTGGTGCTCCTGGCTCTTGCAGCACAGCCCAGCTCTTGGCTGTGGTCAGGGTTCCGAGCAGTGCCCGTTCTCTGCCCCAGCCAAACCCGGGAGGGAGCGCTCCAAACGACACCCGACCTCCACACAGCAAACATGGAGCAATTGCTTCCTATTTCCTGTGTCTGGATCTCCTCTTCACACAGTCTGCCATCAGGTGCTTTACCCTGAGCTGCCAGAAACTCCAGATCTATTTTTCCCCACAGTGTTTTGTGAACACTTTCTCATAATTTGGTATTTCCCACTTGCAATATGTGTTTTTTTGGTTTTTTGTTTTTTTTGGTTGGTTTGTTTGTTTTTTGTGGAGAGTTTTATTTTAGTAACATTAGAACATCCATAACACATGAAGTAGAATGTTGTTTGCTCATTAGTATCTCAGTGAAAAGAGCTGGAAATGAAAGTGATGAGGAGACTTGACTTGAAATCAAGGTGTTTCTCAGACAGAGCATATTTAGTTTGGGAATCAATAAGGGAGTTCCTCAGCAATCAAGACTGGAACTGCCAATCTATGAGCTTTGTCCCTCTGCTCCTGTCCTACCACTGTGCCCACACAGCTCAGGCAGAGCCTTGAAAGAGCTGGGGTTTTGCTCAGTGGAGCACCCTCACTCACAGAGTCCCAGACTGGTTTGGGTTGGGGGGACCTCAAAGCCCACCCAGTGCCACCCCTGCCATGGCAGGGACACCTCCCACTGCCCCGGGGTGCTCCAAGCCCTGTCCAGCCTGGCCTTGGACAGAAAAGTCCCTTCACATTTTAATTTTATTGTTGTTAACAGCACATCACTGACATTTCTGTAGCAGCCCTGTCTGGAGCTGTCACATAAAAACCCAGAGAAGAGCCTGGATGTTTCCTTCCTTCAGGTACCATGTACATAAACCCTGCTCATGCACTGAAGCATTCCCTATAAATTATTAACCTTTCATGGCTCTTACCTTTCTGCTCTTAGAGCAGAGTGTTTCTGAGCTTTGGAACCAAGAGCCTGGAATCTGTTTTTACAGTTGAGATGTGGGAAATGAAAGAGTCACACTCTCCTGTCCACTGGGAAGGAGTGAACAGAACAGAATAAACAGGTTTTCTGAGGCAGAAGTAGGTTTCATGTTCTGATCTGCACCCTGATACTAATTATATCATTATATATAATAATCTATATTTCACATGCATTTAATAATAACTGTTATATATTTGTAACACATAATTCTACATGGGTCAGCACACAACATCAGCCTCTTGGCCTCAGTTAGCTGTAGTCCTGTCCAAAGCTGCTGGAATTCTAATTAATTTCTCACTGAAATCAATGGAAATGTTTTCATTGATTCTGATTGAACCGTGTCAAATGAAAGCACCATCCTGCCCCTGCTCGTTTGCAGATGTTTATCCAGTCATTTCCTTAACATCGTTTTCTGGGGTCTTATGTTTCCTCTGTTTTGATTTAGGGTGTAAATGTTGTGTGCTTTGGTTTTGATTAATTTTTTGGTACGTGTCAGAATTGTGGAAGTCTCTTCCTAACCTCACTTTCCTAAGGATAAACGTTGGAAGGAGATCAAACCAGCCCTGTATCTCTAGAAATGCATGGCCTGCCTTGATAGCAGCCTATCAGAGAATGTCAAGAACATAAAAAATTACAGCACTGCTCTCCTGCACGTCAAGCAGCTTACTGGGAAACAAAGAGCCAAGAGGAGTTTAAATGCAGTCCCTCCCTGCAGCAGCTGAGGGTTGGCAGGGAGGGGAACCCATCCTGGCTGGGAGAATCCTCCTTGGTGAAAATTGCTGATCCACAGGCAGTGAGCAGACAGCTGCCAGGTTTTAAGGCACCACGTGTGCCCAGCTGTTAATCAATCAGTGCCCAGCTGTTAATCAGTCAGTGCCCAGCTGTTAATCACTCCCTGGGGCTGCCCAGGTGCAGGGGGTGCCTGGGCTGCAGACACTCCCTGCTGGCACCTCCAGCACTGCTGGGCTGAGCACTCAGCACCCAGCTGAGCCTGTCTGCCACTGCTGGGAGAAATCAGCAGGAGCAGCAGGGCCTGGGAGCTTCTGCCAGTGCTGCAGCAGCACCAGTGACAGCTCACCTCTGGGTCGTGGTCTTGCATTGGGAGTTTTTAGATAAACATGGCTGCATCTAAACTGGGACGTCCGGGGCTGCAGTGCAGGGACCCGTGGTGCTCTCCTCCCATCCCCGTTTTAATGCAGCCCTACAGCAGGGAAGAGCAAGAGAGACCCTTCCCAAAAGCAGCACCTGAGGCCAAAGGTCAGGTTTTTCAAATGATGGACTCCTACCGAAAATATCCCATCCCAAATGCATCAGTGAGTGCGGGGTCATGACAGTGACATCCAGGTGACAGGCAGGATTCTTTCAGATGAAATAGAATAACAAAGAAAGGTATTAAATTGTTCTGCCTTCAGATGGGAGTTTTGGTAGAAGTTTTAATAAAGCACCTGTACCACGAGGCACTCAAGCTTTTCTTTAGGCATTGAGTCTTAAGGAGCAAATTGAAGAAAAGATTCCTGTTAAAAAGGAGAATATCCAGAGGAGACTGTATGCCAGGGAAACAGGGCACCCAGCCTTTGTGACCTGCTCTGCAGCCCTGCTAACATCAGAAGGGCCAGGGACACTTGGAAATGGTGGTACAAGCTATAAATATTCCACCTGCTTCCCTGAGTCTTCTGAAACAGTAATTCCTGCCTTGGGCTGCTCATCTGCTTTAGAAAATAGGAGTCAGGAGTAAACACCAGCCACTTGCCAAAAAGCACCTTGACTGTGGGAGGAACAAATGAGATAGATTTTAGCAGCTATTGTCCCTGGGTTTTTGTGTCTGCCACTGTGACACTTGATTTGCAGTTTGGGAACTTTGCTGTGGTGACAAATTCTGCCTGTAATGAGGAGGAGTTGGGAGTTTTTCATCAGCTATTCTCTGCTGAGAGCTGGCAGCTGGTCCTGCTGCTCCCTTGCTGTGCAGAGCCAAGGCAGAGCTGACACGGTGCCAGCTCCTGACTCGGTTTTGTGGTGCCTTTTTCCCTGCAGGTACTGTGCTGAGCTCATTTTAAGCTATCTTCTGTATTATATTGAAACTAAGCTGGAGTTGTGGAGATTCTCCCAAACGTCATCTCCCAAGTGCCAGGTTTCAGCATCCTTGTGTTTCATGTAGAAAAGCTCCAAAGCCAACTCAGAAACAAGCTGGGAGGTTGTTCCCAAATCCTCAATCCCGTGGGCATTCAGTGTATAACCTGCTCTTCTCCCTTCCCTGGCACCCTCAGTGGGGCTGGGGTTTGTCCTGAGCGAGAACAAACCCATGTCCATGGGGGCTGTGCCCGTGCCCTGTGACAGAATGAATTTGGATTTAAAATGTGCCACCTTTGTGCTCCTAGCTTGCCTCAAAGGGAGCTTTCCAGCCATGGAATGAGGCAGCACCTTCCAATTATTGTGGGCCCAGCAGAAAACTCTCAGTTTTGGGGGGTTTGCCCATGCATTTTTTTATTTTGTCTCTCTGAAAATAACAGTTCTCTGTTTCAAAGAGCTGCGTGGGTGACCCCAGATCAGGAGGCTGAGAGGAGCCCTCAGCTCAGGGTGTCCCTGCCTGCAGGGAGAGCAGGGCCCAGGCTGTGGAGGCAGAATGTGGAGTGAATGTTACTGTCAAATGGCAAAGAGCAGCTGAGACAAAGTTTGAGGATATTTTCCTGGAATGATGCATTTAAATTAAGCCTCAAGTCTCTTTTTTTTGTTTTTGGTCTAGACCAGAGGCTTTTTGGTGTAGGACCAGAGTTAATTCCAGAAGGTGTGATCCCCTTTCCTGGGGATGGGAAAAAGAGGAAATTATAAAAGAAATCAGGGAGAAGCACCTGGATGTGCAGGAGCTGTGGAATTGCAGTCAGGCATGTGGACCCCAAGGAAGGGAAAGATGTACAAGGAGAAAACAGGCAGAAACTCTGTTGTGCTTTGTTTTGACTCATTATGGGGAAAGAAAAATGGCAGGATGGAAATGAGAGACCACAAAAATCTTTACTTTAATATGAGTGTAAGAAATAGTGTTCAGGATGTATAAGGATAAATTCATTTAGTGCCATTGATTATATAGGAAATGAAGGATCGCAACTATTTTAAAGTTCAGGATGTTGTTAAAGAGAGGAAAAGGAAAGTTCTCTCCTCTCTTTGGAGTTTTTATTTTATGAGGTGGGAGGACAATAGTGTAAATACAGATTTTCTTGGAGACAGACTCCTTAGTCAGGTGCTTTATGTTCAACTGAATTGCATTTAGTAACTTCAGGTATCTACAGGGATATAAAATTTAAATGAAACATTAATATAATGGGCTTTTGCCACCAGAGGCTTTGCACCACAAAAAGTGCAAAGGTTAATGGCACAAGAAGCAAAAGGTTTCACATCCTGATTAAGCCAAACCCTCTCCAGCCTGTTTCCTGCTCTCCATGGGGCACCAGCACTTGTGATCTGCCAAGGTTATGGCCTTTGTTCTTTATTACCCTTTGTGACAAAAATATTCCCCCTTTCTTGGAGATCCAAGCTCCTGGTGAGGGCTCTGGGGCTGTTTGGCACAGAGGAATGGAGAAATCAAATCAGGTTTTGGCCTTCAGGCTGCAGAGTGCCGCTGGTGTTTGTACCAGGGCAGGGGCTGATGTGCTGCAGGATGGGCTCACCCACTGGCACAGCCTCTGGAAAGAGAGGTGGATTCAGCATTTTACATCTCAAAACATGAGGCCTTGCTCTGTTCTTCCCAGTCCAGTGTGAGTGGGAGGATTTTCTTTTGGTGACAAACTGTAACCAGTGTGAAATGAGAGCAGGTTCTGCAGCACACTCTGCTCAGTCCATTCTGCGCATTGATTCATCTCTTCTTCCACCGTTGCTTATTTTCAAGTCCTAATGTCATTGCTCTGGAATTAAAATGCAAAAATATCTGAAGCAAACTGTAGTGGACTCCTAACACAAGTGGTCAGGAACCATGAACAAAAAAATTAAACAGTTGGTATCAGTAAACTGAGCACTCTGGGTGATTTGTTTTAAAAATCAGGTTCTGCTTGGCTGCCAGAGCAGGGAGATTAACCTGTGTGGTACAACAAGGGTTTAGTTGACCATATGAATTTCTTTGGCAATTCTACATGAATAACATAAGTCACTGGTGGTAAAAATATATTCTGAGACAACTCCTTTTTTGTTTTCTGCTATAATTCATTAAATAATGTCATAAATAAGTGTGAAGGCATCTGATTTATGTTTAAAGAAGGAAAAGTTTCCAAACTCTATTCAGAAAGTAGGGGAAACTAAGGGTACTAGTGTGAAGTAATAGTTAGCTTTTGTCAGGCACTTTCTGTCAAAAGATTTACAATTTCCCAGAAGAAATGGAGTCAGGAAAGTGAATTGTGCCAGATGTCTCAGTCATTAAGTGACAAAATCAAAGTCACTTTTCGCTCGTAATACCTGAGAGTAGGGCTGCAAATGATTATAAATACATTGACAAGTTGTCAAAATGATCTTTTGACTACTACACTTGACTATTCAAGCATATTCTATTATTAATTCTCTATAAACCAGTAATTAAATGGATTCTTCTTTACTACTTCTCCAAGGTATTCCAGTTCTTTGAAGCACCTTTGGCTTCCTGGGCTGCCTGAGGATAACCCTTTGGTCTGCCCAGCAGAGACCTGGGCGCTGGTGAGGGTTTTGGGAGAAAGCTCCAGCCAAGGGGTGTGGCTGTGCACTGCAAAACTTTCCAGATGGGTTTGTGTGGCAGAGAGGAATGAGCACATTGCCAGAGTTCCTCTGCATGGCAGCAATCAGCTGTCAGCTTTTCCTGGTTTTTGTGTGAGGCACATAGAGCCAGGTACAACCACAGCATTTTGGGTGCTCCACGAGCTGACAGTGAGGGGAAGGGGAAGGGGAAGGGGAAGGGGA
>VWZV01016228.1:123417-144803 GCA_013397155.1 Irena cyanogastra
GGAAGGGAAAGGGGAAGGGGAAGGGGAGGGGAAGGGGAAGGGGAAGGGGAGGTACTGTGCAAAGCACCCTCAGTATCTGCAGCTCCATGGCCCAAAAGAAGGGATTTGAGGTTACCTTCCTGCCTCCTTCCCCTCTGAGGTTTGCATACTCTTAAACTGGGAGGGATCTGATGCTTTAATAATGTTCCCTGTCACATTTCTGTCTGGAGGGCATCACTCTGTCTCTTCAGTTTTCTCTGAGCCTATTGCAGTTCTCCATGACAGAAACTTCCTTTTGTGCTCTCTGGGCAGCACAGCAGCTGCTCTGCAAGGAGGATTCCCAGGCATGTGGCTCTATGGACAGGGAGCAAGGACTGAGCAGGGCTGGGCTGGGTGGAGATGCAGTCACTGCCACTGGCTGGAACCTGTGCTGGCACCCCAGGACAAGGGCTGTGGGCTCCTGCTCAGCACACAGGGCATGCCAGGCAGGAGGCACCTCTCCTGAGAGGCAGGACACCCTGGAAAGGTGAGGGGAAGGGCTGTGAAATGCTGCTCTCAAGTCAAACAGCCCTTGGAAAAGTTCTTTCCAGCCTTCCAGAGGAGGAAGGAGATCCACTGGGGGACAGGTGGAACAGATGCTGGGTGCATGTAAAAACTGACCAGCTACTGAAAGCTCCACCAGCACAAATCAGTTCCCACCCCCTCTGCATCCCTTCACCTTCTTTGCAGTGCTCTGTTCCTTCACAAAATGTTATTGCATTGACAGCAGAGCAAGGCAGGGGATTAAATTTAATTGGCTCCAGCACAGAGAAGACAGATTTGCTCTACAAGCTTTGTCACCTGGAGAAATTTGCAGTTTCCTTTGATAACAAATAACACATGGAGCAGCAGGAAATCTGCCAAGCATGGCAGGGGCTGTAAGTCACCACTAACAGGGACACTTCATCAGTGGGAGTCATGAAGAGAAGGAAACACAACCACTGTGGCCCCACTGCAGGAGAACTCAAGGCTTGAGAGACATCTAGAACCCCGTAATTCACAAAGATTGAGAGCACTGTGCTAAAACCAGCAGCTCCTGAAGAGATTAGCTGCAGGCTGTTCTAACACAGGCCCTGGAGAGCCCAGACAAACACCCAGCTCTCACTGCCCTCTTTGGGGTCGTGCTTCCCCGTGCTTGTCCATCCCCATTCATGCCACCAGAGCTGGGCTCCTCTGCAGAGCAGGAGGAGAGTTGGACAGCACACTGGTGGGAAGGCAGCTCATGGAATGGAGGAGCAAAAGCCAATCCAGCCCTGGCACACTGGGAATTTCTTCACTCTGCCTTGCAGCCAGAAGAGCTGAGTGATTACTGGGGCTTAGACCAGCACTGGCAGCAGGATGGAGCTGCTGCACTGGACCCATTTAGACAGAGCCACCAGGCAGTTCTTTACGTTGGAAAGAACTGGAAATTCATGATTACTTTGGCTTTATCCAGAAGTGCAATGTATTTAATTCTTTCCCAGTGCTGGACTAGGCAGTCAGTAATTACACTAATAGTGTTATCTCCCTTATTAAAGAGTGTCTTATCTGAGCAATATTGCTAATTTATATGCATCTGGTATAATGTGAACTTTCAAGACTTTTTATAATCATATATATGGTTTTGTCTTTCTTTGTGATTCTTCCTGACCCCTTAGATATAATGCCTTTCTTGGTTGACAAAATGCCATTTCTATCTCTAGGTTTAAACTGTTTTTTAGCAACAAGGGTAAGTTTTAATTCAAGCAAAGGTGTAACTCTGACCCAAGAGTTCTGGCCCTCCCCTTATTTCTGGGGTGAGGCTGCTCCAGCTGTAAAATATCCTCGAACATCACGTGGTGCTCCCAATATTCCACTTCAGGCATGCAGTGGTTTTCATGTCAGCTGTTCCAAGTTTGCTTGGAATATTAATATTTCTTAGATTATTTTTTAAACAAAGGAACTGTTGTGACAGCTTGTACTAAGCTATCTACAAAAAGCTGTTTCTCTCTCACTTGAGTCTGCACTTGAATTTTCTCATTGTGCTGCTTTGTGACACGTTTGGCTTTAATCATGACACCATGAACTTGTCACCTTTTATCCAAGAATTCTTCCTTTGTAGCTTTTTGAGTGCATTTGCTGAACTGTAAGATTGAAATTTAAATTACTTCAATGCCTTTTATAACCCTTGTAAGCATGAATTATATTTCTTAATTATCTTTTCCAGTATTTAGGCATTTCACAGATTGGGCAATAGATTTTTCACAAAGATAGTCTTGATTATACAATACACTTGGTGTTTATTTCTCTGTAGGAATTTAATTTTGATCAAAGTCATTAAAACTATTAATTTTTGGTTGGAAAAGCTACCTCTCAGAAATGCAAGACCCCTGTCTCCTGGGAATTACAGCTCACATCTCTCACTTGCCTGTTCTCCCATGGGTTCTGGCCACCCTTTGGGTGCCAGGGGACACTGGCACACCCTAATCCCAACACCTTTTCTTTTAAGTTATTACTGTAAACAATGATTGCATGCATTAAAAATTGCTGTTAATCTGCCTGGTTCTCTCTGGGACTGAAGCTGTGTAGTCAGAGTGCTGCAGCACATCCCCATTCCCACAGCAGCCTGCTTGCTCTGGCTTCATTATCCTTCACATGCAGCTTTTGGAGAAATGTGTTACTCCAGAGAGCATCTCCAGTTCTCAAGTGAGAGCTGTCTTTTACTGTGAGAATTTAGATAAACACTCACTCTGCAATGAAATACCACAATTTTCACTGGAGCAAAAGGACTACATTTAGTCATAATTATGCTGTACTTTGGGCCATGTGCAAGATCCTGATTCAGTTCAGAATATGAATTATAGTGGAATCTTTTTGCTTTAAAAAGAATTGACCCAAATTCAAGATCATTCCTTGGGAATGCCCCCATTCCCTCCCACCCCATTCACCATGAAAAATATCAAAGTCAGAGTTTCATCCTGCTGAAGAGAAGAAGAAGGGGGATGTTTAGGATCAGAGGAAAAGTAATGGGTTTGGAGCCAGGGAAGGGGGACATTTCCCATCAGCCCAACAGAAAATTCTGATAGGGATTGCTGAAGTAAAAAATGTCAGGGATCTTTGGGGCAGGGCAAGACCAGCAATCAGAGAAAGGGCAGCAAGTGCAGCACCACAAATCTGAGGGGTTCCCAGAATTTCTGATCCCTTCTTTGTCCAAACAGTTTTAATGAAAAACTTCTGTCTGAAGGGCTCAGGGGCAGCTCTGCAGGAGCCAGCCTGGCACTGCCACCACCATGGGGACATCCTGGAGAGCTGCCCCGCCCGGGGGCTCTGCTGAGCTCCACTCCCCAGGAGGGAAATAACATTTGCTGCCTTTGCTCTCTCTCAGGAAGCCCTGGGGACTTGACCCCGGCCCCCTGAGGCTCAGAACATCCTTCCCCTGCAGATACTGGGCTCCAGCCTGGTGCCACAGACGGGGAACACAGCAACATTCCTCTTCTTCTCTAAAAACAGGAAACTGGGCTTCCCTGTGCTGCACAGGCCTCCTTGTCCTGAGGGGAGGAATTGGAGGAATTAGCTCTCCTGTGTCTGACTCTGCCTCTTACACAACTGCAAATCCTGGGAAGGCTCAGTTACATCTGTAGAGCAAGGACCAATAAAAATATGGGTTTACTTTCAGCAGATAGCAGTAGTTTCACTTTTCCTGGGATGCTGATAGCCTGTCAGTGGAAAATGTAGGCTTCCACAGCCTGGGTATGATTTATCTTCCTATGAAACCTGGCATGAATTTCCCAAACACTTCTAGTTCATGATAACACATCTTTTATTTCACTTCCTTCCATTGTTAGACAGAAAACATCACCTGATGAGTGGCCACAAAACACAGCATGGAAGGGTCCCCAACCCAACTTTTACTATGCATGAGTGAAAACAATGAAAGTTTTATGAGTTGGCCCATGTTGGAAATATTCGTTTTACATGTGTTCCTCAAATAAATGGCACTGAGGCCACCAACTTCAGCCATGAAATGTGCCCTTCTTAGTGCTCTTCAGGATCAGCCATCGCCAAGTGTTCTGTCAGCTCTGATGGCTAAAAGGTTTTAAACAAGAGAATAATAAACATTGAAGAATTAATTATTCTGTTTTAAATAATTAATTGAGAACTGCTGTCTTAAAAAAAATACAGAAAAAACAACAACCAAGTATCTGAATCCCAGCATTTTAATTGCTGCAGGAATGATTATAATGACCCGGAAAATCTAAATTTTTGAGGACAGAGCAGTAGGGTATTCTTAAAAAGCAGTTTCCATCTGCTGTGTGGTGGTAGTTGCTACAGACTGCACAAAAAGGCCTCAGACACCAACTCAGTAACCAACCAAAGAATATAAATTAATCTGTATAAATGAAAAGAAAGTGATCAGTGATCCCTTATCCGTTCCAAGTTTTTGGGTGTAACAAAAGTTTCCCCACATTTGCAGAGCTCAGACTCTTTTTTATTTATCTTACTTTTGTTCTGCCAAGCATAAAAGCTGGGATGATACAAGGAAATAAGATGTACAAGGAAGAGAGGCATTCCCTGAGCTGACAGTTTGGGCATTCTGGCTGAAGTGGGCTGCAGGACCAGGGTGTGCCACTGTCTAAGCAAAGGAAGTTGGTTGTGGCAGCAGCTGCCTGGCTCTGAGGAGGCTGATGATGATATTCTGCTCTTGGATTGAAAAAACATACAGAACCAGCAGGTCAAATTAGCCCACTTCTGTTAAAAGGAAGGTTATAGAAATATTCCTGTACAGCATTTCCAGTGGCCATCTCTGCAGGGAGGGAGCAAAGGTGGTTCAGAGTGCATGGAAAGAGGAGCTGAGAAACTCAGAGCAGCTCCAGAGCCTGCCTGGGATCCATCAACAGAAACAGGAGCCCAGCCACTGAGCCCTGTCTCTGCCGGCAGCCACAGCCTTGGTAAAAATGGGTAATTGTAATGCCAGCTCTAATAGTGCTTGTTATATTATCTACTACATTAAATCCCTGACAAATATTTAATGGGATTAAATCTGTCTTCTGCTCTGGATTTATATAGCACTGCCAGGGCATAAACTTCATTAAAGCTCCCTCTAACAGATATTTGAATCCTAACTAGAGAGTCTCATTTTCCAACATCACATCAGTTTTAGCTCCTCTATTTTATCCCTACTCAGTCACCACTTCCCATTAATTTATGTTTTTACTCACTTCCCTTAGCTTTAGCTACTTCTCAGGTGCTTCTTTCAGCAGCTCTGTACTCAGGTTCCAGCCCCATGCTTGATGCACAGGACTCACTCTGTGCCTAGCAAGGAGCTGGTTTTCCTCAGTAACTGTTAAAATCAATGAGACCTGACAGATTCAGTGCAAAAGGGAACTGTTTCTTAGGATTATAGTCATAGAACACAGAACTCTGTGTATGAGTTTATGGGTAAGTGCAAACAGATTTCCTGTAAAGTTCAGAAATAAGAAGGAACACTTATCTCCACTTACTTTCTGCTTTAGTCAGCAACATCCAGCATTAATTCATGCAAAGACACACATTTCCCTTCTCTCTATTTTGTTCTGCTGAATTAATACATGCACCTATTACGATTCTTGCGTAAATGCAGACAGACAAGGTGCCTTCCCTCCCCCGGGCCACGCTGGAACCCAGCATTCTCTGCAGGTACTTTGTGATTGTGTGGCTTTTTGCAAACAGCTGTTCCCTCCTCTGCCCGTGGTGCCTCGAGCCAGGAAGGAACCACTGAGCTTGTGTTCAGGAGCTGGATGTAAATATTCAACAGATGCTTCAGCCCTCCAGAGCCAAACTCACAGTTGTGCACTGCTGGAACAAACATGCCTGGGAAAATCGATGCATAATTAATTGATTTGTTCACTCAAAACTTCAGTGCTGATTGCAACAGCCCCCAGTTATGTAGATTTTTTGCTACCAGCTGTGGCTTAAATGAAATTAGTTTGGCTCATGTGAATATATATTATTTACAGTCAGGTCAGGTGCTGTGCTGTGGATTCATCTCCTGCAAACCCCACATTCCTCGTCTGTGCACTGTTTGCCCTCTGAACTGAAGGAAAGTTTTTCCCTCTTATGGTAAATTTTCCTTTCTTTCACCCAGCCCTCTCTCAGCTCCTTTTATCTTACAATTTCCTCCTTACCTTTAGATGAATTTTTGCTGTTGCTCCTTCAGTGGCTGGAACTTACTGGAGATGTAAGAGCACAGCAGAAACTCAGTGATGGCCCTGAAACGTGGCCATATAGGAACTCCCTCTGTAACCACTAAATAATCACAATAACTACATATGTCAACATATGGCAATAGAAATGTGACATTGCCATCTTTTTCCACGGTTCACAGCATCTTTTTTTTTTTTTTAAATTTAAGTGCAAGGCATAAGCTTCAAACACACCAGGCTGCACAACATTTGTACCAATGCTGCCAAGTCACCCTCTAAAATATTTTATGAACCATGAGAACATTTTAATCTGTTGGCGTTTCCTTAATTAAGACAGTTTTACTGCTGCCTGAAACAGAGGTGTTACATTAGCTGAGGATCTCTGCACTGTGTAAATTATGGCATCTGTCTTCTAAATAGAAGTTTGCATTATGCATTGAGGAATGAACTGGTGTGCATTTAATTTAAATGGATGATCAGAGTTTTTTGAAAATTAATATCTACCTTTCTAGGAGATTTCCATTATGTTAAATTACGTTTTAAAAAGCCCATTGCATGAGTAATGTTAGTGCATATCAGTTCATAACATTAGCATTTCCTGCCACAATGGAGCCCTTGAAAACGTCCACTGAAAAAGCACGGATTGTTTAAGATCTACTGCTTTGTTGAAATTCTGAGAGATGCTGCTCAGGTGGAAATATTTTTTTACCTTAATGTGTCAAACTGCACAATACAACGAATTCATTTGCTGTGATTGTATATGCTAGTGGTGAGTTAGGTCAAATTATTCATACATATCATACATATAAGATTTAATGACTTTCAGAATCCTGCATTTTCCCCTAATAAAACACAAAAATGTTACAGATTTCCACCCTAAGACATTTACTGCTTACAACAGGTAGAAGAACTATTCTGCAGAAAGCCATGGTTTCATGCTATTAAAAAGGTGTAAGAGCTCTTATATGGATGATTTTTAAAATAATAATTAAGAGGTGTTTTCCAATTCCTTGGAATTGCTATGGATACAGCAGTGTATCCATAGAGCAGCTATTGGGGCTGAGGAAGGGTCAGTTTTGGAACTATGTATAGCAGAACTGAGGTTTCTTAGCTGGAAGACAGCTTATAGAGCCCAGTAATGGATCATTTTAGCCCTGGCAGGAGGCGGTGTGTGTCCTGGAGCAGCTCCTGCAGGACAGGGTTGTGGGGCTGACTTTCAGTCGGACTTAGAGAAACTAGCAGCAGGCCCTGGCTTTCCCAAGGGAAAGCCATTTTCCTTTCCAAGGACGGTTCTGAGAACAATTTCATGTTCTCAGGAAAGGACTGACAGAGGTTTTGTATGCATCTCGCGTTCTCAAACTAACAGGTGCTGTTTTCAGTTTAGTTTACTCTATCCTTGTGTGTGTTCTCAAAACATGCGCTCTCTCTATCTCAGCCCATGATGGTAGAGAGGCGTTGTGTCATTTAACCAATCAAATAACTGTTAGTGAAAGACCCTATAAAAGAGTCACCTTGTTATAATAAAGGATCGCCTTCTGATTCATGAAACTTTGGAGTTTTTCTCTTCATCCTCGCGACAGGGCGACACAGAGTGAGCCACTCTGCCCGGGACCAGCAGGGACGCGGCCAAAACGTCGCGCTCAGAGCCAGCGGCTTCACCCCAGAAAGGCCAGAGCTGTTCTGCGAGGGCTTGGGGATTTCCAGGTGCTGAGGACAAGCAGAGGCAGCAGAAGTGAAAGTCCTGAGCCTTTAGTCAGTGCTGGGGAGGCGCAGGAACAGCTGGGGCTGTTAAACTCGGCACCAAGAGCTCTGCTGCTGCCCAAAGTGCTCTCCAGGAGCCACTCCAGAGGTGATGGATGTGTCCCTGCCAGCAGCACGGGAGAGCTGGGAAACAGCTGCACACCTGGGCTGCAGAGGAGGCTCCTGGCTGCCCTGCTCTCCAGCATCAGGAACAGCAGATGAACATGCTGCAGCCAGGGAATCCTCTCTCCACAGGAACAGTTTAATGTCTCACTGATCTCATACGATGTCAGGCCTGAAGCTCTGGATTCTCACCTGGGGAAATCTTTCAAAACTTCCAAGTTTTCAAAAACTTTCAAGAGAAAGCCTCAGTGGCTTAAATGGCTTAAAATGCTGGAATTTTCTTATTTTGTCCTAACCCTTATACCTTGTTCTTTTCTCTGGCATGGGGATTTCACCCTTCCTGCTCTATCCCTCAGTTTTAGTGCTGGTGCTTATTGTCCATAGGCATTGTCATCAGTGCCGTGCAGATCCTTTATTTCCTGCAGCATTATGACTTCCTCAGCTTTCTCAGCTCAGAAAATCAGCACACAACTGGACATAAATTATGGCTTTACCTCATTATGGGAGCAGACCAAACCCCCAAAGGAGTGGATGTGGCACTTCATTGTGTGATTTAGTGGTCAGGAAGATACCCAGTTGAGGGTCGGACATGATGATCTTGGAGGTCCTTTCCAGCCTTACCGACTCCATGATTCCATGGCTGGGATTTGAGTGGGGGAAGCTGCAGCCAGGCACCCAGAGAGCCAAGGCTGGGTGGGTGCAGGAGCAGGATTGGGATGGATTCCAGCGCCAGTTCCCGCTCCCTCCCTGCCCCAGGCGTGTTTCCAGCAGTGGGATGCTGCCCTTGGAGCAGCCTTGGCTCTGTCAGGGTGCCCAGGGATGGGGAGCTGAGCCGAGAGGGCTCAAGGATATTTTCTGTACCAGGTTCCCCACAAGAAGACCCTCCCCAGCCTCAGCCCCAGCCCAGCCCTGCCGGTGACTCAGGCTCTCTGCACCTGACAGCACCTGTCGGTACTTACGTCTGTGAGTGATTCAGCTCCGTGTGCTCTCCTCCCTCTCACTTACACTGCACTGAAATGGGACATTCTGCATGTGGAAATTACAGGTTCCTGGCTCTGAGGGTGATTCACAGAACAACCACAACAGGCGCTTGTTGAGGCATCCAGGGATGACTTCATCCCTTGCTGTTGTTTCAGCACTGAAAGAGGCTTTATCTAGGATGGGTTTCTGATCCTTTGCACAGATTATTTTTCATCCTTTACATCACACTCGTCCATGATCATCCTTTTTTGATTGTTTTGAATCCATAAAAGCATAAGACTGAGAAATAGTTTGCACCTTCAATTTTCCACCAAATGCTGGAGGTCACTTCTATTTCCTTTGATGTTCTTGGGCCAGACACAAACGTTCTGAGCCACTTTTGCTTTGTACCATGGTGTGGAAAGCTGGAAGTTAATATCACCTAGGGACGGGGTCAGGCACACCGCTGACAGACTGGGGTACAACTGCACATTGTCTCGAGCAGTGGGGAGCAGAATCCCGGGATGGGCAGGGCTGGAAGGGGTCCCCTGGTGCCCTCAGGGACAAACTGGTGGGGTGTCAACAAACTGGTGTTGAGTCAGCCCTGGGAGCTCAGGTGGCTTCAGAGCACCAAGGCCATGGCTGTCACCCCTGCGCAGGGCGGGGACAGACACAGGGCAGGTGACACAGCTTGGTGTGACACCAGCAGCCACTCGGCCTGGGAAAAAGCTGCTCCATGAGTACACTGAATGCTGGCTCTGCAGACTGAAATGTTTCCAGCCAGAATAGGATGTCTTCAATCCAAAATGAGGTTATCTTCTTAGTGGGGCATTGTTTAGTGACCCAAAGTGCTTTGCAGGGAGATTTTAGGGATGTTTGTGTATCAACAGAGCTTTCACAGGACTGAGGCGGCTCCTTTGGAGAGCTGTAACCCAGCACCAAACACTGCTCCTTAGTCAGCAGCTCTGCCTCGACAGCTGACTTCCAGAGACAGGGGGAGAAAGCAAATCCTCCTGATTACCCAGTGCTCTCCTCCTGAAAGGGTCCGGGAACAGCTGAAAGCTGCCACAGCATCTGTCTGCCCCAGCCTGAGCCCCCCCTCGGTGTAAGAAAAGAACGTGGAACTTGTGTCTGAGATCCACCTCAGTGATCCCGCCCCAAATCTACATCTCTGCAGGAAACTACTGCCAGATATGCACAGACACAGGCCAAAAAAAGGGGAAAAAAGTCTAAAATTTACCTTGAGAGGCTGAATCTCAAATAGTTCTCCCAAAGGATTTTTCACCTTTTCATAATTGTAATAGCAAGGATGTTTCAAGCATGAAATTTCTTAAAGTCTTGGGTCCAAAACCTGAAGGTCTGGGGTGTCTGTGAAAAGCTGTGGGCACCAAATGAGCCTCTCACAGCACTGAGCAGTGCAATGCAGCCCTGGGTGGTTTCCCTTTCGTAAGGAAAAGATGTTCCTCCCTGCAGGAAGGCATTGAGGAGTCCATTAGCAAAAATCCCTGGATGGGGACAGCTCAGGGACAGGGACAAGAAGGGAAACAATTTTAATTTTTAATATAAAATAGAAAATTATTACATTCTAATATCTGTACTGACATTTATCTTGGGATGACAGCCAAGGAACAAGTTCTATTTTCCCTCCAAGTCTGTGGGAATTTTTCCAACCTAGAGCATGCTACAGCACATATCTCCTGCAGAGAAGTGCAGGGTTAGATCCCTTTGCATTCTGCTGGAAACCTCCCCTGGATGGCTCCCGAGCAGGTTTTGTGCAGAGTCAATGTGCTGCTGCCCCCAGATGGCCCTTGTGGTGGATTCTGTCGGGAAAATCGGTGCAGGGGCTCTCCAAGGCAAGGCATTAAAAGCAATTTAAAGGTAGAACGCTGTTTACAAACAAGGATTTTGCATAACAAGGGCCGGCTTTCTTTGCCAGTTGGATTCTGTGAGAGCTGATTCGCAGCGTTTCACCAAGCAGCACATTCCCTGTCATCGGCTCAGAAGGAATGCTATGGGATGTGCAGACCTTGCCAAGAATTCTTCCTGATTTTGCACCAAACAGAGCAAGGTGAAGAGCAGAGTGGCTGAATTTCAGTTTTACTGACCTGGCGTTCACAAGGTTCTGTAACTGCTCTGAAGGGCAATCTCAATGAATAATGTCACCAGCACCTTTCTGATGCAAGATAAAAGGGAAAATTAAAAATAAAAAAAGGGGAAGGGGAAAGGGGAGAAGGGAGAGAAGAAGGAAGGGGAGAGGAGAGAAAGGAAGGAAAAATAGAAAATAAAGGAGAAAAAAGAACCTCTTGTCAGGTTACAGCTGTGGTTGCAGCAAGCAGAATGAAGGCTTTGTCTGCTTCACTTCTGAGTTTGAATATGACAGAGATGCATCCTTTTTTTGTCAGGAGCTCTCTGAAATGGGAATGAACACCTGAGCAAAGGCCTGTGTGCTTTCCCGAGCTCTGCCTTTGCTCTGGAGCCTGTTTGTTTGGGTAAATGCTCCATGCTTGCCCTCGTAGCAAGAGTGGCAAAGGGAGCAGAAATTCTGGGAGATTAAAGGGGAAAAGAACCAACAAACAATAACAGAAGCCAAAAAGGAATGAGTTGAAACCTGCTCCCAGCCGTAGCTGCACCTTTTTGAAATTCCTTTTTGTTTCCAAGGATGTGTTTGTTTCATTCTACACCAGAAATTCCTCGAGATCTATTTCAACTGTCAGCTTATAGCCAGCATCAAACACAGAAATGACACAGGGATGACTTTTTGACAGCCAGTTTTTGAGAAAATGTAGCTGCAAAGTGAATTTTTTGCAATGTGAAAGTCTTTCCAGGCCACACATTGAAGTAATGGCAGAACTATGTTCCTCAACAGATCTGAGTAATATAAACACAATTATGAGATCTTCTCTTTACATTCCTTTTTGGAAAATATCTTTTTCAGGTGAAAGGCAGAGCCAAACATTAATAATGCATCTTTTCCCTGTAGTAACTCAGCAAGTAAATGCAGTGAGAGACTTTTTAAATGCAGGATCACTGACAGGCAAAACCAAGTTCCCAGTTCCCAGCCCTGGCCAGAATTCCTCAAAGATGGGTTTCGGGATCACTCACCCCGAAGTATTTGATCAGTGCCACTTGTGTGCTTCAGTGAAGAGCTACTCACATGAATTAACTGGAGATACAGAGGATACTTCATGATTGCATGGGGCAAAGGAACACAGAGCTCAGTACGCTGAAAGGCTTTATATGGGGGTCAGGATTAGCTTTTCCATGTGGGAATGGATCAGATTTAGCACATAATTTAAACTGCACCTTCTCTGCTAAGAAGGCATTTCTGAAGATAGAAATTCACTTTGCTGTCCTTACAGAGAAAAGAAAGTGTCTTGAGCAGGCTGAGGATCAAAACTCTTCCGAAGAAAATGGAATCAATATCCATTTGGAAGAGTGGGGCAGAGGTTTTAAAAGCTAAGACCCTTCTTCAACCCAAACCCTCCCTTTAGGGCTGAGCCCTGGAGTGTCACAAACCCCACTCGAAGGGAGGAATCTCCCACAGGTCAGATCCTGCAGACTTTGCTGGGGTTTGGTCCTGGCTGAAAACACAGATGGAAACCATTTCCTTCTTGCCTGATATCTGGGTCCTTGTAAACCTTTGCTACCCTGGATTTTGCAAATGTACATTTCCACAGCTTCTGCCTGACTCGAGGGAGGACAGTCCCAAGGAGCCTCAGTGCCATGCAGGCCCTGCATTTCTGTCACTCCTCCTGCTGTGTGTGGCCTCTCAGGGATCCTCTCCGAGGCTGCCAGGGCAGCACAAACCCCACAGAACCCGGCAGCTGAGGAGCCCGAGCACGGCCCTTCATCTTTGTGGGATTGCTGTTTCTTGGGGAATCTCCTGGAGCAAGTTCCCTCAGAGAGCTGGGGTCGGCAGAGCCCTCAGCAGTTTGTCACCAGCTCCCAGTTAGCCCATTCCGTGTTTTTAACAGGTCTGAAACCTCAGTCCCTGCCGAGGGACTGGGAATGGACTACATTTGCCATTTGTACTAAGGGCTTGTTTGATATGGGGCTCCTCCTTGTGTTCTAAGAGCCTGCCCAAGGGGAAACCTCCAAGCAGCTGATTGACACTTTGCTGCTCTCAGATCATTATTCTCCTCTGGACAAATGAATGGATTAATTTTGACAAAGTAACATGTACAAAGAGACTCATGAAAAATGTGGCTCCTTCTTTCTGTGCTGCATTTCCAGACCTTATATCTCCATCTCTACTTTGTAGCAGCAGCACTTTCTGTTTTTACTTTTCCTCTCGAGTAGAATTCCAATTCATCTTTAGAGTGAATCAAGTTTGCTTTTGCCTGCAGCTACTCATTGACAGGGTCAGTTCTGGCAGATCCTCTGTCTTAGAAAAGCTGTTCCCTCTGCCAGGCTGTAATCCCCCACAAAAGTGTTCTCTGAGCACTTTGCTGCCACAGTGCTTTGGCATTCCCCATAACATATTTTATATTTTCAGGCTGTGATAGAGCCTCCTCTTGAGACAGCCCCAAAGCTTCCAAAAGCAAGTACTTTTTTTTTTTTTCAGCATTTCAACTGGAAAAGCTTCCAGAAGTTACTGCATTTCTCTCAGCTCTCTAAAGTGAGTGGGATCAATGCTTTTTAGGAGCCCTGATCCAAGTGAAAGCTCGACTCACAGCAAGAGCTCTGATTGCATGACCAACCAGCAAGAGGCTGGGGCTGCACCATGTCCACGTGAGCATTTTAATTGTGAGTTTTTAATGGTGACAGGACATGTGCAACAAAAGCCACCTATTCCATAAGGCCAACATCCCCTAGGGCTGGATTCACAGCGTTTCGCTGCCCTGGCCTGTGCAAGACCAGAAGAAAGGCAGTATTTGGCAATCATAATGTGGCAAATCCTGAGCTTGGACTGAAATAAGCGTGTTACCCTTCAACCTTCCCCACTGAGCAGAGCTTAACTCCCTGGCTCTGGGGCTCCCAAGGCAGCTGCAGCACGAGGGAGGGAGGGAGGGAGGCTGGAGCTGCCCATACCAGGTCAGCTCTGAAGGACTGGCTGAGGCTCCCAGGCTGAAATTGTAAATACAGACTGCTCCTAATGACCCAGCCCAGCAGCAGCACCTCTCATCCCAGCACATGAAAGAGAAGGGATAAAAAAAGGGATAAGGAAAGGCTGAGCCTGCCTGACCTCAGCGTTTTCTTGTTCAGCTTTTCATTTCCTGATTTGGAATCTTTACCTAAGACACCTTGAGGTTTAGTGCTGTTTCTTTGGGCAAGAAGCAATTGGAATTGATTTGTCCATTTTGTGATGTGCTTTTCTTTTTTGGAAAAGGATAGAAGAGTTTCCAGTCTGAATTTGCAAATCTATTTTTAAGCCTTGCTGCAAATGAAATGAAAGAACTTAAATTTCCCTCAGCTGTTGTCAGTGATAAAGCTGGGGGGTGATTTTTCCTCCTTTTGTACAAATGAAATGTTATTTCTCCTTCTCTTCACACGTGTATATTTATATATAGAGTGATATATTACTGGTTTCTCTCAAGAACAAAAGGATATGGTAGAAATCTGAACAACTGCAGACTGATGAAATGCAGTGAGTCACAGCAAACCTGGGCTGCACTGGTACAAATATACCTCAATGACCACAGGATCAAAAATATACCCCTTTAATCACAGCACAACTTTATTAGCTCATGCCCTGTTTGAGCTAATGACTGCCTGAATAAACATTGCCCTTTCCCACCTGCTATGATAACTAAAACGTATTTTTGAGTGTTGATCTTGTCAGCAGATAGTGCAGCTGTCCTGGGGGTGCTGCACAATTGGAAAAAGCAGGTGAAATGTCCACATCACCATAAAAACCATAGGAATATATCCAATAAAAGTGATCTGGGTGCAGGAAAGGTGGGGAACCCAAGCCTGCAGAATTTATAGGCTGCTGCAATTCATGTGAAAGGAGTAAAATAGGATAATTTCCGTCCAAGTTTTGTTGATGACAAAGACATACAGAGTATGGTGTGCCCTGCTTTCAAACTGTGACTTTATCTGTTGGATTCAGATGGAATGAACAGGATACATATTGGAATCATGATTAGATACTGATTTTTCAGGATGTCTCACCTTTTTTTTTTTAATTTAAACTTCTCTTGGAAGGCAGAATTATTTTCCTAATGTAAAAAGTGTTACTGTGCCATCCAAGTGACTTTCTGTTCCTGGCATTCTGGGAAGCAACATGCCAGTTACAGACGTGAAAAAAGAACAAGAAATTCATGATAAAATCCTTGGTTTTCAGCAGCAGAGGTGTCCAACCTAAAAATGCCAGTGCCAGGAGAACTTGGACAACGCTCTCAGGGATGCACAGGGTGGGATTGTTGGGGAGTCTGTGCAGAGCCAGGAGTGGATGATCCCTGTGGCTCCCTCCCAGCTCAGGACATTCTCTGAAACATCCTACGATTCTATGAAAATAAATCCATATTTCTGAAGACTTTGTACTTTATCACAGTTGCTTAGTCTGACCTTTCTCTAATTTCTGTTCTCATGGATGTTGAAAAAAGAACAGAATATGATCTGATTTTCATGTTTCCTCATAATCTTATTCTGAAAAGCAGTGTTTGCTGAAATTTGCCAAGATGATTCAGTCTGAGCATGGATATGGTAAGCATGGAAAAACTGACTCTGACCAATTAAAGCACAGAAAAATATTAGAATGGAAATGTATGGAATCAAAATGGAATAAAACAGCTTAAAATGGAAAATAGTGGGCGACTTTTTGACTCTAGCAGCCTAGGTAATTAATCATTTAAGCGATGTTTTAAAACAAAACCCAACAAAACACACATGAAAACCTCTGACAGATCTCCATGAGCAAGTTTTTGTTCAGAAATGACTTGATGAAAACTTTGGTTTGGGTTTTTTTTTCTACTGAAGTGCTGCTATTTGATATTTTATTGCTTTATAAGCTCACAAGAGGAGCAGACTGCAATGAAATCATGGAACCACAAGGAGTGGTGAGGAGAAACAGAATCAGCTGTTTTAGCATTGTTACTGCTCCTTCCTTCCAGAGAGTTTCTGAAGCTGTGATTTTGGGAGGGGTTTATTTGTTTCCTTTCCTCTTTCAGTATTCAGCTTCCTACCCTGATGCCAAGGTTGTGGTTTTGTCCCTGTGTTTTTCATCTTTATGAGATGGGAAGTGTTTTCTTCTGGCATTGTTCTGCTCTTGCCCCAGGTATTTGGTACCACAGCAAGAATTCTTCTCCTTCAGTCACAGTTTGTCCCACAACTTAAAATATGATGTGTTAATAAAAGGTGTCCTTGATTCCAGCTCTGGTTTGGCTTCAATCTCAGCTTAAGCACCAAGAAAAAGTTTTCTGCACCATTTATAAAATAACTTCTTCAATTAATGCCGTACTCCGAATTTCATTATATTTATTGCTAAATTAGAGTTATAAGTTCCATTTAGACCCTTTTATAAAATTACTTCCCAATTTCACAGCATAATTCATTCTGTTCTTGTTTGGTTTCTCTCTGGAGAGCCCCAGAGTATCAGCTGTGTCCCCAGCACCGTGTGAGCCCTGCCCTCGGTGCCACTGCCACCCTGCCACTTGCCACTCCCCAAGGACAGCTGGGAGCCATTCCAGCACACCCACTCCTTTAAAACCCAGCACCGAATTTTCCTCTTTCCCCAAAGAAGCAAAGTATTCCCTGCTAATTTGTCCCTTTTATATGGGGGATATATTGATATCGTTATTATTTATCCCTGTTAAATTATCACTTTTATGTATGAGTTGCTTGATACCTTGCATTAACAGTGCTTTTTATTTTCCAGGACACAAGGACACAGTCCTTTCCCAAGGACTTTGCACAAGAGGACACGTTTGGTTTTGCCTGCTAACATTCCCTGATATCACTTACCAAAGCAAGATATAGAAACAGAAATCACAGAGACCAACAAAAGCACAAAGGAAATCTTTTATGAAAGGCTCATTAGAAGGAAGGCTCGGTTAAAGTTGTGTACTTAGATGGATTACTTCTGGACCATGCTTTGCAGGCAAACCTCCAGATTCAGCTACAGAACCTGGAGGAGCCAATTTATAATTTCTCTCATAAATCAAAAGGCAATTCCTACAAACAGTAATGATCGGTCCACTCAGGATCAGACTTAGAAAATTAAAATTGAACTTTCTACTGCCTCGTGGAGATACCTTAAAATATGGCCTGTAATTTTACCATGCTTAGCTTGGGATATTTCAAATACTTCAGGAGCTGGTCAGGGTAAGAACAGCCTAATTCTGCAAGTGCCATCCAAGCCAGACAGGCACTGTGGGGTGGAGCAAGCCAGGAGGCTCCTGAGAGTGGGTCAGGTGTTCTCCCTGTTCAGACAAGGGGTCAAGGTACATAGATCAAGTCTAAATCCATTCAATTTAATTCCATTAAAAAAGTGCAATATGATCATATTTTACAAGAGATTATAATGAAAAAGATTTGTGGTAGGAAAAGGTATGAGGAAATTTCATGCCTGTAAGTAGAGATCAAATAAACTGTTAAGAGAAATAAGATGTCAGGTCTTAAAAGTGGGTTATGTTTAACCAGGAGAGGGGAAAAAACCAGAAATATCACAGTTCCTAAAAGATTTCAGGTCTTTATGGCTGTGCTTTCTCCTTTTTCTTATTTAATACCTCAGATTCAGGTCTCCTCTCACAGGCATTATTGGCTTACGGGGGCCATGGTCCCAGCCAGCAGTGGGGTTCCTATTTCCTTCTTTCCCCCAGGAATCCCCAAAGAGTGCAGCAAATGGGCCCCCCAGAATGTTGCTTTTTCTGGTGTTATCCAGCTGATCCACTGGAGAGGAGCAGGCACTGCTGGGTGTGTGGTGAGCACACAGAATGAGAGCAGGACTTTTGTCCTGCCTTGGGACACCAGGAGGGGACACACACACATTAAATACAGGGTGTGAAAGGGGCTTGGACCTAAAACTGAAAGAGGAGACATTGAGATGAGATACCAGCAAGGAATTCCTGGCTGGGAGGGTGGGCAGGCCCTGGCACAGGGTGCCCAGAGCAGCTGTGGCTGCCCCTGGATCCCTGGCAGTGCCCAAGGCCAGGCTGGACAGGGCTTGGAGCAGCCTGGGACAGTGGGAGGTGTCCCTGCCCATGGCACTGGATGGGCTTTGAGGTCCCTCCAACCTAATTCATTTGTGAGTTCTGTGACCTACATAAGAATTCCAACAACAGGATAAACTTGAACAGCAGGATAAAATTCCTTGGTGTCTAAACACAGCAGCAGAACCAAGAAGTGATGCAGAGATTTAAGGGGGCTGGGGGGATCTAAGAGAGAAATGCAACCAAGAAAGAAGTGGCTTCGAAGAGAACTTTAAAAGAGAGGGATGGAGGGCAGAGTTAAGATTGAGCACAAATCACTGCATGACTTCTGGATTCTTGTTTTTTTATATTACACTGACCTAATTAATTTCACATAGAAAAATATGTATCACAGGCTTTTTCCTGGTCTTATCTTCCTTTGAAAAAAATTATTTCAGCTGTTTGCTCACGCATGGCATTATTAGCCACACCAAAGCATTTCTGAAACAGTGACATTTCATGCTCAGCCTCTGCACAGAAATATAGATTTAACTCTGACAAACCAGCCAAGCTGGGCAGCGAGAGCCAGGCTCTCAGATCAGGGCAGGCAAACAAGACCAGGAAGGGACCCTCAGGGATCACCCAGTGCAGCTCCTGGCCCTGCACAGACACCCCAACAATCCCACCCTGGGCATCCCTGAGAGCCTTGTCCAAACCCTCCTAGAGCTCTGGCAGCTCAAGGATCAGGATTGTGCCTGGTCTCTGGTGGGCGTCAATCAGCACATCAGCCTGCGGGCACCAGCGATGTGACTCTGAGTCAAAAAGGACTCAAAAAGGGTCCTAGAGTGGGTACTGGTTTGCCAGAAAACACCAAAACTGGAGACAGGTTAAGGTTTTTCCAAAGGGTAACAGGGTATTTTAGCAGGGAACTTGGACTGGATGGCCTCCAGAGGTCCCCTCCAGCCCCGACCTCTCTGTGATTTCTCTCTTGCTAGATAAGGCCAACAATAAATGAGTAAGAGAATCCTACTTACTGAATGAGCAACATTCCTTTTCATATCTAAATCTTCCCTGGCACTTTCCCAGACAAGAATTAACCATGTGCTGTGTAGCTTATGGAAAGGGACAGTCTGAGGTAGGACATTAGCAAGTAATAAGGATGTTGTTTTGATGATTTTCATATTTTAAAAGGTTAGGCTTGATGTCACTTAATTTTCTAACTGAGCAAATCTGAACAAGCTGGGTCTGCTTTTACAATCTGTGTCTCCACAGACAGAGATTGAATATATTATTGATTCCATGAATATGCTTATCTTCTAAGTTTACCTCTCCCTGCTAATTCACGGAGCCTGGTGGAGCATACAGGCTTTTGGAGGGGCAGAGACAATCCCTGAGGCACAGAGTCCTCCTTCCTCTTTCAGTGCTGAGCAGCAGCAACATCCAGAACACACCAGGAACACGGTGCAGGCTCCAGGTGCCAGCCCCAGGGCATGTCTGAGGGTTTCATGTATTTTTCAGGCTAATTCATGGTTTCCTGTGGAGAGGGCTCCCAGCAGGTTCCATTTGCTCCATGTCCTCTGTGGGAAAGCACAAGCAGCCGGGCAGGTCAGGGTGGTGATCTCGTTACTGGGACCCTCCGAGAGCCCCCCAAGTCCGGCAGAGCGCCCGGAGCAGCCGGTCCTGCAGGAGCTGAGCCAGCGCAGCTTTCCCTGCGGGATGCTGCCCTTTCCCGGCATCGGGAAAAGCAAGCAGGAAACTCTCACCCCTAACGCGGCTCCTGCCGCCCTCAGCAGCGCTCATGGGTCCTGTGAACTCGGGTATTTCTGCCCAAAAGGGCTGCTCCAGACAGATCTCGCGGTAGGAGCTGCGCTGCTCCACTTCCACTGTGCTTGCCGTGAAACGCTTAATAAGCTTTTATTGTCTGCACATACTTTAATGAGTTTTGAGTGTCTTACTTTGCATTTTATTTTGCATATAAGTAGCAAGTTCACTTGCTTTATTTATCGATTTAACCCCCGACAAATACTCTGGCTGCCTGCTGCTGTGCAGGTTGCCTCAGTGAGACATGATGATAAGCATTTCTTTCCACACAGAGCAGAGTAAACTGCGCTTTAGCAAATACATTCTGAACGAATAGTATTTGGGAAAGAAGTATTTTCGAGAATTCTAATGACAAACACTAATAAAGTTCTTAGGAAGGAGGCTTGGTCTCTTCGGAGAGCAGCTAAAGACATGTCTGTGAAGTCAGGATCCCCACTAAGACTGGAAATCAGTCTTCCATGCTTCAGTCACCTCGACAGTCACAACAGCCCTTCGCTGCACTCGTGTCAGAGCAAAAGTAACAATTGTGCCGATAACTTATTTCTGCCTAAAGCCAGAATACCCCTGGAAACTGCGAGACGGGTCTGGCTGTGGCTGCACCCTCCCTTCACGCCCCTTTCCCCCCGGTGACTGCGAGAGGCAGAGAGGCAGCAGCTGGGACCGGCAGCCTGTGCTGGGGAGCTCCGTTCCCAGCCCTGCCGGGCACAAGGGGAGCCGGCCGCGCTCCTGAAGCAAAGGCGCGTCCCGGCAAAGGTGAGAAAGAGCTGACGCCACCACGAAGGGTCGGGGCGACAGCGACAGCAGAACAACCCGTCTAAGAAAATCTTGTTAATTGTAAACTTGAAAAGCGGAAAGGTGGAGAGAAGCGGTAGAAAAATTAGAAAAAAAAAAAGACATAAAGAGGAAGGGAGGAGAAAAGCACGTCTTCAGCTTCCTATCTTCTTCCTGCAGTATCTCCCCGTTTCCCTTTCCTACTCCCGGTTCTCACAAGCATTCCCAACACATACTTGGGATGACACAGGACCCAAAACCTCAGCAACTTTTCTTGGCTTGATGCAGCCTTAGCGGGAAGCGGCGTTTCACCAACAGAGGTTTTAACGCCAGGGATGCTGACGGGAGAGGCGGAGGGCTCTGCTACCCGAATTGGGGCGTGCTGCTGGGGCGCCCGGCTCGGGGGGCCACCCCCGCTGCCACCCCCGCGACGGGAGCCCGCTCCCCAGATGTGGCAGGGACAGCTCTGGTCCCGCAGGCCGGGTCCCGCCCGCCTCCGCTCACAGCGCGCTGCTCCCCGCGCCACCCCGGGGCCCCGCTCCCGAGAGCGCTCCCGCAGCTCTCCCGGGGCTCTCCCCGCCGCGGGGAACGGGGCCGGGGCCGGAGCCGCGCGGGGATGGGATGCGGGGCTGGGATGCGGGGATGGGATGCTGGGATGAGATACTGGGATGAGATGCAGGGATAGGATGCGGAGATAGCATGCGGGGATGGGATGCGGGCACGGGATGCAGAGCCGGGGATG
>VWZV01016228.1:144812-186442 GCA_013397155.1 Irena cyanogastra
CCGCCCGGGCAGCCGCGGCTCTAGGAGGGGACGCGCGGGGCCGCGGTCGCCGCTTTCCGCCGGGGTATTTATTCCTCCCCTCTCGCTTAAGTTGCCGGCGGAGCGCGCTGGCCGGCGCCTGCCCCCCCCGCGCCGCGGAGGTGCGGGGCGGCCATGGAGAGCCCCGCCGAGAACCCCAGCAAGGCGGCCGAGTACCTGAAGGAGCTGAACAAGATTATCGAGACGCAGCAGGAGCTGCTGGAGAAGCAGAAGCGGAGGATAGACGAGCTGGAGCAGCAAGTGGCCAAGTTGTACCACGAAAATGCCTGCCTGCAGGACGAGCATCACCGGCACCTGGCCACATGCCGGCTCCAGCAGGGCGTCCCCCCCGCGCCCCCGGGGGTGCTGAGCGCCATCCAGGAGAACGCCAGGCACGAGAAGTAAGTGCTGACCGCCTTTCTTCGCCCCTTTTTCGCAGAGTGGGTTTCCCTAGCGGGGTTTCCCTACCCTTTCCCCTCCTGCTTTCGGCTGCCCGAGGCTGGCAGCGGCGGGACTCCCTGCGGGGTGTGCCCCGGGACAGTCCCGGGCGGCTCGGGGGACAGCGGTGGGGTGCGGAGGGGTGGCTCCAGCCTCTGTCCCCCAGCCCGTGCGGGTGCCCGTGTCTCACTCGCTCCCTGGCCGAGGTCCCGGGGGGTTTCGAGCCGGGGCTCGCTCCCCGGCTGCCCCGCTCGCCGTGCCCACGGCTGTCCCTGCGGCCACCGCCGCCCACGGCGCTCGGAGGGTGCCCCGGGCAGAGCCGCGGTAGCGGGGCGCTGGGAGCAGCGGGACGATCCCTGCCCTTCTCCCCCGAGCGTGTTGCGAGCGCCGCGGGGACCGGGGCTACCGAGCGTGGGGAGCCGCTCGCCCCCCGAGATGCCCCGCGGCGCTCCCCAGGCGCTGCCCTTGGCTCCGGCCGCCATCGAAAGTGACCCGGCCAGGGGTCAGTAAACATTGGCCGCTCGCCACCGGCGGGCTGGCCCGGGCCAGCGCCAGCTCGCCCCGTTCGGGCCGCCTTCGCTCCCGGCCGCCGCATCTATTCCAGCCTCTCTAAGCTGTAATTAATCGTCTGCGTTTCCCCAGCGCTGGGAAAGCCGCTTAGTTGCGCGGTTCCGAAGCAGCAGGGATTCGGGAATGGCAAGAACTGAGGTCGACGCTTTCCCGGCGTGTTTTTAGTTCTGGAAAAGTATTTAAGGCTCGGCTTTCCCGGAGCGGAGTGGGAAAAGCATGCATGGGATTACGAGCCCACTTCGCTGCTTGACACAGCACAATGGGCTGTTTGTGATCCGCTGCGCTCGAATTCCTCAGGTTTAGAAATAGAGACGCGCGGCTCCCGGCCGCTGCCAGCCCCCGGGATCGGGATACGGCATCGCCTGAGGGAGGGCGAGTCCCGGACCCGCTCCGGCCGCGGGGTGCCCGGGATGCCCGGGATGCCCGGGGTGCCCGTCCCGCTGCGGGAGGCACCGCTCGCTCGCTCGCTCGGGCAGCCCCGCCGGGCTCGCAGCCTCTCCCTCCGGACAGCGGTGTCGGGCAGGGATGTCCCGGGAGCCGGCCCGGGTGCCGGGAGCTCCCGCCGGCAGGATGGAGTGCTGCTGCTGCTGCTGTGCTCGGAGCCGGGCTGCTGGTGCTCCGAAGCAGCGTTTCCTCAGTGCTGCTGTGGAGGCTTCAGAAGGGTCGCTGGTCACTGAGTGTCCCCTTTGCCTGCTCCTGTTCCCAAGCCTTGCCCCTGGCCGGGGGAGCAGACTGGGAAGGGATGTGGCTCTGCCTCCCCAGCGCCCTTCTTGCTGTCAGTGTTAACAGGGCTTCTTTTTCTGTGATGCTGGGGTAATCACTTTAGTCTTTTTTATAGACAGAGATGTCTCTCTGAAAGTAAATAGCTTCTTTAATAAACTGGAGAGCATGCTGTCATTTATCAATCAGTCAATCATTCAATCAATCAATCCATCCCTTAAGGAGAAAGAGCTGTTTCCAGAAAACATGGAATATTTACACTAATCCTATCCTGTGTGTCCGTGTCCAGTACCCGAGGATTTTTGTGGCTGTGCTTGTAGTACAAGATGTCAACTCAGCTGTCTTGTCCCATTTGTCTCTTGTAAACGACATTACCAAAAATTGTACAAATGGCTTGCCTTGTTTGATAATATTTCTCCTCTGCAGCCCAGGACTCATTTGCAGAGCCCTCCTTGGGCAGGCAGCTCTGGGGACTCGGAGGCTTTTAAGTCTCTTAAGTGGATTTGATGCTGGGATCAGAATTAATCTGGGATATTTATGGCAGAGTTGTATTGCTTTAAGGCATAGCCTGGGGGCTTACTGGGGAAGCTGGGAGCCAGCCCTGTGCATCTGGGAACTGGGAGCCAGGCCCACGTGCCTGCCTGGGGAGCCACAGCTTCAGGGCCACCTTCATCCAAGCTGTCCTGTTGTCCCCTCTCCTCCCACAAAACTGTTCTCCCCTGGGAGGGAGCCCCTTCTTCTCTGCAGGTGGCCCTGCCTGGCTAGGGGGGGGGTCACACCCTGGGCCTGGCCCAGGGGCTGTGCTGGGGCTGCCCACGCTGTCCAGAGCAGGGACAGGAGCCACTCGTGGCATCACTTTATTCTCTGGCTGGGTACAAAAGATTGAGGAAGTCTCCAACTTGGAAAATAGAGAATACTACCCTTGTTTTAAAGGCGTCTCCCAGTCCCACAGTTCCCTCAGCTTCCTGACAGCCCAACTGCAGGTTCCAGGGCTCTGCAGCTTTGCTCTCGGAAGCTCAGCCTCAGTTTCCTCAGACCTAATCGTCCCATTCCCCCTGGGGATGTTTGGGTGGGGCACGAGGCTCCCTTGTTTGCTGAAGTTCAGTGTCAGGTGCCAGTGATGCTGAAATGGGCAGTGACCCCTGCCCTTCCTGACAGGTCTGCACTTCAAAGCTAAAAATAATGGAATGCTTTTTAAAGGAAACCAGGCTTCTCTTAGTCAAATACACCAGGGCTTTTAGAAGCTGTCTTGTACCTTGACTTGAACAATTTTCTGAAACTGCTTAGACGCCTGTCCTGCACCTGTGTGAGCTGGTTGTGGTTCCCTGACAGGGGTTCCACATTGCCAGATGTGGTTAACTTGTCTAAAAGGAAGTATGGAAAGGTTATATGAGATAATATGGCTACGGTTAGGTCTTAATATTTAATAAAATAATAATAAAAGATGGCAAAGAAACCTGACAATCAAAACAACAAAATCCCCACAAGTCCTAAAAGTTTTCAGTTCTTACAATGGAAGGAATATACAGGTGAAGATTGCTTAAATCATTTGGAAAAGCTGGTGCAGTTATAGAAGTTCTATAGCTTGTGAGGATGGGGACTGTTAATGAGCCCTGAGATAGACTTTTGGAAGAAAGAAACTCAGTCCAATAATATGTATATAAATATATAAAAATAATCTGGTTTATGCATTTCCAGAAAATCCCAGAGTGGAAAAAAAGTTTCTTTTGTGCCAGATGCTGATGGAAGAAGGGAGGGAGGAGCAGAGGGCTGAGGGAGCGGGTGCAGGTGTGCTCCTTATCCTATAAGGACAGACCAAAAAAGGTTTGGGGGCAGTCTCACTAATTTTACAGTGATTTGCTGAGAGTAAATCAACATTAAAACGCACCAGTGGAAATGAGAGTAGTTGATTAAAAGGCTTTGTTAGCTGTGATGAATCAGCACGAGGAAGATAACAATAGGTGTTTAACTCATTAAGGTGTTTAACTCTGAGTTGCATAAGACTCATTTTGAGTGAAGCCAATTCATTTAACCTTTGAGAGGCAGCAAGAGCCTCTAGAGCTCAGCTCTTTGGGGTAATTCAATAGTGCAGTTTTTTGGGGGGGTGTAAACCCAGATGTACTGCATTCTCTGACATCTCTACAGGGATAGTTCTGTGTGTCTGAGAATCCAACACGGGCCCCTCGCAGCTCAGGGAGGGATGCTGGTGCTTATCCTAACCAAGTTAAAAACTGTGCTGCTTCTCCTCGGAGAAAGTCCTGGTGAGAGGCTGAGGAGGAGGGAGAGCAGAGCTGTCTGCTCAGACAGAGCAGTCTGAAGGGGCTGCAGTTTGCAGCTCAGTCTGAATTCTGTCCCTGGCCTGGCTGATTTATTTTTAAATGAATCTGGGGCTGGTTTTGTTCTCTGGGGCACGGCAGCCCCGGGTTGGGGCTGTAAGACACCCCCGAGTGTCTCCAGACGCTCTGGTCTGGGCGAGGTGTGCCGGGAGCAGCCGAAGTTGTTGCTCTGGTGACAGTCACATGTGAGGGCTGCGTTGTGCCCTACATAAACCGAGCTTGTGACTTGGCCTGTGGCTGCTGGGAGCTGCCCTGCACACAGCCTCAGCAGCAGGCCAGACATTGCATTAGTGTAGAGACCAGCAGGGCTTTTTTTCCCTCCCTCCAGAGATGTCTTTGCTAAGACAGACTGCTCAAATGACGTAAATCCTGTCTCCCTGCCCGCGCCGCTCTCCAGCAGCAGCAGCAGCTTGTTTTTGTTTTGTGTGCTGGAGTGGAGGTACCCAGCATCTGCTGAAGTAGGCTCCTGCTAGGGCAGGCTTCTGCTTTCTCTGCCTCCTTGGCAGCAGGGATGGAGACATTCCAGGGATGGTCCTGTTTCCCAGCAGCTGCCGGGGAAGGGTGGCTCGTGGCTGGAGGTCTGCAGAGCCAGGGCAGCTCCCGGCAGAGGAGGCACCCTGTGTGTTTGCCTGGCTCAGCACATCCATGTGGAAAGCACAGGCTGTGTCCAGGCTGAGCAGGTTATTCCTGCAGGGTGCTGTGTGTCCTGTCAGCCCTGTAGCAGGCAGGCATGGTGTAATCCCAGCTTTGGGCAGAAACTTGCACCTTCAAATAACTTGAAAGAGCCCTGTTTGCTTCATTTTCAGTCCATAACTGGAATGGTGGGACTGCTGAGCCCTGAGAGTCAGGGTTTCACACTGAAGGGAGTGCTTTTGCTTTTGAAGCCCTCATTTTGGGGTCATTATTGTGATTTGGGCAGCAGCACAGGGGTGAGCATCCCTTAGAACAGGATTTGTGGTGCTGGCAGGCTGCAGGAAATCAATAGTGTGAGGATGTGTAAGAAGATGTGAACTTGCTAACTAAACTCAGCTAAATTATTTTGGATCTCTGAAATATTGGCAAATTCTTGTACTTAATATCTGCTAAACATTAAGCTAAATGATAACACATAAAGACAAATTCATTTGAAAGCTGATGTGTGCTGTGTAATCAATAAACCAAGGCAGGGAGGGGGTGCCAGGAGCACAGGGATGTCAGAGAACAGTGCTGGTATCAATAAAGTTCCTAGCAAGTCAGAGGGGGCAGGGAGAACATGGTCCAGAGAGAGAACAGCAGAAATAGGTGTTGTTTTGGGAGAGGAAAGCAAGTATAGCAGAAAGTAACCCATCCTGTAACACAATAGCTTAAAGATGGTTTCGAAAGCTGAAGTAAATATGTCCCACTTAGAGCAGAGCAGTGCTAAAGAATTACCAGGACTGGCTGGATCTGGAACCCTCCTCTGGCAAAGCTTTTTATTGTGCTGACACAGAACACAGCTTTTGAGCTTCCCAACTTTGCAGCTGTGTTCTGAACTTTAAGAACAAAGGACACTTTCCTGCTCCTTGCTGCTTGGATGGCCTTCCTTATGAATTCAACTCTGGAGAAAACTGAAAAGCACTTCCAGAGATGCACTTTGGGAAAAGGTCTGGAAATGTGCAGGGATCCTGGGGCCTGGTGAGCCAACGAGAGCTGCTGTGGTTTCTGAGGGCCAGGTGCGTGTCTGAGCATCCCCTCCCCTCCGAGGCAGCCCGGGTGGCTGCTCTGGGCACACCCACGTGTGGGGCTCACAGCAGGACACTGCTGGCTGTCCCCACCCGAGGAGGGCAGGGCAAGGGCTCTCCTGGTCTGCCGTGGCAGTCTTGGCTGGTTTTTACCAGGAACCGCGGCAGCCAGAGGAGCAGGATGGCCCCTGTGCAGGGAGGCTCTCCCTGCGGCACCTCGGTCTGTCCTTGGCTCCTCAGAGCTCGGCAGGTTTGGGCTGGTGCCTCAGGCAGAGTTTCTGGGGTCAGCCCTAAAAGTCAGGGTTGCTTCTGAACACCTGAGCTTCCTGGTGGGTAAGGGATGCTGGGCTTTGTCCGCTCCGAGTGACAAACCTTTGGGAGGAGGCGAAGAGCAGACGTGCACATTTCTGAACCTTGCAGCCTTCTTGCCCTGGTTGTTTGCTTGGGAAGACAAGTCTCTTTCAGTCCTTAGGGGAGGCGTGTTCTGACAAAAAAATCAGTTGCAGCTTTTTTGAAAACCTGAAGCAAAATACAGCACACCCAAAGAAGTGTCTTTAGGAAGAGCTGATTTGAGGGCAGATCACAGAAGCTCTGAGAGAAAAAGAGCCAGGCATTTCCAGGTGTTTTCCTACAGCATACTGATAGGGGACTAAATTATTAACATTGAAATAGTAAATTCTTAAATCCTCCTTGCAAGCAGCATCTCAAAAAGCTTCATTTGATTTTTTAGAGCCAGCAGAAGTAGCTGGCTGTTCATGTGCGGTCAGTGGTGCTGAGCTGAGCTCAGTGTCTCGTGCCCAGAGTGGGCCCTTCAGACTCAGAGTTTGCAGAGGCTGTGCCTTCCTCCAGGGATTTCCTAGGGGCAGGAGGAGCAGCCCCTGTTTGACACTGCCCACTTTGGGGGCCATGGCGTGCTGCAGAGCCACAGAGCACCACAGTGCAATGAATGTCCCTGCAGTTCATGGCTCAGCTGGGTTTCAGTCACGGTCTGGGCAGAGCTGGCCCAGTTTGGGGCTCAGCTGGGGATACCAATCCCAGTTTGGGGCTCAGCTGAGGATACCAATCCCAGTTTGGGGCTCAGCTGGGGTTACCTTGCCCAGTTTGGGCAGAGCTGCCCCCGAGCAGGCAGCCTGCACCAGGGGGTTTGTTCCTGGAGCTGTGCTCTGCTCTGCGTGCAGGTGCAGGGAGGTCAGCCCATGCCAGGCCCCAAGGAGGTGTGTGGGAAGCTGCTTAGCTAAGTGGATTTTGCAGGTCAGAAGTAATTCCTGATGTGCAGCCCACACTTGCATTATTCTAATTTGATCCCATCATTCCCTCAGCCCCTCTCTGTTATGTTAATTGCACTTTTTTTGGTGTGTTTTGCAGCCTGCAGATACTTTTAGGCTGTACCTGCCAGAGCTCCTGCCTTTCATCTCAGCTCAGCGAGCCCATGAATGAGGTTGTCATAATTCCTTTCTGCCTGTACCCCTGCCTAATTGCACTGTTTTTCTCAGCAGAATTGTAGAATTGGAAGTGGAGACAGTGTGAGCAGGCTGTGAGGCAGCAGAGCAGCGTGGTTTGGAGAGATGGATGTGATGGTGCATCCTCCTGGCTGTCCCTGGGCTGCTTCTTTCCCCCCATCCCTCACCAGGACTTCCTCTCCAGATCCTTCATAGCATTCCCTGAAATACTGGAATTCTCAGCTGTTGTAGCTACTGTGCCACAGTGGGAGATGCTGTTTTGCTGCCCAGAAATGTGGGAAGGAATTGCTGCTGTTAATGTCACTGCCCTGGGGCTGAGGACAGGAGCAGGAGCAGGAGGTGTTTCCTCAGTCCCTCCTGCTGACCTGATCTCTGCCCCTGGCACAAGGAGCAAGGGGACTGATGGCTCCTAAGCTGGGCAAGTCAGAGTTAACGAGATTCTCTCAACGGGCTGCTCAGCTGGGGTGAGGAATGGTTGTGTTAAACAGCACACGGGAGATGGAAGGGACCATAAATGTCCTGGGTGCCCTCGTGGCTCTAAACCAACTTGTCTGAGTTTAATGATGTTTTTGTGTGGTTTGTGGCAGGAAAAACTAATAATGTTAAAATCAGAGAATGAATCCCAGGCTGGTTTGGGTTGGAAGGGACCATAAATCATCCCAGTGCCCCCCCTGCCATGGCAGGGACACCTCCCACTGTCCCAGGCTGCTCCAAGACCCAATGTCCAGCCTGGCCTTGGGCACTGCCAGGGATCCAGGGGCAGCCACAGCTGCTCTGGGCACCTGTGCCAGGGCCTGCCCACCCTCCCAGCCAGGAATTCCCAATTCCCAATCTCCCATCCAGCCCTGCCCTCTGGCAGTGGAAGCCATTCCCTGTGTCCTGTCCCTCCATCCCTTGTCCCCAGTCCCTCTCCAGCTCTCCTGTAGCCCCTTCACGCCCTGCAAGGGCTCTGAGCTCTCCCTGGAGCTTCTCCTCTCCAGGTGAGCACCCCCAGCTCTCCCAGCCTGGCTCAGAGCTGAGTCTGCTGCAAAGTGGCTGAAATACCAGACGCGGGTGAAGCGCTGCAGCACAGAGCCATTTTCCCAGCAGAGCCTGGATCCCTGGCTCGCGGGTTTTTCTCCCGCTGTCGTGTCCTGTGGGGTGTGGAGCTGTGATCCCGGGGGAGTCCCCATCCCTCCCCATCCCCATCCCGGGCTCGGGCCGTGCTCCCTCTGCTGGCTCCGCTCTCAGCTGCTCAGCACGAAAGCGCATCTGGAGCGTGGGACGCGTTTCCAATGGCAACATCTCCGCTCCTCCCGCATCTCCCCGCACGTCGGAAGGGCTGCTGCGAGCGCAGCTGAAGAGTCACGAGCGAAGTTTTGTCTCGAAGTGCAGAGGGAAACTTTCTTTTCGAGTGGTGCCGTTTTGAAAGGTTCGCAGGAAAGCAGTGACTGCTGCGAGGTGTCTGTGAGACGGAGCGGGTCTCACTGCTGTGCTAGATAAGGAAAACGCTGCTGCTGCCGAGCAGCTCTCTAAAGCGACTGATTGAAATGGAATACACATTATTTGCATGTTAATAAGATTTCTAGTCAGACTTCCCCGGCAAACAAAGACATGCATGTCATACATCTCTAACTGCAGCAGAGTAATTCAGATTTACCAAGTGTGAATTCACTTCCCTCTGTAATGAGGCAAAGGAAGCAGCAGGGGAAGGTGGGGCAGCAATCTCCCGGCCTTCTTCAGGGTTTGGGGTGCAGCTGGGAGTTGGTGTTTGTCAGGGTTTTCCATCTTTGCTGGATTTCTCCTGGCCCACAATGACTGCAGGTGACTTGGGAGCTTTTAATTGCTCCTTTTGGGCACAGGGAGATTGTCCTCAAGCAGAGATTCTGTTAGGGAATCTGAAGCCCTGGTAGAGCCAAATCTGGCCAGGGACATCAAGGACAACAAGAAAAGCTTCTGCAGGAATGTCAGTGATAGAGGGAAGAGTTGGGCCCTCTGCAGAAGGAAACACACCTGGTGACCTGGGACAAGGAGGGGGCTGAGGCCACCGAGCCCTTCTGGAGCCAGAGAAAGTCTCTGCAGTTCTGACTGCAGCTCCACGAGCAGAGCAGCTCTGGATGATCACTGAGTCAATAAGACGCAGCCCTGGAGTGGTGCCTTCGTTCAGGAGGTGTAAATGGGACCTGGCTGCTGCAGTGAGTGTCCCAGGAGGGCTGGGGGAATCCCCTCCCACGGCCAGCTGGGACCTCGGTGCTGGAGGGAACTGGGGCTGGGCAGAGCTGAGAGCAGACCTCAGCTGCGGCTGGTTCCAGGTAAGGCATGGCACACTTTAATGTCAGTAAATAAATACTTTAATGTCAGTAAATAAATACTTTAATGTGAGGTGTGCACGACCTCTCTTTGCTTGACTGGTCCAGGCTGCCTCAATTTCAGAGGTTCACTGCAGCAACATTTTGTTTTTCATTGTTTTTCTGTGAATGTAATTGTTCTCTGCTCACACGTGGGGAATATAAAATCTTGTTTGTTTGTCTTCTGTGTGCTGTTAATGGTCCTGGAAATACAGTGAGATGTCAGGGATGCACGTGACTCATTCCAGAGAAATTACTGTCTTCCAGTTCAGGTCCCATCAACCCGCAGTGCTGATCTCTTGGTGTGGTTTTCTGAATTTAGAAAGTTACATTTCACTTGAATTAAGGTGGGTTTTTGTTTTTTGATAAACGAAAAGAAAGCAAACCTGCTCGTAATGGATTGTGGCAGACAGCAGTATTGTTCAGCATGGTTTCAGGGCCCTGAGCCTCTGGTGCACTCAGAGCTGTTGCAGTGGCTGCTTGCCAGCTCTGCCCTCAGGAACTGGAGGGAAGGTCCATGGCAGTGCAGGGGATGTGAGCTGCCCTGAGCCCCGTGCCCAGGGCAGGCTGCAGATGGGATTCCCCTCCTGCAGTGCAGCTGGGACCTTGTGCTGTGCTGGCTTTGGAGGGACCTGGGGGATTGCAGAGCCCTGAGCCATCCTGCTCCTTCATCCTCACTGCTCACCTTGCTGCAGCCACTTCAGCCTCCTTTTGCCACGGAATTGAGAGCAGGAGCTGGCTCAGAAAAATTCTCTTGGGGGTCCTTTGTTCCCCTCATGGCTTCCTTGTGAGGCAGGCAGGTGTTCCTCTGGAAATTTCAGCATTGTTATTCAAACCCAAAGAACCCTGGTAGATCATTATTTGAAATTCTTGACTCGAGGGCCAGGATGCAGAGGCACCACGGCCCAGGGTGTGTGTGCTGTGTGTGCCCTGTGCTGTAGCTGCCTTTCTCCAGCTCCTGCAGCACTGTCTGTGTGAGCAGGTTGGGCTGTTTATGTGGAAAGTCCTTGTGGTGACAGCAAAGAAGGAATTCACTGTTGTAGGAATATCCCCTGGGGTTTTATTTGCTGCTGGGAGTTACAATTAATGGCTCTGTGTTGTGGAGAATAGCTGTACTTTGGCTTTTCCTTCCCTTCCATCTTTCTGTGTAGCCCATGGCAGAAACGTTTGATTTTGGTTTCGAGCTGGAGGAGCTGAGCGCACTCCAAGAACATCTGCTTCAGTCTGTCCATTCTGCCTGGCTCTGTGCTTCACCTCGGCAGGGCTGTGGCTGGGGATTCTCAAACCCTCAGTGTAACTCCTGGTAAAATTCACTGCTGAAATCAAACACTCTGTCCTGATCTCTTTAAAGGCACATGTGGCCTGCATCATCTGGTATCTTAATTCATGCACATGACTTGGGTGTGTGATGCCACAGGGGTGAGCAGGCTTTAACTGCAGGCAGGGAAAGGGGGGATGTCTGACCCTTCCTGGAGGATTTTCCTCTTCATTCTGCACAGCCTTTCCTTGGCTGATCTCCCTGATTGAGACCCAAAGAGTGAGCTCTGCTGTGCAAGGGTGGCAGGGGGCTGAGATCTGATGCAAATGAGCCAGCTAGATTTGAATAAGGTAAAATCTGTATTCAGCTTTCATGCTTGGTTCTATTTTGAGCTTTTAATTGAGTCCACCACTTCTTGAGTGCTTGAGGTTGTCAAGGGTTGAGAGAATGACTTTGTCTTTCAGGAAAGGAGGAAGCTGACTTTATTTCAGGTTAGCTGAGGCTGTGACACCAGTGCTAGGGCAGAGTTAGTGCTGACGTGGAGCTCTCCCCCTGCCTGGTGGGCTGTGTTTGTGGCTGTGCCAGTCAGGTGTTTGGAGATGAAAGTGCCAGGCGTGGAAGGGAGGAGAATCAGTGGTGAAAGAACTTACCTGTGACCTTTTTTCCAAATGGCTTGGGAGGAAAACTTTGAAGGCAGTGATCTGAGACTGTGGATGGAATTCAATAGCTGCTCCTGGCTTGCATTGCAAGGGAATTCTAAAAGGGTGATAAAAGCACACATAAGGTAGGAGAGACCTCTTGAATCAAAGGCCAAGAGTTCCTCCTGCTCATGTTTATTTCAAGTGGCATGCAGCTCTAGCCAGGCCCATGCCAGGCTCCTGTGACCATGTCCTGCTGCAGATGGAGCTCACCTGAGTACTGGTTTAATATTTAATCAGAGCCTGATGTGCAGGTGACTGGAACTGAAGGAGGGAGGCAGGGAAATTAATTTCTGCTCCTCCTTTCCCCAGCTGCCAGTGTTGTGCCTTACAAATTTCCTGGCCTTTGGTGCTTAAAAAAAGAGAATGGTTGGACTTGGATCTGGATTCTGTGTTGAGCAGCACAGGTTGCTTTTAATCCTAAAAAGGAGATTTGCTGGAATCTCTTCAGAGCACTGTGATTAAATGGGGTTTGGTTGTGCACGAGTAATGTGGGTGGTGGCTGCCGGACCAGGGGATCACTGCGGGCTGTGCTCTCTGTGCAGTGTCCCTGTGTCCCCTTGGAGCTGCTCACGTTCCTGGGGCAGGGCTGTGGGAGCTCTGGGGGAGCAGAGACGGGGTCAGGAGCAGCTCGGGGTGTGTGAGCACACATCCTCAGTGGTTGTGCTGGAGCCTGGGCGGGGCTCGGGGCTGTCCAAGGCAATCGGTGATGCCTCGGCATCTCCAGGGGCACTTCACGCCTTAGAGGAAGCCAACGGTCCTTGGAAAAAGCAGAGAAAACACCGTGGTTTGCCTGGTTTTCCTGCTCTCTCCACTCTACTTCAGTACAGTGACAACTTTAGGGTGGTAGAAATGTTCCTGTCTTGGAACTCATCACTGAGAGCCTGCTGCTGCTATTGGTGCTCCAAAATAGACACCAGGCTCTCATCTCACTGGGTGTTTTTATGTGCTGGGAGTGATTTTTTTTTCCCCCCCTCATCTGCCTATTTTTTGCCCATCTGACAACTTCCTCCAGCGATCTTACCTCCACCCAAATGCCTCTGACCAGGGCAGCTCCTGCTCAGGGGCTGAGGGATGTCTGTCCTCTCCCCTGCCTGCTCTGAAAGCAAGAAAGGAGAATTCTGTAAAACACATTGCAGAGTTATGTAACTTCTTGAGGAAAGTGCTTCCCAGCACGGAGCTTTCCTCATTATGTAATGTGATCCAGCACCAGGGCTGCCTGACATCAGCCGTGATTTCACCTCCACTTGCTCATGAAAAACCCATTATTTCCTTCACCTCACTTAGCTCTGAGGACCGTGGGCACTATTAGGACCTCGTTGGAGTATTTTACTCTGGAGTAGGGAAAACTGCTGGTAAATCAGGTGCCAGCCTGAGCTGAGGGAGTGGCGTGTGTGGTCTGAGTCTCATAGCTTTGCTCCTGTGACACTGCTCTTGTTTTAAGTGTCTTTTTGTCTTTAAATAGATGCTTCCCAGGCTTTGAGAAAGGAGCAGAGGTGGTTTCTGTGTGGCATGGCAGACTTAGACTGTTTGAGTCATCTTGCTGTGAGTGAAGGAAATCATTAAACATCTCAAAATGAGATGAGTCCTTTTCCAGCTAACGTGATTTAATTGGGAATAAACTTCACTCATGCTAACAATGCAATGAACCTTGGCATCACCAACATACATAACTAACCCATAAAGGTACCTGGCAAAGGCCACCAGAGCTTTGCTTAAGGATTCAGCTTGTGCAGGTGTGGGACTTGGTGGTCTTTGTGCAGGATGTTGATTTGTGCCCTGGCATTCTGTCCAGGAACAGGTTGTGTGAAGTGGCTGTTCAGCAGCCTGCTGTTGTAGTAATAAATGCCATGAAACTGGTGGGACTTGCTCTGTGATTTTGGGGTGATTGCAGTCCTCAGAAGACTGAGCAGCAATCACAGCTGGTTCTGTTTTCCCCCAGGGACAGTTATGGACTGGAACAAGCTTAACACTCAAAGCCTCTTGGGCCAAACCCTTCAAGCTTTTCTTTAAAACTCCTACAAAAGGACCCAGAAAAACCATTTAGAGACAAAGAGCCAATCTGTAAGCCAACACGCTCCTTGGTAGCTGTAATGCCAACAAAATATCTCAAATCTATGTCACCCTCTCAGCTGAGCACGGGATTTCCCCTCTGCTGCCTGTTCTCAGTGGGTGTTGGGGTGCTGGAGAGTTACCTGGGCAGGAGCTGCTGCTGGCAGGGATCTCCTGAGTGCTGCAGAGCTGCTCCTTGCAAAGGGTGGGGCTGTGCCAGGAGCTCTGCCTGAGTGACTGGTGTCCTCTAGGCAATATCACCTTCACCAGCTGGAGCATTTCCTTTAGGGCAGGCAGAGTAACAGGAAAGACTCAAGTGTGCTGCTGCTTGACTTCCTGCCAGCTGACCAGGGAGTGAGTTTTACTAGAATTCTCTGTCAGAATCAACAATAGCTTTCTTCAGCTCAAGCAGGTTGCTTTTATTTCTGAAGAGCCATGTCAGTGTGGGGTGGCTCAATCTCCATGTGTTCAGTTCCTGGGAGATGGAGAAACTCAGATCTCTCATCAGCTGTCTGTTTGAAAGAAGTCAGATTTCTGAGCTGCAGTAATAGTATTGTCTGGGATGTGGAAACTGCCAAAATCAACAGCCCTGCCTGGGGATTGGGAAGCTTGGGATGCTGTCAAAGCTGGTAAATTCTCTTCTCTCTTGGCTTATTTTGTTTGCTATCAAGTGTGGAGGTACTGGTGCTGTGCCCATGCCCTGGAGAAGGTGTGGATGAAGAAGGGTTGAATGGAACAGCTGCTGCTCTGCAGCTCCAGGGGAACAATTGTTCTTGGAATTGGAAGTCTTCTTGTGAAGAACTCAGGCTGGGAGAGCTGGGGGTGCTCACTGGAGAAGAGAAGGCTCCAAGGAGAGCTCAGAGCCCCTTGTAGGGCCTAAAGGGGCACCAGGAGAGCTGGAGAGGGACTGGGGACAAGGGATGGAGGGACAGGACACAGAGAATGGCTTCCACTGCCAGAGGGCAGGGATGGATGGGAGATTGGGAACTGGGAATTATTCCCTGGCAGGGTGGGCAGGCCCTGGCACAGGGTGCCCAGAAAAGCAAGTTGTTCTGTTATTCCTCAGTGTTTAAAAAAATCCTGTCTCAAAACACCACATCCCCAAACAGGGCAGGTAGCAGACTAAATTATTTATCTGCTTAATTTATCACCTCCCCTTGCACTGCAGCATTTGGAGAGCAAGTGACTTTGTTCTTGTTGTGAATTTTTCTTTCCACTGACCAACCCCCTTCTCTCATACAGAGGCCAAGGCTCTTGCTGTAAACCCTGATGCTCGTGGGGCATTTCCTCATTTTAGAGCAGAGGAAATGCTCTCCCTGTTCAGCTGTAGTTGGAAAACAGAGCTTTGGGAAGATTCCTGCCCTCCTCGCTCTGCTTGGCTCCTCTAGAAGCACCACAGACACCCCTCCCAGATTTAACTTTGCTTTGCTTTGCTTTCCTAACCTCCCAGGAGTTTATATTTGGGGTCCATCTGTTAGCTTGGCCTCACATGACAATTTTGTATGGGCTTTTCTTTTCCCTTCCTTCACGAGGATGTGAGTTCTGTACATTTATTTTCCAACTTAACACCAATGTCTAATTCTTTTGATGTCTCACTACCCACAGAGCTGCAGATATTTTTATTTACTTGTGACCAGTAATCCACTGTTGAGCATCAAAGTCCACGTTGAAGCTTCCTGTTGGTAGGGCAGGATTACAAACAGCAGAAGGCAGCTGCACAGCACCAGCTCATTAACTATTAATTATGGTATTTCTGTGTGAAATACTTGCTTTGGGCTTTGCTGCTTGGGTAGCTCTGGGAGAATGCTGTTGCTGAGGTGGCTGGGTTATGTTCTGCACCTCTGACAATGTGATTTTTCATGCTGCAGACTGAGCTGGAGGAATACATCACTGCAGCCTTACTTAAGGCAACTGAAATACCCAGCCCTGAACACTCCCTTGCTTTGATAGCAAGAAAAAAAATCCTGTTTCCCTTCATAAAAATAATATGGACAATAATTTATACTTTGGAAACCTTCCCTTCCCATTATGTGCTAGTTTTTCTTAAAAAAACCCAATAAACACAACGAAAAAACCAAACCAACCAACTTAAAACCCCCAAAACAAAAAAAACCCACCCTCGAACCCACCAGAAATCTCAGATTCACAACTTGTGAAAAGCCACCAGAATCTGAGATTCTTCTTTATTTTACCTCAATCAAGCAAACGTGGCAGGCACTGATGTCCTTTTGTCCTTCCTCACCCCACAGAATATTCCCTGGTGGTTGCACAGTTTGAGTGTGTGCTGAGCACAGCACAGGGAGTGCTGGAGGGAAATCAGGTGTGGCTGCCTGGGACACCCCTCCCTGCTCCCGGTTTTCCAGGAGCATTCCCTTCCCCACGGAGCCCCTGCCCTCCCTGCTGGTGCCCCTGTGCTGCCCGAGGGAGCTCGTTCAGAGCCCCCGGCCAAGGGGAGTGTCACGATCCGCAAGGTGGGATTCGTGGTGGTTCGTTTACTGATCTAAGAGCGCAAAAGGCAATGCAAGGGACTCTCAGTGCAATCACAGCAATGCACTTTATTGAAAACAATCAGCAATGTTATGCGATAGAGGGGAGAGCAAAGGAAACAAAATATAGCGAGAAAATAGAGGGTAAGGGGGAATTATAGCTCCCAACGTGGAAGTCCTCACAGGCCGTCCAGCGACGTGAAGTCTTCTGTCCGTTGGGGAGATCTCAGAGGATGGNCCTCAACAGACCAGAACTTCTGTGCAGAGTCCTTTTGAGAGTTTCAGGGTTTTGAGGGTCCTTGCGACGATCGTGATGCAAAAATGAGGGAAACTTCAGGCCGACTCTTACAGGGAGGCTGAGAAATGAGCTTCAGGTGCTCTGGCTGCCTTCTGCCGTGAGCCTGGGAGCATCCTCGCTGGAATTCTGGGTGTTTCTGGCTCTGCCTTTTTGTCCTGGACACAAAGCCTGCCTGCATCATAGGCAGGAGGGGCGGGGATGCCCCAGCTGCTCTTTTTTTTCCCCTCATGAAAATGGACTTTTAGAGCTCTGCAAACAAGAGTGATATGGCACAGCTTGTGAGTTGAGGCAGTGAAAATGAGCTACAGTGAGATTTTATGTTGATATTAGTGGTTTTGTTAAAAAATATGTATTTTAATGTAATATCTACAGTGTATTGGACTAAGCAGTCCATTGGACCTTGGGTTTTTCAGGAATTATTAAAATTTAAAAATTACAATAAAAATAAATAGAAATAAAAGTAAATAGAATAAAAATAAATAGGAAAAATAAAAATAGAAAAATTAAAAAATTACAGTTTTACCTTAGAAAGCCCTTAACAGTCTTCCAGCACAGCAGCCACATTCTATTTATCAGTTGGATTTTCTTCTGCTTTTGGGTATTTAAATACTTCAAGTTGAAGGTGTTTGGTTTTTTTTTTTCTTTTCTTGGAGAACACTTTACAACTGGTATTTACAGTGATTTCAGATCACTGTATTCTTAGAATTGTGTTTTCTTGATGTTTCTTTTATTTTGATGATACTTATTTTGAAATCTGGTAAGATCCAGGTGGATCCTTGGGTGGAGCTCCCTGCAGTTGTGGGTAGCTGCTGTTCTAATTCAGAAGATTTTGCTACTATGCAGCACTTAAAGCACACAGTGGACTGAAAGGAAATTTACAACTGGGTTATTCTGAGACAAATCTTACCACTGCAGCAGAAAAGGGCATAGCTGTTACTTGGAGTTAATAACTTGAAAAAATAATTTAAAAAACCCCACCTCCCAACAAAGCAAAATGAATTGCTGTCTGATCTCTTGTTTATAATTAAGTAAATGGATCAACCTGGAGCACTCGGGAGCGTGGCAGGTTTAGCCAGGGCTCTCGGTGGCCAGTGCTGCTGACAAAGCACCAGGATCCTCATTAAATCGCTGAGTCTGTGTTCCCTTTGTGGCTCGAGGTGCCAGTGGAATTCCTGAGTAGCCACGAGGGGCTTGTTTGACTTGCAGCTCCCTGTGCTGTTACAGGAGCGTTGGAGATGCAAGGATTTGGTCCTGGTCCGTGGGATGGAGCTGGGAGGGTCTGTGCCACACTTCCGAGGGAGTTTTGCCATTCCCATCTCGAGAGTGATGCTGAAATCCCAGTTCCATGAAGCAGGTGTGGAGAACCTACTTATAGCACCAGGGCTGTTTGCTGGAGCCATCTGGTGCTGGATGCAGCCTTGGCATGAAGGAAAAGCTTGTTCTTTATATAAGAAAGGGAAGAAAATCCTTCCAGAACAGCCAGCCTGGAAAACACAGGACTTCCCCCTCTTTCCTCTCCTCCCTCTCAAAATGGGTTCAGAGAACCCAACTGTAAATGCCACGTGAAATGCAATTAAAAGGGGGCTGTGACTGAATGTCTCCTCTTGCTTGGAACACACTCTGGTATTTATAATTCCAAGTCTGCAACTACTACTGTGTTCCTGCCACCAGTGCTGGAAAGGATCTTCTGTGGAGAGGCTCAGGAGTGGCCCCAGGCTTTGTTTTACATCTGCTTTTATGTCCACCCCAGTGAAGGATGAGGCTGTTGGAAAACTTGCTCACTTTCTGAGAGGTGGTTATGCCCTAAGTTTTAGCTTCCATATTTTCCAGATGCTGTTCTGCATTAGGATGTAACTCTGAACTCCATATAAAGTGCCAGCAGCTCTCCTCACAGCTCAGTCACACAGAACAATCCTTTCCCAGCCCAGAACCAAGGACAGCTGCAGCTCCAGGCCCAAAAAGTGCAAACAGCAGGGAATGGAGGAGAGCAACCTGGGAGAGTGGGACAGGATAACCTGGAGCTGGAACTGGACAATTAACCCCAATATGGGAATGGAGCAAAACTTATGAAAGTGTGAAACTCATGCCCAGGAGTCCATCTGGGGTGTAGCCATGGCCAGGCTCTTGCACTGCCCAAGGTGAATCCTTCGAGGCCTTTCAATAGATCCTCACTTTATTCCTTTAACTCTGCCCAGCCTCAGTTCCAGGCATCAGTGGGGTGCAGCTCTGCCTTCAGCTGAGGCTTGGCTCTAAATGTCAATAATTAACCAAGGTGGTTGCTCTTGTTTTCTTTGCCATTCCCTCCCTCAGACACCTGGAGCACACAAGCAGGTGTTCTCCTTATTCTGCCTGGGAGGCAGGGATCACCCTTCTGTATTGGAATTCTGGGCTGGGTTACAGACTGTTGCTGATACAAGCCCTGGGCCAAACAGCATCTGTTTGCCCAAACAAATAACGTGAGGACACTTTGTTCTAATTCTTAATTTCTTCTGGTTCTGTTAGATGTTTTCAAAGGTTGCCCTCACACCATGTTCTTTGAGCATCTTTCCCTGATCTCTTTAAGATTGTCGTGCAGTGATGCCTCTTCTCAGGTCTGGCTGTGTTCTTACAAGTGTAATGTATTATAAAAAACACATGTAGTAGATCAAGAGAATAAATGTGATATAAAATAAATATAGTAGCTTTTATTTGTAGATGTTGACTTAGCTTTATTTGGAAGAGATTACAGTTCTCTTACCCCAGCAGATTTGAAATACAGTGTTGATATTGAACTAATCATTCTTTTCTTATCTTGTGTGTGTTCTGGTAGATTATGAGCTGCTTTTATGTGCCTTTTTATAGACCCTCCTCCTGTTTCCAGCCCGTGTGTTTCAGGGCCATGAAGTGTAACCTGACGTGGTAAATCAGCTTAGCTGTGGTTTGCCTTGCACAACACAGGATGAGGATGGATTTCAAATTTAATAACGCTGAATGACATCAAGTCCTAGCAAGCTCCTGACTGTCACTGCTTGCAAATGGCTTTATTGGGCATGTAATTGATGCTTGAGGTAATTAGTGCACACTGCAGGGTGTTATCTCAATTCTCAGGGCTGATCAGCAGCCCGAGTGTCAGCAATATGGAAGCAGATCTTGGTTCAGAAGCATGAAAAGGACATTTTGGAGCCTGGCAGTAATGGGATCTTCACACAAACCTGCAGAGTTTTGCTTGGAATTTTAGGAGTAGTGTCATGATTGACTTTTCTGTCACTTACAAGAGCTGCAGATGGGAAGTGGGGAGCTGGTTTTTAATAACAGAGCAGGAGTTTATCCTTGATGTAGGAGACTGTGTAGCTGTTCTGGAATCTCACAATGGACATTTGCAAATAACCCAGTATTAACACTTGCCTAGGACATGTGTTTAGGAGCCCACTTTGAAATTGGGATGGTGTTTGAACAATTTAATACACTCTGAAATGGAAAACGGAGTCTGCTCTGCTGGTGGGGCTTTTCTGAGGAGTAAAAAGCTCAAAAGATGGGGCTTACCTCACAACTCTTCTGTGTTTCTTTTAGAGCTGTGAAAATAACTGCTTAGGGCTTTAAAGAAGCTGGAGCTTATGAATTGCAGGCTGAAAGTTCAAGTGTTGCTCGTTAGGAATAAATGCTCCTGCACAGCTCCTTTAACAGTTTGATTCCAAGTGTTCGGTTTCTGTCTTGCCAAATTCGTTTGAAGCTCAGCATCAGACAGGGCTAAGCTTTGCTAATCCTGCAGAAACGTTTAAACTGCACACAGGTAGTTAATGAAGTCAGAGGGACTACTGGAAGCCCTGCATTTAAGGGCTCTGCTGAATTAGGATGTGTGTTTTCCAGGGATAACCAAGAAATGCTGGCACTGCCCCGTTCATCTGCCCGAGGGCTCTGCACCATTATTTCCCTTCCCATGCAGAGCATTCAGCAGACAAGAAGCATGCTGGTGCACTCTAGAACTGAAGGAGAAAAGATAATAAAGCAATTGTAAAGAGCTTCAGATCTCTGCATTCTGTTCCAAATGCATCTCTCCAGCCTCTGGCTGAATCTTCAGTGGAGGGAGCCGGGGCCAGCTGTCAGGAGGAGAAGCTGGCAGCTGGGCAAGTGTTTTAAAATAATTGCATGGGGAGTGTGCAGGAAAAGCTCTCATGACTTCCCTCTCCCTAGCTGTCAGTTCAGAACATCATGGGATCAGTAAAATGAGAGATATTCACACTATTGTGATAGGAAGCTGCAGAGATCAGCCACCTTCCAAAGCACAAGTTAAGGACTGGGAAAAAAGAGGGTGAAGATTGTTATGCAGAGGAAATGGGAATGTTTGTCAGATCTCACAGTTTGGAATATTTTGAACTTCCACATACTGCAGTCAGGGTTTACAATCCCAGCCCTATTGAGAGGATCTTTTCAGGCTGTGTTTTTGATATATTTTGCTGTGGCACACACTAGATTTTCATGCTTCTCTGGGTGAAAATGTTTGGCTTGCAGTGAAGTGCCAGAAGTGAGAGACTGGCCCATGTTTTTATTTGTGAAGGAGAATGTTTTGCTGAAGTCTTTGCCAAAACCCCGCCATGTTCAGGGCAGGAGTGTGAGGACAGGGCTCAGTTTAATGGATTTCTAGAGAAGCTACTGATTTCCTCGTTGCAAAGCTCAGGTTTAACAGATAGGACTCTTAAATTTCGGCCCAGTTGATCTGTTCTGCAGAAACACTGGGGTTAGTGCAGTTTTTAAAAATCAGTAAATCCTCACCAGCAGCACGAGCAGCAGCAGCAGCATTTACAGCTCAAATACAAATAACTCCTTAATGGGACAGCATTGAATTCTCATTTTTTATTTGCTGAGACTGACTTTTATTAAGTAGTCAGCGTAATGAAGTGAGTTCATCTGCTCTGTATCAGATGCCAGTGTTCAGCTTGTGGCATCTTTTCGTCACCTCTCTTCCCTGTGCCCCACCCCAGGGTATAAATCACACTCAGCAGGCTTTGGAGCAGCCCTGGAATGCCCTGGCTCAGGTGATCTCCAAGCAGTTTATGACCTAAGCACTGCCAGGCTGCAGCAGTGGATGTTTTCAGGGCTCCCAGGGGCAGTGACGTGGTGAGCTCCTGTGTTATGTCATGGTGACCCATTTCTGTGTTCCCTCAGCTCACCAGTGTAAAGTTATTTAAATACCATCATTTGCAGCCTGTGCAAAGCTCTGCATCAGGTGAGAACAATGAGATTGCTGTGACTGTGGTTCAAGTGGAACCAGGGCAATTGAAATGGATTTGGTGGTTGTTGAGAGTGAACCTTCTGTGGGCACTCCTGTTGTCATTACACTTGGAAGGGGACGTGTGTCCATCTCCAGCTGTTACTCCCTTGTCCCAGGGCTGTGTCCAGATGAGGTGTGGCTGATGCCATTTGCCCAGGCTGTGTCTGCCCCAGGGAGCTCACCTGGGGCTGTACCTGTGCCCAACGTGAGCACTGAGCTAGGGCAGGGCTTTGGGCGTGCTTAAGCTGTGCCTGGATGAGCAGCAGCAGAGCCTTGGGAGCATGGGAGGGGAGGGTAGAAGTTTTCCCAGTAGCTGATAACAAATTTACCTTCTTTTCCCCAAAACTTAAGGCTTATATTTTATATTCTAATTTTTATTTGGGTGGTAGTGGGAGTTTAAAGAAACTGAAGAGAGGGAAATCTAAAAGTAATCTTGGCAAGCTGTCAGAAGCTTTGTTGCATCAAACCAGACTCTCATTTCTAAGCTTGCAGATGAACTTCTCAACTGTCCCAGGAAAACAGCAGCTTTGGGTGTGTTTGTGGTTGTGGCCTGTCTGAAGTTAAAGATGAGCTCAAGAGGACGTGGCACTGGCAGTGCTGGGCTCATGCTTGGGCTCAGTGATCCCAGAGGGCTTTTCCAACCTTAATGATTCTACAATTCTTTTTTTCCCCTTCACTTATTAAAATAAAAAAGAAAATATAACCTGAGCAGTCTCTCAGCATAAAATTCTGTTTAATCTTTAAACCCATGCATAAATTTTTTTTCTTTGTAAGCAATCCCTACTAATACCAGATTACAGGGCTGTTCCCCTGCTTTGTTCCTCCACCTGTTCCATAGGACACACTGGTATTCCTGAGCAAAACTGCTGTCACAATATGGATTCTTAGGGTGATGAAGAGAAGAAAAAAATTATTTTTGTGTTACAAATGACTGTGATTTTTCTATACCCTTGTATAATTACAGCTGAAGTTATTGCATAAAGTGGGATTTGATTTTTAAGCTGAAAATTGGATGCATTTGGAAACAATTTAAATTTTCCTAATATAATCCAATTTTATTTATGCAGGTATAGTTTAAATGGCACTTGGAGTAACAGTAGGTGCTGTAACTCCTTTGGTTCTTTGTAGTAGAAAAAATGACCTCACCGAGGCATTGTCTAAGAACAAGTGGCAAAGATTTGGGTCCAGGATGTGCTTTTATGTCCTTTTCAGTCGTGGTCCTGTGTGGAAGTCCCTTGGGTGAAGGTTTTCCTCATCTAGGTAGGACCCCACGACCATGAGAACAAAGTGCCATTGGAATTTCCTTCTGGAAGGAAGAGACACTTCATGGAATCCTGTTCCTGTCTTAGCACGTGGGAGAAACACTTCAACTTCTTTTTGAATAAATGCCTGGGAGGCAGGAGATGTGGGGAAAGGAATTAGGAAGGACATTTAAGATGAGAGATTAGGGACCTTTAGAATCCACTGGAATTTCTGTGGCTTGCTTTTACCTCTCTGCAGTGAGTTTGGTGCCTTGGCACAGGTGATTTGAGAGCTATCTGTGCTGGATGAGGGCTCTGGGCTTTGTGGTTTTCTGAACCCTAGCCCTAGGTGGAGCAGTAAAAGCCTGGCTCAGCTGCTGTGAGCATTTCCTGCAGAACAGGCTGGGGATAACAGGCCTGCCACAAGGGACCCTTTCCCCGTTTTCCCCTTTCCCCTTTTTCTCCTTTCCCCGTTTTTTTCCCCCCATTTTTCTCCTTTCCCCCTTCCCTCCCCTCAGCAGGGAAACAGGAGTTCCACTGAAGGACTGGGCTGAGGCTGACCACAGCTACACAGCCTGTGTGTGTTTGGGTGGTACCAGAGTCTGGGTCACTCTCAGTAACAGCAGTGAAATCCTCTGCCCCAGTTTGGTGCTGGGGGGCTGAGGAAGGCCCAGTCTGCACCCTGAGTTCAGCTCTTGCACAGCACTTTGAAGGGCATCAGCTGTTCAGAACAGCCCCTGCTAGTTCTTCATTCTGGAGCTGCTTTGAGCACAGCTGTGGGAAGGACAGCACTGGAGCCTCTTCAACAGCTGGACCTGGAAGTGCAGCTTTAGGTCACTTTTGACTAATCTGTTGGATTTACAAGCAAAGACCACAATCACGGATGTGTTTTCCATGCCTGAGTGTGTTCAGTTGTGATGCCCCAGATGGGTAAGGGCAGTACCCAGTGATGGAGTGTCTGGAATGAAGCTCAAAGTTCCATCCCTTCTCCTGCAGCAGCATTCCCTTAGGCTCTGTGTCTTTTCCTGAAGTGAAATGTGTGCAGGATTTTGGTTGTGAAACTGGTGCAAAGCCGTGTGTGTGCACTTGTTCAGCACAAACAGGGGATGTAAGCATCTGGTGTAACTTCAGACAGTGCCTTGTGTTCACCTTCTCTCTCCCTCATGCCTTTCCTCTTGTGCTCCAGGGGTGAACAGAGTGTAACACAATCACAAAATCATGGAAATGTTTGGGTTGGAAGATGGTAAAAGATGATCCAGGTACAACCCACATTCCACTGTCCCAGGCTGCTCCAAGCCCTGTCCAGCCTGGCCTTGGGCACTGCCAGGGATCCAGGGGCAGCCACAGCTGCTCTGGGCACCCTGTGCCAGGGCCTCACCACCCTCACAGGGAGGAATTACTTCCTAACAGCCAACCCAAACTGATTTGTAAAGTTCAAAGCCATTCCCCTTGCTGTAGCACTCTCCTAACACAGCACTGGCCTGCCCACCTCAGAACAGGCTTGGGCTTTAAAAGCCCAATCTTAGAATCCTGCCTTTTTACCTGGCACTTGGAGTTATCTCTTGCAGTGTGTACTTTGTATCTTCATCCTCCTTAAGACCAGAGGAAAAACTAATTAGCTTTACCCTCCTTTGAGGAAACCTCACTTGCCAGCTGGTGCTGGCGTTGTGCTCTGCCGCCCGTTCAGTGATTCCCGGCGGAGGAGGCACGGAACGATCCATTCCCCTTGGCAGGCTCTGCTTTGAAAGGCTTGCCTGTGTGTTTAGCAGTACATGCCTTGTGCCTTGAGCTTGTCCTAACAGCTCTGGTTGGTGCTGGAATATCAGTGTCAAACTCCAGATCAGAGCTCTTCACTGGGACAGGAGTTCAGGTGACAAAAATTTCCACCCTGCACTGAAAACTCTTCCCTGGGGGACAGCATTGCACTCCCTGTGACCGGGCACCTGCACCCATGAATACCTGGGGGGGAACAGAGGCAATTCAGTCACTCATTAAAAGGTTTGGTTTGGTTTTTGTGCTGCCTGGGGAGAGTTTTCCCTGCGGCAGCGTCTGGAGTTCTGCGCGGAGGCTGAGCGGAGACGTCGCTGCTGGAGCAGCTCAGAGCTGGATTAACTTCAAACCTAAAAATAGCCCACAAGCCACCACCAGCAAAAACGCCTTTTCCTTTTCCTCCAGTGAATCACGGATTCTGGAGGGAGGGCAGAGGAAAATTCAGCCGTGCTGCCTCCTCTGGGGTCCTGGCAGAAAACAATGGAGCTGAGCCCAGACCTCCCTGAGCAGGTGGGACTCCTGCAGCTGTCACTGCACAGCACATGGGCTTTAATCTGATTGAAACGAAATGAAATACTACACTAAACTCTGCTGCTTCTAAGTAGTTTTGGGTTTTTCTCTTCAGCCTTCTAAGCTTGCATTTGAGAAAGTTATGTCCTAATATTTTATAATTTGGATGATTATGAATGACTTAATTTTATTCCCCAATCCTTCTATTCCATGTCAGGATATGTAATGATGCCTTTTGTCCAGGTGCTCTCTGGTATTGATCAGATGATGTTCAGCAGCTAAATAGGCTGGCCAGATTCTGGCCTTACACTTAGTAGGAAGGAGTAGTAGTAACCTGCTCAAATATTGACTCCTTCTCTCTTTATTCTGAAGTAATAAAGCAAGACTAACTTGGAGGTTTTTGCTACTATGACAATTTTTGAGCAGCAATTCTGTTGATGACTGCCTGCGGAAATAAAAACTTGAGTTCTTTTTGAGCAGTGTTACCCTTCTTGCTCTTGCCAGAAGAGCAGCAATGGTGTGTGAGCAGTCTGCACGGGTAGTCCTTACCCTAATGATGTTTGCAGCTCCTTATTAGGTTACACCATAATCCCTGAATGTGATTAACTGGCAATTTACACCTCAGAGCCCTGGCTTTTACTTATAAAAGCTACAGAGAAATAAACTAGAGAAACAAATTGGGAGTTAACTGTACAATCAAAGATATAAATGTGCCTCTGCAGTCTGAGTGCTGCTGCTTTGCTGGCTGGAAGGACAGAGCCTTGCTGCGAGTGGAAGGGGAGTTGCTGTCCAAGACAGCTTTTAGTAGCACGATGAACAGCAGAGCTGCTTAAGAGCACGTAAAGCATGTTTAGCCTTTATGGGCAGCATTAGTTAATGTTGTGGGCAGAGTTAAAGTGAATATTCCCACCTCTGTGTAATTTATAAGGCTCTGATTTGTAAAAATGCAGTTCAGAACAGTTCAGCAGTGGTGTGAAAGGCAGCGCTGGCTGTACATTTAAAAATAAAACAAATGTTACTGGTAGTGGGTTGGAAAGTTGTGTCTGAGCTGGTTAAGAACCCAGTTACTGCAGAGCAGATCCTTTTAGAGCTGCTGGCAGTGAGCAAATGGGAATTGCCATCACGAAGAAGGATCTGCTCATAAATGCATTTTCAGTTTGTGGGGCTTGGAGTGGGTGGTGACTTGTTGGGAGAAATGCTGTTAAAACACCTGGTGTCTGCTGGAAGAAAGAGATTGCAAAAATTCTGAAAACAAACTCAATTTTAGGACTTGCTACTGCAACTTCTTTAGGCAGAAAACTCTAAGCCTTGATCAGAACTACTGTGTGTGGTACCACTTCAATTTCAGCTTAAAGCACTTTAAGTGCTTCCACATCTCATCCTTAGCACCATTTGGTTTTCAGCAGCAAGGGAACTTATTCTCTCCTCTGTGCTGTCAAAAGTGATGGGATGGAAGAGGAATTCTCTTCTCTCTCAGCATAAATGGATAGATATGTTAACCCAGCAATCCTATTTTCATGGTGGATTTAATCCAATTAAACCTTCTGTTATAGTCATGGAGGTTTTCTGGTTTGTTTTTTCTAAGGGTTTACATTTCTGCCTGTTTTATGCACTTTTCTCCCACAAAATTTTCATTCCCTTACCTGAGACACACTGCAAACAGAAGTGATTGCTGCTACATTTTCTACCTCTCTGAAGCTGCAAAGCCTCATGACTTAAAGCAGAGTTAAAGACTACTTGGATTCTTCAGCCCAATTTGGTTGAAATTCATCATATCAGTTTTTTAATAAAAGCACGCACATTGTGCATTGACAGTGCTGTGAAGAGGCTTAAACTCTTCTTCCCTTTTCTCTTGGAGAGGATATTTGACTTGTAGGAAGTGTGGAGGGGGATGGACCATCAGTTTTGAGTAAAACCCAACCAGTTGTAGAGCCAAATACACAACATTTGTGTACCTGTGGCTTTGGGACCTCCCTTGGAGAAGCTTTATCAGGACCCCTGGGTGTTGTCTCCTTTCGGAGGAGGTTGGGAGGTTTTGCATCTTCCTCCTGGAGGCTTTCAAAGCCTCAGTGCTGACTATAAACACAGAGTTGTCTCCTCTGCCTTTCAAAATTTAAACTTCTTGGAACTTAAAAGTAAATTTTTAAGATGTAGTGAAGAAATTACTTCTGAGCTGAAGCTCTGTTTTATGTGCTGCTCTTTCGCTGATGAGCAGCAATTGTCGCTCACCCTGCAGATCCAAATGTTATTTCCCAAGTAGCTGGTTTTTAACCAATGCAGTTGGTGTCTGTAGGAGGAACTGGCTCTCTTGGAGCTGTTCTCAGCCCACTCATCCATTGCCTTTTCCCCAGCCTTTCTCTGACCTTACACATCTTTGGGAAGTGTGTCAGCCGGAGGGACGTCAGTAATTGCAGCTCGGTGACGCTGTCATGTGAGAAGGAAGATAACAGCAGTTAATTGTTAATATTGAGCTAACTGTGAGCTCCTGGCCTGCTGGACTTCTCAGTGTGTACCTTGTGGCCAGGGCACAGTGAGAACTGGTGGTGTTTGAGTGGTTTATTCCATTAAATCTTTATGGGAGTGTCTGAAATGGAGAGCACAAATTCACTCGCTGATGCAGAGCTCTCGTATATTGCAAATGTTACTTTTAGTTTGTATATTGTCGTGTTGGTTTAGTTTGGATGTGTGAGGGTGGGAAAAGTCATCCCATTCTGTGGTTTACAGATCCCGCAGGATCCCTGACACACCCTCCACATCTGGGTTCTCAGCTGAGAGGCTGTTTCTGGCTCCCTTTTCCTGCTGGATGAGCAGAGGGGATGCAGGAGGCATTGGAACAGGGCAGTTGTTCAGCACTTCCAGATTTGCACCACACTAGAGCTGCTCCATCTTCCTAAGGACAGCAGGGTGTGGGATTCAAGACATGCCAGCTTAGTTGGACTGGGTAGAGGTCCCATTTTGTGTGTGCTGAGCTGCTGGAAAATGTTCCCAGAGTGCCCTCCCTTGGGTCATCTCTGCAGGGTCTGTCCCTTGGGTGTCTGTAGTCAAGTTTTGGGTAACCAACAAAGATTGATGAACAAAAGTTTGCTACAACAAAATTAATGCTGGAGGAAGGGAGGAAGGGAAGTGCAGAGCTCTTAGTGGGATTATTAAAAAAGATGTGAAGTAGGAGGAAAGCAGGTCTGTGTGAACCATGATCAGCAACTTTGAGACTTCATTTAGCCCTTGGTGAAACTGGAAATGTTAAACAACAGCTTCCTGAACCCCCTGTCTGGGGGCAGCCACCTGGAGTCAGTGATGGGGATAAGTACTGCCTTATTTAGTTGGTATTAATTTATACCAGAAATTATATAAATAGAAATTATATAATTTATATAATAATTGTTATGATTAGTAGCAACTGGTGTAATTTATATTAACTTAATGTGAAAGTAATTGGGTGAAAATTAGATGCTTAATAACACAGTGATAAGAAACACTGTAAACATCATCCCACAGAATTGTCTGTAGGATTTGGTAGAAGCTGTCTTTTGTCAGAAGAAGTCTGACTTTTTACATGCACCACAGACATGCACCAGATTACTCTAAAGTAGATTATTTGGATTATTTGAGCCCTGTGCTGGCTTCACTGGTGGCCAGATGAAGGGCCAGGTAAATCTCTATTTAATTGCACACTGCTTTCCCGTGGGACAGATTGCTGAGTGCTGACAGTGATTGTGCTGGTTGTGGTTGGATTTTGTGCTGTAAATTCTGCCTAAAAACATGCACTGGAGAATTTCTGGCACTTTCATGTATGAATATAATGCAATAGCTATAAATGTGTGATACAGTGTAGCTGTAAGTGCAATAAAGGTGAAAAGAAGGGAAGAAAGAATGGTCTAAGCAGTGTAAGAGACGAGGACATGGCAAACTTTGTAGGTGTTGGTTTTGTGAGAAACTTCTTGTCAGATATTCAGCACGTGTGAGTGCTGGGTAAACGCGAATTTGTCTTTCAGTTCAGTGTTTTGTGTGTGTAGGGTCTGAGGAGTCTGTGCTGATCATCCTAAACTAAGCTTGGGCATGTTAATGATGAGTGTCACGTGGAAACAGGGGCTGGCACTACTGGGAGAGAAGCAGCTTCTTGGCCCCATGGCTAAAACATCTCCTGTTCAGTACTGGCTGTAAAATGTTCTTCATCTCTTCCATAACTTTTTGGCAACAGTCGTTTCTCATCCATGTGCCCTATTCTCCCAAAATATTTCTCAGCTGGGCCGGATTGCTGTTCAATCCTTCCTGGAATACATTTCTGTGGCATTTTTTCCAGGAAGAGGTGTCAGGTTTGGAGCAGACAGATGTGAATCAGCCCCTCTCTCACAGGGCTCTGTCGTGTGCCTGCCTGGGATGGAGCAGTTGATGGGCAGCCCTGCTGGGTGGTGAATGAAACCACAGCGTGGCCATGCAGTGGCACCTCCGGGGTGGCAGGAGAGCAGTTTGTGTTTCTGTTCCTGGGGTTAAATTGCCTCCTTGGCACACAAGGGGCCGTGTCCCTGACCCAGGGGTGTGGGATTGTCCCTCCCCACGTCAGACTCTGCTCTCTCCACACAGACCCAATCCAGCTCTGTTTTCTCACAGGTCAGCTTTCCTCCTCTGTTCAAATGGAGAGGAAATCATGGGTCGTGGATTTTGAGATTAAATCTAATGGTTTCTGCTGTCTGCCAGAAATTAATTTACTGCTCCCTTGAAATAATATCTCTTTATCATGTAAATTAACTGTACTGAAGGGGAAATAAGAAGGGAACATGGTTTTTTCCCTCCCTTCCTTGGGCAGTGAGGAGGACAGCTTTTTTGTTTCCCAAGCAAAACAGGTTTCTAATTAAATAACAGAATAATTCCTTGAAACTCTGCTTTGGGAGAAATATTTGGCTTTTTTGCTTGTTCCTTTTTTAAAATAGGCAATAGTGACTTGCAATAATTAAATATATATTTGGAAAAAATCTCAGATTCACAAGTGATTTTCTAAAGCTGCCTCCTGCCCCTCTAGTGGATCATTGCTGTGGGACTGTTCATGGCTGTTCTGCTCAATCCAGTGTTTTCCTAGCTCCCAGAGAGGGCCCCCAGGTTTGCTGCTGCTGTGGGGATGCATTTTGCTCCCCATTAACTTTGCCAGCTCCTTCTCTGCTCCTGCAGAGCTCCTGCAGCTCCAGGTGTCCTCCTGGGCTGGGCAGCTGCTCCTGCTGTTCCTGCCAGTACTGCTCCCCAAAGGCTGATACTTGAAACCATCTCAGGATATTCTGAGCTGGAGGGGGTCCCCAGGGGTATGAGCAGCTCTGTAAAATCTCTGCTGGACTCACCAGCAGCACTCAGCTTCGAGTACTGGAAAACTCTTTAGGGAAAAGTTGATCCCATTTGATTTTTCAGATGCAAACCCATGTGGTTTTGCTGGTGCTGTTGGGATTGTTTATCCTGTTCCTGGGGATGCTGGATCAGAGCTAATGGATTTTTGGCTGTGTTGGGTTAATGTTTGGGCTGGATCTGAAAGGATTGTTCCCACCTAGGTGGTTCCGTGGTTGTCCTGCCCAGAGTGATGAGCCCTGTGGCCCTGGTGGGATGTAGGGGCAGAATCCCTCGAGCAGATGGATGAGAGGATCCCTTAACAGGGCGGGAGAAGCTCCTGTGGGGTGCCAGCCCTGGCTGCCTGAGGAGGCAGTTCAGATTCCCAGCTGCTTCCTTGCCTGTAGAGCATTCCCAGTGCCAGCAGGCAGAGAGAGCTGCCCAAAGCCTCCCTTGGAAGGTCTGGGTGGAGCCAGGTGTCTCCTTCACCTCGAGGTCCTTCCCCTCTGGCTGTGGGACTCGAGTCAGAGCTGTGGTTAGCTGAGAAGAGACTGCAATGGTAAATGTTACAATATTTATGGATTTGCTTATTCCTCCTGGGAGTTCCTGAGGCAGGCAGAGGTTATCCCAAGTGCCCTGGTACTGCCTGCTCCTGGCCCCAGGGATTTCAGCTCTGCTGCAGCAGTGCATTCCCCAAAGGATTCCCTTCAGGGAAAGCTCAGGTTTTCCCTTTGCCCTGGGAATGTCTTAAAAACCTGGCTAACAAAAGAGCAGAACTTGGGTGTCTTTCCTCTTCTGTACAGGTTTGAGGTACAGTTTTAGGTGTTTCGTAGGAAACGTTCCGCAGCAGCAGAGTCCATTGAGGACCCAGTCCAGCTGCACAGCTGGGGTGTAAATCAGAATATTCCTTTACAGCAGTGATTTGTAGCTAAGCCCTACCAGGCTGTTTACTGCCCATCAGTGTTCAATAGAAAGCTCGTTTTTGTAACAGATCAGTGATTAATACCTGATCATAGGGCAGGGGCTGCTCTTGTCAATTGTGAAGACAAAATGAGGAGTCTTGATGGGGTCAATGGTTACCATAAGCCCGTGCCTTTTGTGTAATGATCATTTTCTGTGAGGGTAATTAATGAACTGTTTAAGTTATGGAGGACATTGGTATTATTGACACTGATGTATGAGCTGGATTTTTAATGGAGTAGATGTGCTGACTGTGGGAATACTGTTGATAAATCAGACTTTAATTTTATGCATTCAGTTTGTGGTTAGAAGTATCCAGGTATTTTTAGAAACTTAGGATGATTTACATATTCATTTGAAAATGTCTTTGTCAAAGTACCTCTGGTGTTTGTGTTCACACCCTGCACTTCCAGCTCCTCCTGGCACTGCAGGTGCACAGACACTGCCCTGCCCTCCACTCACAGGGACATGGAATCCAGCTTGGAAAAGTGCCTCAGGATCAGCACATCCAGCCATGAGCCCAGCAGCACCACCCTGCTCACCACTGAACCATGCCCAGGTGGTTTTTGCACATTCCCAGGGATGGTGACTCCACCAGGGAAGTGAATGTTTGAGAGAATTTGGGGGAGGCAAAAAGGCAGCCAGAGCCTGGGGATGCAGAGCCATCCTTTTGCTTGTGAAAGGTGATGGAATGTTCTCTTGTCCTTGAGCTCCTGTACTGAGCCTCTGTCGGGTGAGCAGGAGGGGCAGCATCTTTTGGTTTTTGCAGCTGTACTGTACTGAGAAAACTTATTTTACATTTCTCTACTGCTGGGAAAAAGCCCCACAAACGTGGAAAAAGTAACAAAACCAAATTTGCTCTTCCCTGTCTCAAAAAAAAAAAAAAAATCCTTTTGCCATTACAAATGAAAAAAACGTTTCAGCTTTGTGAATAAATCCAAATGGGTGTTTATTTGAAGTGTTCCATGTGTGATAAATAACTTCTGTGCTTCTGTATTGCTGGGTTTAGTTATGGTGTTGAGATAAACCAAAGCAGAAAATTAGTCTGCTGTAGACACAGAGAGAACATTCCTTACAGTTGTAACAAAACTCTGCTCAGTGCTTACCCAAAACAGCCCCCAACCTTGAGTTGTTCTGGAGGTGAACCCCTGGAAGCTGAGTGAGTTATGCAGACAGGAGACACAGATCACAGGTGGAAAATCACGTGCAGAGATGTCACTGCCTTGGAAACAGTGATCTGTGCACAGAGTTCCAGTGGGAAATGAATCAGCCTGGAGGTGCTGGGGGTTATTCCCCAATAATTGCATCGAGTGAGGGAGGATATGAGACAGAATGGGCAGTGGGAGACTTCTGCCATGGCATTATTGCTTTGGCTGGCACCTTGGCCAGAAGGGTGTGATGGAGGCGTGGCTGTGTTCCTGGTGCTGCCCTCCACCCTGTCCGTGGCTCTGGCCAAGTTCCAGCCCCTCCTTCTCCCAGGAGAGCCAGCTGCAAGAGGGACAGGGACTCCACTTGCTGCGGGAAGCACTTGGAGTTAGGCTGGATGAATTTTTGGTCACAAAACTGACTGAAGATCTCCAGCAATATTGTTTTTGATTGGTCTGGGTATGAATTTGAGATGGAGGAGGTTTTCTGGTGCTGGTGGAGGTTTTCCAGCTGCAGTGCCTCTTGCCTTTGCCCAGACACCAGCTCTGGGTGTGGCTGCAGATGCCCAAAAGCCAAAACAAACACAAATGGATTCAAATACCCAAAGCTTTGGCTTCAAATACCTGGAGCTTTTAGTCCAGACAAAAACTGGTTCTAAGGACACCAGTGCAATGGCATTTTCTATGAAACCACTCATAGATGGCCTCGAATAAGGCAGTTTTCCTGATGTATAACTTCCACAATGCAAATGGAGTGTTTCAGTCTGTGACTCATCTTGGGAAGTGTCCGGACCTGTGATAAATCCTGCTGCAGAGAATTGTCCTCATCAGTTTTCTCTGTGTTGGAGTCAGTTTAGTCTTGGCTGGGAGGTAAATTTCCATGGCTGATGGGAGGAGAACGGGCAGGATCTGATTCAGAAGTTGGGCATCTCTGCCCTCAGTGGTGCAGGACACAGAGCGGGGGGGAACCCTGGCTAGACCAGCACTGGGGCAGCCCCAGAGGGGAAATCACTCTTTGACTTGGCCTTTAAGGGGGGATAACACTCTGCTCTGCTGCCCTGAGTATCAGACTGATGATTAAAATACAGAATTACCGTGGGGAGAGAGTTTTGGTTTTTTATTTTCTGCAAGTTTGTAAAATCATGCCTCAATTCTTTCACTGAAGTGAATGTTTATTAGGAAGAGAAATGCTTTGTGTGCTTGACATGCCCACAGCAAGGGGGTCAGAACGAAAGGATTTTTAAGATCCCTTCCCACCCCAGCTGTCCTGTGATTCCATGAAGGGTTGAAGTTCTGGCAGTGTCACATAAATTACTGCTGGAACTGTTGTGAACCCCTCTCCACCCCACAGACCTGAGCAGAGGTCTCAGTGTGTGAGTGGGGGGAGGCAGTTCCTGAGGTTCAGAACCCCCCTTTTTTTTTGTAGGGAAAGCAATTTGTAGCAAACTTCAGTTCAGCTTCACCTCTCTTCTGTCTCTGCCACAGCAGTAAAGCTGGAAATGTGTGAGTGGGCTTTGCTAAGAACCTTCTCTGATGTATGAACTGTGGCAAGTATTCACAGGAACACTCCACACAAAACCACCTGTGCTTCTGGTGATGTTTACTGCATTTCACATCCCTGTGTTTAGCAGCAGCGCTGGCCCTTCCTGGCTCCTGAGGAGCACGGCCTGGAGCAGGGGTACCTGGCACCACTCAGCTATCCAGAGGCATTTCTTACTTCTGGCTTCTTGCTTTGCTCTGCTCGGGGCTGATGGCAGCAGCTGCTGCTCCCCTGGGCAAGCATTTTGAGCTCAGCCAGCAGCACAGGGAATGTGTGCTGTTGAACTGAATTCCCCCTGGAAGCAGCTGGGAGTGCTGGATCCTGCCCTCTGCAGCAGCCTGGCACTGGTTTGGTGGTGCCTTTGCCCACCAGCTCCTGCTGTGGCACAGATGCTGCAGTGAGGGGAGGCACCTGGACTCCTTGTGGTCTCCACAGCCTGGTCAGAGAGTGAGAAAACCAAGTTTTCCCAGGATCGGCTTGTGAGGCTCTGAGCAGTTTAATATAAACAATGATAGCTTCTAGTCTAAACAACCTGCAGGTGATGTTTCTTCTAACTTTCTATCTTCTTGTTCTAGGATGTTGAGCTGGCCAGCCAACCAAGTAGAATGTATTGATTAGTTGGCCAATCCGACCCATCTGGATTGGAACAGTGGATAAAAGAAGAAGAACTTGTAGCAAAAGCAGATTTTCTGCAAACCCAGCTTTTGGAGTCAGTGTCTTTGTTATGATAACGGTGACAACACCTTTCCTTGGATTAAACACAGGACAGGAGCTGAGCACCTGAGCTGTCCCCAGGCTCCCAAGCCCCTCCTGCTGCGGGGGGGGAGCCTGGGGACAGCTCCCAGGGGTTCAGGGCTGGGGAGGGCAGTGGGGCCTTGGCTCAGCACCTGCACTTGCCGTGGCCGTGGCCAGCTCTGCACAGTTGGCAAGCCCAGCCTTCCCACGGGGAGCTGGCATTTGTCACCTGGGGACCCTGCCCTGCCAGAGCCAGGGAGCCTGGAGGGGAGCCTGGAGGGGAGCAGGGCTGATGGGCTTTGGGCAAGGTGCAATGACAGGAGCAGAGAGAGATAAAGCTGCTCAGTGGGGGAATTCTCCATGTTCTGGATTTGGCTTTCAGCAAGGGAACGTCTGATCCTGCTCCTGGTGAGAAGCAGGACTGGCTGCTCCAGGGAGCTGCTGACAGGCATCATTCCCACAGCTTTGTGTCTCAGATTTACTCCATGAGAACTTGTTCTGCATCACCTGATCTCCTTTACCCACCTCACTTTCTACAAGTTAATTTTCTTAAAGCAACTGCCTTCTGAATATAGGATATTTTGATTCTTACCTGCATTATACCACTCCAGGTTATAAAGAATGATCTGTGCATCACCAGACTCATAATTGTTAAGTACTGTGTGAAAAAAAATGTCATGAACTTCTGGGAAATGGGATTTTAATATTTGCCTTGTTTTAATTGTCGTGGGATGAGTGATAAATGGTGTTTCTGTGTAGTCATTTCATATCAAGATCACTTTTATCCTTTAGTTCCAACTGTCTTGCATTTAAAATTATTTTAAAAGAAGTGTATTTAATACTTAGAGCTGGTAGCAAGGATTTACCTTTCCATTATTTTACTTTTCATTATTTTACTTTCATTATCTTTTCATTATTTACTGTCTCAGCCTTTGTGTGCTGATTTGGTGGCTTTGGCTCTTGTTTGTGAAATGAGCTGTGGGACAGAGAACATTTCTGGAGCTGAGAGTCACCCCCCAACGCCAGGAATGTCCCCAGCAGTGCTGCACCAGAGCTGGGTGTTGTCCCCTCAGTGGGAGCCAGCCTGGGGTGGTTTGGTGGCATTTCAAGAAGTTCTGCTGAATCCTCTCAGTGCAGATTCCAGCTAGAGCTGGGCTTGGAACAAACCCAGGCTCTAGCCTTTCCTGAGTTTGAAAATGTGGCTTTGAGGGCTTGGTTTTGGGGCTCGTGTGGGAATGACAGTCCAGTGTGAGCTCTGACTTCTTCCAGTGCGGTTCCAACAAAAGAAAATTGCAGTATTGGAGTCTTGTCTGAAGCCAGCCCAAAGGAGCTGGTGATCTGAGCTGTTCCCTCTGAAACAAGTTTCCTCGAGGAAGCTCCTGGTAATATATTCAAATAGATGCTGGGCTCTTTCTCAAGAGGTGGATTTAGCTCCAAGTGCCCAGAAGAGGAGGTTTCCTCTCCTCCTGAAGGACCAGGCTGGGTGCTGGTGCTCTCGTGACACACAAATCCCCTCACTTCTGTTTCAGCTGGATGCTTTGCTCTGCAGAACACTTGGTTAAAATCTAAAGTGATTTTACTGCCATATTCTTTTCCTGAGCTTTGAGTAAATAACTGCTGCCATCAAACCCCACTGCCAGCCCAATGCAGAGCCCAGTTTTGGGCAGGGGTGAGCAGGATGTGGTGTCTCAGAGACCTCTAACCACAGACACCCTGATGCTGTGCAGCACGTCCAGGTGGAGGTTTTGGTTTCCCACCAAAGTTTCCCAGGCTAGGAACCAGGAGAGTTTCTGGCTGTGCCCCTTGCCACGTTCTCCTGGAGTTGCCTTGGGGCACGTGTTAGCAGGAATTCTGTGCAGCATTTCTCAAGCTTTGTGTGCCAGTTTTCCAGTGAACAGTTTGGATTGTTTCTCTCTGGTCTGCAGCCATGTGAGCAGGTGTGGGAGCAGAAATCCACAGAATGGAATGGTCAGGGTCGTTTGGTGACAGCCAGAGATGAGGCACAAACCAGCATTTAAAGAGGGAGATCCAGCTGGCCGGAATCCAAATGTGTTTCCAAACTGCACAGAAAACTGTGGCTCGGCAATGCCTGTGAGGGGAAGAAGGGAATGGGATGAGAAAGGAGCAGAAATGAGTTTAGAGGTGATATTTACCACAGTGCTTGAGGCTGTCAGTTCTGTAATTTGTAGAATAATGCAGATTTTTGCTGTCCTTTGACCTTACACGCACAATTCAGATTATAATGAACTACCTGAGAGTAAATTCTTTGCATTGGGGAATGGAGAAGTGCAGTGTAACTTAGTTAATTCCTGTACATTAGATATTGAAAGTCTTTCCCTTATTAAGTGGCAGATCTCTGTGGAAGGGTCCTTACTAATGCTTGTACCTAATGACCTAATTTGAGCTGTCCCCAACATCTTCAGTGTCCCTCAGTGTCCAAGTACTGAAGTTTCTTCTTGGAGCTTTTCACTTCTGCAGATGTGGCTGCAGAGAAGCACGACTGACTGAACTGTCTCTGGAAACATCTGGACCAAAACATCCTGATTTTGGTATCTTTTGGAAATGTCTCAGCTGGAAAAGTGTCCCTGAATCTTCCTGGGTTGTTTGTGTGTCTGATGGGATCCTGAGCTGTGATCCAGCTTGTCCTGGCTCTGTCCTGACAACATCCACCTTGCACAAATTCCACAGAGAAGGTACATTCAAGCTCAGTCAGTTATTTTCAGAATAAGAGAATATGTGAATTTTTATTTAGAACTTGGAGATCAGAAAGGCAGAAGTGTGACTTAACCCCTTCCGTGTCCCCCTGAAGTCCTGGCAGGGCTTTGGATTTGTAGCCACAGGGAAACTTGCAGGCCTTGCTGCCTCCACAATGTTCTTTCTGTGATTTTCTTTTCCTCTAAGCCCTCTGTAGTGGTTTTAATGTGGCACTTGAACAGCAGATAGATGATAAATACAAGAAAGCGTTGAAAGGGATGAAAATCACTGGCTAGGTACTCATTTGTTCAGATTATTGTTTGCATAGATGCAAGAAATGAACCTTTACATACTAGAAATTTAAGATCAACACCTAATAGAATATCTTGTCTCTTTCCTTAAAATGATTTCTATAGTATTATTGACTACCTGACAAGCAGTGATGAATGCAGTCCCTTTGCTGCCTTCTCTTCAGGGTAGAGGTAATTAAGCACTATTATATGTTAGAATTTAACATTGCTCTGTGTGGGGATTCATTTGTGCACACTGAAATGAAAGCAGAAACGATCAGCAAACATCAGTGCAATGACGTGTTCTGACCTTGATAAGGAAATTATGCCTTGTCTCTGATGGGCTGTGGGAATCTCAGGGAGTTGTTTGCCTATGAATGATCTTACTCAGAGGATGTGAAAACAGTGCACTCATCTCACACATCCTCAGCCATCACCTGCAGCTCTGAATTGACTTACAAGGCACAAACAAAACGTTCCAAGTCTTTTACAAGCTTAATTTTTAAGTTTAAATGTCAAGAATGAAATCATCTGGCTTAATAATACTGGAGGTGTGTGTGACAAGGCATCTTTCATAAAGAGCATGGAAAACAAGCTCTCAAACTGTGCAATTCCCATCCTGTGGAAGTGACAAAAGGAGTGCATCCTGCTTTTTCAGTTGTTTACAGGAACCTACCACAGCCTTTCCATTTGCTGTAAACACTTGGAACAAGTGCTAGAAGCAGGTGAAGAAAGTCGTGATGGAAATCCTTGGGACTGAATTGGAGTTGGAATAACTTGGAATTGCTTTTGAAGTGCTAAAACTTTGTAAAATGGTGTTAAGGAATGGAATAGCTCTGCTGAAGTCATTGGGACGTTTGAAAATTCACCAGTATTTTTTCATGAGCTTCTATTGCAATGTTCTCATCTCTGTACAAATTTGGAGTCACTAAACATAAGCCAGGTTCAGGAGCCACTTTCGCAAGGCTCCATCAGTCCATTTAAAAATCCCAGTTTTAGTGAATACTTGCTGGTCTCTTCTCCTAGAGACTGAACTGGTCCATGTGCTGCTAAACCTGACCTGGGGAATGGGGCAGATTTTTGTGATGAGACCTTACCTTGATGTTTGTTCAGGTGAAGCCTTCTGCTGTTTTTCTTGGCTTTTCAAGTTGCTGTCATTGTTTGAGAAATTGGGATAAAACTACTGGAGCGCTTCAGCGTGTCTCTAATTCCCTCCAGCAGTTAGTAGTGATGTCAGTGTAATTTTCCCAGCTTAGAGTTACATTCAGTGAAATGATAAAACTAGCCTGTGTTAGAATGTTTAGCTGTGAGTGAAAAGGTGGAGACAAATCTTCCCACTCTGCGAACATTTTATACCATATTACTTCATAAAATTTTTAGTGGAGTCTCCTCTTTGTCTTAGTGTGAATTATCTAAAGCTGGGGATGACCTGAGAAATTGAATCTGTCTGTAATGGTGTCAGTTTATTCAAGTTACAGTCAATCTTACTCTCTTAGAACCTAAAACAGGGACTTATTTCATCCAGTAACTGCCTTTTAACCTTCCACTGATTGCCAAGAAAGGAGATGGGCAGGTTCAATGCTTCCATATGGAAATTTCCATGTATAATATCCCAAAAGTATGAGTCTCTGTTTCAGGTTAAAGAACTCCAAGCCACCACTGATGGGCAGGTTCCTAACTCCTCGGTGCAGCTCAGATAATTGTAACAATGAGGATGCAGCAGGAAAAGCTTCAGCTGCCCCAGGAAAGACCAGGAGCTTTCAGCAGAGCTGGCACATTCTGTGCTGACGTTGCCATGGGAATCACCAGGTCCTTGTTGCTGTCGTGAGCCAGGGCTCCAGTGAGGTTTAAGCTGAAATTGGTGGTTTTGTGTAGGAATTGCACCCCTTGATGGTGGCCCAACTTTTACATCCTTATAAAGAGCAGGACAGGCTCCCAGCACACAGAAATATCCTGTGCTCTCCCCAGTCCCCAGCTCTGCACAGGAGTTTCTGCCATTGCCTGGGGGCTGCTAGGCCCCCAGGAGCTGGTGCTCACCTGAGGAAGGGATTTCCTGAAGGTGCTGCACTGACTCCAGCTGGAGCTGCAGGGGTGTCTCTGGGCAGTTTGTACAGCACAGACTTTGTACAGCCTGCAAGCAGAGAGGTTTCCAAATGTGATGTGCTTGTCCTGCCAGCTCTGCTGCCCTTGGTCTCGGGTCAGCAGGGATCCAGTGCCAGGGTTTGCAAGGCCCAGGCTGGGGCTTTGGAGTCATTATCCACAAGAGCTGCCTTCCATGGCGAGGGGTTTGCTTGGGAACTCATTGCTCCAGGTAGCAGTGATCCATCAAAATCACTTCACAAACTAAAGTGGCTGCTCAGGTGGCGACCGTTGATTTATTGTCAAAGGAAAGGAATCTTAAATTTCAATATCTATGTAAAGAAGCCTCTGGAGTCTCGTCCATGTTTGGTCTTTGAGCTCAGCTGTTTCCATGAGTGGAATGTTACTGCTTCTGTAAAGTCAGAGTACTATAAAATTGGGCTCTTGATGGATGAGCATCCAAAAGGATGCTCCTCCCCCAGGTCTGCACCTGTTGAATACAAACCTCAGTGCTGTGTTGGTTTACAGAGTTGAAGGTATTAAATTTCTTACACGTGCTAAGTGCTGACCCCTGAGAAGGCAAAGCCTGCTTAAGCAATTAAAGCATTGAGTGCCAGATAAATGTTATCATCATTTCGTTTGCTTGTGCCAGTACCACTCACTGGGTGTTGTTTAAATTTCACCGGCAGCTCAAGCACAGCTAAAAATAAATTCATTTGTTTATAGACTTCTTTGACAACAGCCAAATAAACCCACATTGTGTTGTTTTGAGGAGAAGGCACAAAGCCAGCTGAATGCTCCCTTGGATTGTGGCTGAAGCCTGCTGTTAGGTGGCTGAGGTTGGTTCTACAGCTGCTTTTCCCCTCCCACCCCTGCTTTATTTCATTGAAACCTTTTCCAGGCAGAGTGCCCTTGCTGAAGTACAGGTGTCAGCCTGCAGTGTGAACAGCAGGCCCTGCTCTGTGCTGATGGGGCAGAGCACAGAGCAAAGGAGACTCAGCAGTGGCAGCAGGGGAGCTGTTCATGCTCGGGGCTGGAGCTGCAGGGCAGAGCTCCCGAGTCCTGCAGTGCCTGTCCTCAATCAGAGGGAAGGGGCTGCAGGTGCTGAGTGAACCTGGACAAGTTCAGCACTGTTCCAGGGTCACCTGGACTTCCTGGCAGGCCAGCAGTGAGAATTTTTCACATGATTTCAGTTCAAGGACAGGAGGAGGTGAAGGAAGATAAGGAGGACAAATGACACCAGCCGTGGTATCTCCAGTTGTGAGATACGGGGGGGCTGGATGTCCTGGAGCTGCACAGCTCTGGAATGAACAAATGCTTCTTGTAAGAGGGGGAAATGCTGAGACAAGATGTCTTGGCAGTAAAAATAATTCTGAGAAGGTCAGTGTGGGAGTAGCCTGACTTGCTGTAGAAGCTGGGCTTCTGTCCCCCTGTCCCTGGGGATGTGTGGAACAGTTCCTGCAGCAGCTGGGGCCGTGTTCCTGGCCAGCCCTGCCCCTGCTCGCTGTGCTGGGAGCAGACAGAGCTGCAGCCACTCCCTCAGGGGGACCCACGGCCTGGATGCTCCCAAAACCTGGGCTGCTGTAGCTGTGCTGGAGCAGGTGGGCCAAAGTGCAGCTTGATGAGCTAATGCTCAATGAAACCACAGAATCCCAGACTGGTTTGGCTGGGAAGCACCTCAGAGCCCATCCAGTGCCACCCCTGCCATGGCAGGGACACCTCCCACTGCCCCAGGGTCCAAGCCCTGTCC
>VWZV01016228.1:190301-272409 GCA_013397155.1 Irena cyanogastra
GGGAGCAGGGATGGAAGCAGGGATGGGAGCAGGGAAGGGTAGGAAAGGGCAGGGAAGAGGCCAGGAAAGAGGGCAGGGATGGGTTATGCAGGAGCTGCAGGGATGGGTTATGCAGGAGCTGCAGGGATGGGCTATGCAGGAGCTGCAGGGATGGGCTATGCAGGAGCCCTCCACTCCTCCAGACCCTCCACACCCTGAACTCTCCCCGTGCTGCAGGAGGGGAACTGGGGAGCAAAGCTTCCTCCTGTGTGTTCTGCTTGGCTGTGTTTCCATCCCATGGGATCAATGGAGTCCCACTGGTCACAATCCCATTTTCTGTGCTCCTCAGTGCACTGAAGGGATTGTGTTGAGGACAGAGCAGGGCAGAACTGGCTGCAGTCAGTGACAGTGTTGTGAGGCCTCTCGAGGGGCATGGGGCGGAGCAGCTGCTGGGCTCTGCTCCACCTTCCAGAGGTGCCACCAAACACTGTGGACAGAAGCAAAACACGTCTCAGCCTGTCTGTGTTTAGAGCACAGCAGCTCCGGGCTGCCCCAGGTGTGTCAGGGCAGTGGCACATCCCTTCCCTCCAGCACTGCTCTGGTTAGGCACGAGCAGCCCCACTCCACTGGAGAGCCGAGTGTGTCATGTGCTCCGCAGTTTGTGGGGTGCTCTGGCCTGGCAGGCACTTCCAGGCTGCCCAGGTGGTGCTGGAGGCAGCACCTGCCCCAGGTCCCTGCTGGGGAGGCTGCTCCGCTCCTGCTGAGCACACAGATGGTCCCAACAACCTTGATGGGAGGCACAGGCTGCCTGCTCTGCAGCCTGGCTGCTCCTCCAAGCTGTTCTCAGGCACCAGGAGAGCCCAGCTTACCAACAGAGCCGTGCAGGCTGAAGAAGGTGAGCGTGGGGAGGGCTGTGTTCCTGAGCCAGCTCCGAGCATATGGCACAGCGCTGGGCAGGGACAGCAGGCTGGGCTTCTGCAAATCCCTCCTCAGAGATCCCTGAGAGTTTGGAAGGGACGTTTCTTGGACAGTAGTGGCTGTAAGCAGTCCAGGAATGGATATAACAAGCTTGTTATGGAGACCATATGCCAGGAGCTGCATTTCCGTGGTATTTATCGTTGGATCACAGGATGGTTCAAGTTGGAAGGGACCACTGGAGGTCATCCAGGCCAACCTCCCCACTCGAGCAGGGCTCCCTAGAGCCCAGGATTGTGTCCAGATGGCCGGGCTGGAGCACAGAATACCATGAGTTATCTGTGGGAGATAAGTGTCTGCTGCCTCTCGTGGGCTGAGCAGTGTCTGCTTGGGCTTCACTCGACAAAACAGGAACCCATGGAAGAGGCTCTTTTCAATGCTCCTGTCCAGGCTCATGGTTAGAATTCACTTTAAAGGGTTAAAAAAAGAAAAAAAAAAAGGTTATTTTCTCACCATGGCACCATGGTCTGTGTGTAACACCTCTGTAAGCACTGAAGAGCTTTTGTGGTCACTGTCACACGAGCAATGCATTCCCAGAGCTGGGATGGGAGCATTCTGCTGAGGCTGGAGGTGCTCTGCACAAACACCAGTGCACACAATCTGCACAGAGTAAATCTGTATTGAAAAAGGGCATCTGCAATATTAACTGCTACTTAAGATGGCTAAAAAGTCCATTTCTTTAATGGGAGTTGGAGAAAATAAGGACAAAAAGAATGTGATTAATGATGTTCTGGGTGAAATACTGTGCTGTCTCATTGAACATGGTTAATTGGTGGTTCTGGGTCTAAAATCCAGTCAATTTAGCAAAGGGATTCTTTTTAAGCAGTCAGTCTTGTGTTGTGCCTTACCACAGAGCTCACACCACACCCTCCTCCAGAGCCCAGCAGAGCTCCTTGCCCTGTGTGGGTGTTCCTGGGGAGAGTGGCCATACCTGGGGATTGTCTGGTTTTGGGGGAAGCACTTCCAGCAGTACCTGGTGGTTATCCACAGCACACACAGGAACTGGGCACATCCTGTCTGCTTTGGTTTCAAAATGGTGCCTGAAAACGCTTCTTACATAAGTGACCTTGGATTTTGCAGCGGGTGATTCACGGGTTCAGCTCACATTAACTCGTCTGCATGATGCCATTCCATGTGGGAGGTGCTGTCCTTTCGTGCTCCAGCTGCCACAAGATCATGGTCCAAGTAGCAGCCCAAATTTAGCTTGTATGTATTGCTGATAGGACTTTTAAATCTTACACTGTTTGGTGGCTTTGGCACCTCTTTTTCAGCTTGGTGGTGGGAAGTCACATCTCAACTCTTGCTGCTCTCTGCACTCAGAATGTATTTATGGGTTTTTTTGAGGGTGGTAGCAGTGGACCAGTGCCCAGTGAGCTGAAGTGTGTGGAACATGGAGACAAGTGAACCAGAAGGCTTTCAAGGCTTTCATCATGACATCCAGCCAGTGTTTAAAAACATGGAATATGATCAGAGATACAGGTTTTTTGTGTCTTGAAGTTACCAAAAGTCCAGGGACCTTAGTGTGAGGTTGGTACCATTATAGCTTAGTGGGAATTTTGTGGGAGGCTGTGGTGAGTTTGTTTAATTGTGTTGATGGAAATGAGTTCACCCTGTTGTGCATAATGACTGAATCTTGCTGAAGGCACTTAATTAGTGGTGAAATTCATCACTTTTCTCATCCTGAAACTCACCTTGTTAAAACACTACTGACTGGGCAGTTCCTATTAGGTTTTTTACCACTTCTTTCAAGTGTTCAGCCCAGTAGAATCTTTTGACTGCACCTAATACACAGAGCCCTGCTGGCCACACAAGTTCTTGGGGAGGAGAATCTGCACTGCCTGTGTCTGTGGGGTGTGGGCTGGGTGGGACAGCCTTGGAGCAGCCTGGTCTGGTGAGAGGTGTCCCTGCCCACGGGAGATGGGCTTTAAAGTCCCTTCCAACTCAATTCCCAGTTTATACACTGCTGGCAGTGCTCTGGTGCTGGTCCAGCCCCTTTACCCCAGGTGTAAGAGCAGGACAGTATCTCTGAGCTGGGGAGGTTTTATTCCAGCTTGACTCCGTGCTGTTCCTGAGGCTGCTCTTCCCAGATTCCTGGGAGGAGAGTGTTGCTTTCCTTGGCAGAGCTTTGCACATCTGCTGGGATCCACAGGGGCACAGAACATCATTCATACTCAGCAGGCTCAAATAAAAATCCTGGAAAGCTCTAATAGCCTTTAGATGGGGTTGGAGGTTTCCTGGCAACATCTGCCTGGATTTGAAATGCTGCTCAGAGCATTTGCCTACAGGAACCTCACACTATTCCCTGCTCCTCATACAAGGAGTATCATTTCTGTAGCCCTCAATGAATTCTCTCTGGAGCTCTCTCTCTTGAAGGTAATCTGTTCCTCTGCATTACAGATGCTGGAAGATTTAATAGACTACAAAAGAACAACCTGTGCCGGGTGCAGTTTTGTGGCACGTTCTGTGCACAAAGCAAGGCTTAATCAAATGCATTGATCCTTGTATTGCTGTGTAGAGATTCAGTTCAATCTTTTCCTTTTGTAAAAAATGGAATTAGAATGTTCTTTAATACGTGGTTACTGTATTTCTAAGAGTCTCTTACAGTGCCATCAGTTCTGTGGCTTGTGAGAAGATGCATTTCAGATGGAGTCTGATTATTCAGTGATGCTGCTAGAAACCTTGGCTTTTCCCCAGTTCCTTTTATTCTGATGGAAGTGACAGCTCCAAGGAGGTGAGATCTGAGTGGGATTCCTACCATGGGGTGCTTTACTCTGTGAACTGTTTAAATCCCTGTCCACTTGTGGGTTCTTAACCAAAGGTTTCACTTCTGCTTTTGGCTGGTTTTGTACCATATTTTGCACCCCCGAATGTGAATCCTAGACAAACAGAGTTTCAAAACTGTTCAAACTACTGCTGTGTAATTTTACAGGACATTGCCATAACTCACTGCCCAAATAAAGTCTCTGCTCAGCTAGGAGTTGTTGCAGGGGCAGTTGTGTATCTCAGTCTGTATCACACACCTCGATGGTTCTGAGCAGTGTTTAATTTGGAAAATGATTACTTTAATGAGCAAGAGGAAAGCTGGTCCTGAAGCTGCCTTTGGAAGCAGCTTCACCTTGTGCTGTTCCACTTCTAAGTGCAGCTTTAGGTGTAAACAACAAGTCAAATGCCACAGGCCTTTCAGCTTGTTTCTTATGGCTCCTGGGGGGAATAATGACAATTGAGCGTTTCCTGATGGCGTGAGCAGAAATCTTTGGAATGAGGAAAAGCCACTGAAGGAGCTCTGCTGCTGCTGGGTTTTTGAGGTCTTGCTGTCACCTCAGTGAACAGGAGACCTGGGAACAGGAACCTCTCACATTCCCAATCTGAAGGGCTTTTCCGTCTTTTGCGTTTCCCAATGTTTTCTTTGAAAACATCAAGGAGGGCAACGAGGCTGGTGAGGGGCTTGGATCACAAGCCCTGTGAGGAATGACTGAGGGAGCTGGGCTTGTTCAGCCTGGACAAAAGGAGACTCAGAGGTGACCTTATCACTCTACAACTTCCTGAAAGGCGGTTGTAGTCAGGTGGGGGTTGGTCTCTTTCTCCAGGCAGCAACTGACAGAACCAGAGGACACATGCTCAAGTTGTGCCAAGGGAAATATAGGCTGGATATGAGGAAAAAGTTTGTCATGGAAAGAGTGATAAAGTACTGGAATGGCCTGCCCAGGGAGGTGGTGGAGTCACCATCCCTGGATGTGTTTAAAAAAGACTGGATGTGGCACTGGGTGCCATGGTTTAGTTGAAGTGTAAGGCCATGAGTTGGACTCGATGATCTTTAAGGTTTCTTCCAACCCGGTGATTCTGTGTGTGATTCCTGTAAATGGCTTCCAGTTTTTAGGAGCTGACACTTCCCACAAGGATGGTCTGTTGGAAAATTGCCAACCAAGTCAGCAACTGGAAGCCAAGATAGTTGGCTTGTTGTTCTTCTGTGTGGGGTTTTTATAGGAGGATAGTGGTGACAAAGATAAATCCTTTTGGTAGCATGAGTGGAGCTGTTTTCTGGAATATCCATGTTTTGGATCTGGACTGACAGATGATGATGTCAGTACTTAGTTAAACTCAAAAATCGTTCAGGATTTTAGTGGTCACTCTGGTTTGCAGCCCTCTATAAGCCTCAAGTACTGGAGTTTTTTGTTTTTCTTTACATTTGGTTTTTGGTTCAAGGTTTGTTAGGATGGTACCTGTTCCTCCTGGCCTGTGCTTGCAATGAAATTACAGTAATTACTAGTGGTAGGAAAATAATTTCTGTTTCTCTTGGCTATAACAATCTCGAAAAGGATGTGTTTCACTGCATTTCCTACTGAGAATGAAATTCCTGGGGTCAGGAAGAAGACAAACTTGTACTTCAATAGGAGTGCAATATTGTAATATTTATATATATTTCAAAATGAAATCTTGGAAACCATCCAGGGCTGAGAGGAGAAATCTTGGAGCCCGTTGTGTGACATTTATCTCATTGGTGATACAACTCAGATATCTAAATGGAATCTGTGCTGTTCCAAGTACTACAGCACAGAAGGTGTTCTATAGATTGTGGGCTTTTTAAAATTTTTTTCTCCTTTAAGGTCTACCTTGAAATAAATAATGCAAGATACTGCCAGAAGCCTTTTCACCTTTCTCCTTGTCTCAGCAGGGCCAGTATCATTTCTTTTGTCTGGGTCAAAAGGAAAAGAACTAACCCAGAGCCCAGCACGTGCTTCCTGCGCGAGCAGAAACATTAAATATCCATCCCCACTCCTGCCTTTCAAAGAATGCTTAAAGAAAATCGAATGCTTTGTCTCAAACTACAAGCAGTGGATTCTTTCAGCACTGTGTTCATTCAGCCCTGCTCATCAAGTCCTCATTCCCTGAGCAAAATTGACCACTCTGAGAAACTCTTCAGAATTTACTCGAGTAAATCTTATCCTTGGAAATGCAAATTTAGCAGCTGCGGAATTTCCCAGCTTTTCTGGGAATCCTGAAAAATAAAGAAGGGGTGGTGGGCCTCCTCTGCCTGTTTGCTGGGCTGGGCTGGGAGGTGATCAGCTGGAGATCACCCTCACCTCACTGAAGATAGTCCTTGGGTTCCAGTGGGAGAAGTGTGCTGCAGGTGGTTTGGGGTGGCTGGTGCCACTTCAGTGACACTGGGATGCTTTGGGCACTCAGACGTTTCCCTGTTGGATGAGTTTGTTATTCCAGCCCAGAGCAGAGGCAGGAAATGAAGCCATTAATGAGGCTGTATTTGAAAGCACAAGCAATTACCTGAACATCTTTCCCAGGTCAGGTGTGTGCTCTGCCAGATGGAATTTGCTGAGAGTGGAGTGTGAGAAGGTGGCACTTAAACTCTGGATTCATTATTTTTTTCATTACTCCTGGGAGTGCAGGGCTGAGCTCAGCTTTGTGGGACTTCTGTGTTGAGAAAACTGCTTTGAAGTTGTTGTGTCTATTTAACAACTGGTTTTCACCTGTTCTTTAGTTCCTAAAGAACTCCCTCTGTCTTTGAGGAGGCAGCTTTGGGAGTGAGGGAGGAAAGGAATTGGGCAAATGGTTCTACGTTTTCTTCTGGTTTTTTGTTTGGTCCTGAAATATGAATATTATGTTCACATTTCTCCTTGGAGATGAAATCAGTTTCAGTGTAATAATAATCCTGAATTAAGTTTCTCTGCTTGAAAATACTGGGGAAAGAGGAGAGGCTTTGTTCCAAGTCTGACTGATGAAATTATCTCACCTTTAACCGGCCCCTCTGTAATTTATTACATCTGATCCCTCCTTTCTGCACATTTCTGAAATTCAGAAAAGCATGAGGTTTTAAAGATTTTAAATTACCTTTATTTGCCAACCTTGGCCCTTTCTGAGTGTCTGATAAAGCTGAGTGTTGGATTCCAGACCTATTTGTCTGTGACCTTTTCAGCTGAAGTGCGAAGAAGAGATGAAGACAAAAATTAAAATGTATAAAATAATCTGCTTCTAGAATGGTGTCAGAGTGTTGCTTCACACTTGTAAGGATGGAAAATAAATCTCCGTGCATCTTTGAGGAAGATCTTTATTGAGGATTCAGAGGGTGTCACCTGTTTCAATATTGCAATTATTGACTTCAGCTGTTAACTGGGTTATAACTTCCAAGAGATTTCCTGAAAGCCTAAGTGGATGTGTTTCTTTTCTAAATGTCTGATTAGCAGAAAAAGTACAACAAGCCCTAGAGACACGCTGAAGTACAGAGGGAGAGCATGCTTGAGAAGGTACATTGCTTTTGAGTGATAAATGCTGGAAATAACTGTGTCCTAAGTATTTGTGTATTACTTTACAGGTCTGAAGGTGACAGCTCAAGAAGCCTCAGGTATGTGTACATCATCATCTCGATGTTTTTGTTCTAAGAAAATACTTTATTTAAAAGAATTAAATAGAAATAGATTTATTTTTTTAAATGTGAGCATTACTGGTTGTGCTTAGCATGCCATTGGTGTTTTGAGTAAAGGTTCTCCCTTGGAGAGGTTACTGAGTGATTCTGTCTCCAGCGTGGTTTGAGAGTGAGAGATTGGTCTGGATCATTACAAAAGATTTGTGGTAGTTCCTGGTGCTCCCAGTCACAGTTCTGCTCGACAGCCCTGTGCCCTGGGAAGCTGTGTGCCAGCTGCCTGCCAGTTCTGGGGCAGCACCTGGGCTGGGGGACATCCATGGACTTGTTCTGGCTTTCTTAGCAGTCTCCTCTTTTCCACCCGACAGGGAGAGCCTTCATTGGCTCATTATTACAATGCTCATTCTACACTTGGAAGGCTCAGATAATGTGCAGAATTTAATGTAATTATCAGATCCTTTACTTCCAGCTTACTCACTTGGTGTTTTATACCCAGGGGTGGTTTTTATTCCTACCTCTCTGCAAATGTGGCTGCGTCAAGATTGTAGAGCCTGCAGAAGTGCTCTCAACAGGACTGAGATGTGAAAATTCCATCTTTGAACCCAAAAGTGTTCCATATTCATTAGAGCATTGCCACTAAGCAGATGCCTTGATTCTCCTGCAGTGTGACTACTGATCAGTGATAATAAGGTTCATAAGATTGACTGTGGCTTGGCCATAACACCCTGCAGTGTGGTTTGGGGACTGTCAGGACACTGCATCTTATAGCATTGTGTTAATTTACTGTAAAACCCCAAAGCAAAGGCAGGACCCTCCCTTGCAGAATTAAAATCCAGTTCTTACCCACAGGTGTGCAGACTATCCCCAAGAACAGGTGAGCTGCAGAACAGTGAGACAGCAGAAACCCAGAAGTCTGTAGGAAAGGACTGAAGATGCTCTGAAGTGCTTTTGACTTCCAGCAGAATTCGGGGTCAGTGTGGTGTGGAGCTCCAGGCTGTGCAGGGTTGGGAATCTGTCCAATGCACAGCAGCTGAGCTGGATCAAACCCCGAGGCTGCAGTGGCTCCTGTGGCCATCACTACATTCTTTCCTTGGGTTCTGAGCTCCCAGCAGAGTTGGCAATGTGCTGGCAGGCTCTGGAAGGACCAATGCTGGTCAGCTGCTGCACACTGGAAGTAGTGCCCGTGGGGTGTGGTTTCCAGCAGCCTGGTCTGTTTCAGCCTCACTGGTCACTCCTGTGGGCCCTGAGCCCCTGGGGGGTTGGCTGCTCCCATGGATGGGTCTGTGTGGCATCACGGGATTCATCTGGTGGGAGTGGAGCTCTCTCCTGCAGAGCATGTCTGGGGGTTAGGCAGTCACAGGCACAGCTGAAAGCCTCTGGTTTGGGGCTGCCTGAAAACCAAACTCCAGCCCTGGCTCCTGCCAGGCACCTTCGTGCCCTGGGATGTTTCAGTCAGGGTTGCTGGACTGACAGGGCAAGGCACTGATGGAAGGTGTTTGCCAGAGCCATTCCCACCTCAGAGGAAGGCTCTGCTCGGGCTTGGTGTCCCTTGGTGTCCCCAGCCCACCTGGCTGGGCTGTGGTGGTGGGAATTCACACAATCACAGAATCACTGGGTTGGCAGAGACCTTCAAGATCATCGAGCCCAACCCTGCCCCAACACCTCAACTAAAGCCTGGCACCCCGTGCCACATCCGGGCTTTTTAAAACACATCCAGGGCTGGTGACTCCACCACCTCCCTGGGCAGCCATTCCAGAACTTCACCTGGATCAGCACCTGTGTTCCTGCAGAGAGCTGTGGGCAGCCAGGCTGAGCCCTGGGGTGCTGATACCATCTTGGTTTGAGGCTCTTCAGGAATTAATTCTGTTACTTAGTGTGAGCTTGAGCTGCTCCAAGACAGCTCCAGGCTTCTCTGAGAGCCTGGTTTTAACCAGACTGATGCAGCAGCAGGCAATGAAGCAGGAGGCAGAGCCACACTCCCGAAATGCTTTTTCAGTGTAAATTCTCTATCCTCCCTCTTAAACTGCATTTTCTCTGAGGTGAAATGTCACTGAGGATGTGTTTTTGTGTTTCTGTCTGCACAACATCCTGGTCAGCTGTGGTCTTGGCCAAAAGCTCCCTAAGCTCTGTCGATGTTCAGGCAGCATCTTTATGGTGTGGTCAATTTGCTTCCTACTGTTTTCCTTTCTTTCTGGCAAATGAAGATGAAATGCAATTATCTCAAATGATCAGGGCAGTCTGGGGAGTAGTGCTTAATCTCTGGAGAGATCATTGTTCTGCTCACAGAGGTATCAAAAAGTAGCAGCAAATCCCAGTGCTGGCCAGCCAGATGGTTCCATGAGATCAAGGGTGCAAGGAGGCACAGGCAGGTGAGGAGGCAGGGATAGAATGTCCTGTCTCAGTGTTAACTGCACAGACAGCAGGTGGAGTGAAGGGCTTGTGTTTGTGGTCAGTGAATGAAGCATTGGTTAGGATTGATTGAGTCTCAGCCATTGACACTGAGGATAAAAGCATCACTCCAAATAAACTGAGATGCAGCCAGAGGTGTTGGTCTCTCCCAGCTGGGGGAGTGTAATGAGACTCCTGACCCAGAGGTGGGTTTGGCATAGCTGGTGTTTTTCATGCTGGGATGGGATATCCAATACAAGCGATACCCTGGAATTTTACACTTTTGCTCAGTTGCAAAGGATGTTGCCCTGGTGGATTTGTTTTCAGTAGCTTTATAGCTGCTTGTAATGAGGAAATTGCATCCAGAAGATGTTTTATAGGGCTGTGAAATGCAGAAAACACAGAATCTGTGCACAGACAAGCTTTTGCTGTTGACACAGCAAAGAAATATGATTTGAAATAATACATTAAAACAACCAAAAATCAGCTTGACTTTACTTCTTTAATTTGGCTTTCTCATTGTGACAAAAATTCATGAATTATCCTCTTGTACAAGCCCTTAAAATTCTTTCTGCTTGTAATACAGTTGTACTGTAATGAACACACTTTGGTTTCCCAGTGTGAATGCCATGTAATTCCCAAGCAGAGGTATTTGTTAAATCTGTTAAAATGGGTAGATTGCCTTGAACACTTTGCATTCTGAGGTGCCATGCACACACACAATGTGGAGCTGTCAGTGTGACGAGCTGCTTTAATTAGCTGTCTTTGTTCATATGTTTCCAGGAGAAAATGCAATTTGTTTTACAAGGCATTTTGATATTCAGTGGTGTGACGTGTCAGCCGAGATGAAGATGTCTGTGTGCACTACATCCTGGCCAGGTTTGCAGGGATTCTCTCAAGGCTTAGTAGCAGGTGTTCCTTTTCCCTCTGCACGGGCTTTGTGTGTTTAAAAATCACCAGAGTGGAGGGCTTGAGCAGAGTGTGAGGTGCAGAGGGGCTCAGGGAGCAGCTCTGGTGAGCAAACCTCTGAAACCTGCCCAGAAACAGCACCTTGAGGGGTTTTGTTTCTCTCCAGTTGCTCCTTCCTGGTTGTGTGCTTTTAAAGGAGAAACAAGGTAGAAAAGAAGGAAGCTGTGACAAAGCTGCATGAAAGCAGAGGCTTCCATGGCTCCTGAGCTGAGGGGTGCCAAGGCTGTTGCCAGAAAGGTGTGGTGTCCTAGGAGGAGCTATGAAATAGGCCCAGAAAGAGTGAAAAGGCTGAAGGTTAACTTGAAAATAAGAAGGAAGAAAAAAGGGCAGCTGAAGTACTAATTATGGGGAAAACATCAGCTACATTACTTAGCTGAACTAAAATAAAATTGAGATTTTTCCCAGTCTGTAATAGATGGAGGATGTGTGGAGTTGCGTCTGTTGAGGATCACACAGAAAGGCTGATTCCTTGTAAAGGTGCATGTTAGATTAAGTGGAAAAGTAATTGTCTAATTTACTTTAGAGCAGGGGAGAACTGTGAAATATCAGCCCCATTCTGTGCTGGCTGGAGTGGGAGGACTGGCTGTGAAACAGACCCTGACCAACTGCAGGGGGGCAGCAGCACAGAAAGTCCAGCAGGAAGCAAAGTTTTAGGAACTTTTTGTTTTGTTTTACTCTGGGAAAATCTGCTTGAACTGTGTGACTCAGCCTCCTCCCTGAGAACCTGCAAAGTACAATTAAACACAGAGAGACTTGTAAAGCTAATTTTTAAGATGGAATGTGTTGCTGTGCCATCTAAATGACTCGGTTGTCTATATGTAAAAATGGCCTTTTCTGGCTGGTAATGACTCTGCTGTGGTTTTATCACCAGTCCTTAAAATGTGCAAAATCATCACTTGTTAGTAATTTTAAAACCTCCCAAATTTGCTTCCAATAGATTTTTACATAAATGTCAGGCTGACCCTCTCCAGTGGAGTGGAATCTGATGAGTCTCCTGATGTTAGTTTAAATTAGTTTTATTGCTGCTAACAGAAATAAAACATATGGAAACAGCTTCTGGTAGTTGAGACGGCTGTGGAGCTTCCAGTGGCTTTCAAATGATGGAGATTTAATCTGAATTTCAGAATGAAAGAACAGTAATGCATTCATCAAATTGTCAGAACTGCTTCTATGTCATCTTTAACAGTGATGATATATTTGTGATGTTAAAAAAATCCTTTTCCCCCCCCAAAATTGTGTGAAACCTAGAGCCAAGCAGATTTCTTTATTTCAGTCCCAGAGTCTTGCCTGTGGAGCTTAAGCTGCACGTGCTGGTGAGCAGGAGGGATGTGTTTGTGGTTTGATGGTGTTCAAAAGCTGCCCATAATTCTGTGCTTCACGTGGATTTTTATTTTTCTGGATTTCTTACTGAGAATCTTCAGGCCCATCATGATGTTTCACCACTTAGGCTCAGGTGCTGCAGATGGTTCTGTCACAGCCACAACACCTCCAATGTTTGTTCAAAAATGTCCTGCATGCACTCAGTCTGTTTTCCCCCTTAATGCCATCCCCTTAGTCTCAGTCCTCAGGGAAGTCCAAGAGCATTGTGAATGGGTGAATTAAAGGGAAAAAGGGATGTTGGGTTTTTTTTGGCAGGAGTTGTGTAAACACAGCAAGCAGATGAAGTTTTTGCATCGGGCCATGCATTATATTAATAGTTTGACTTCTGAATTGCTGCAGTTCTGCTTTTCCTACTGGAAAGTAGAACCAAGCCTGGCTGGATGTTGGGTGCCATCCAGGTGGGTAAAGCAGCATATGCAAGCATTTTGCCCACAGTTATTTTCCCTGGAAACAGGCAGCTGTAACTGATGGATCCGAGGGCTAATTGTGCTCCGTGGAATTCTCTCCACAGGCCGGCAGTTGTTGAATTTGCAATCTCAGAAAGACAAAGCTTTGTGAGTGGTTTCACATTAATTCAGTGCAGCTCATTTTTATCCCCAGCTCTTGGAGGGGCTGCTCTGGTTATCTGGGAGATAAGGCTGTTCAATGAGCAACGTGTGCACAGCTCCATTCGGGGAGCCCAGGGCTGCCGTGCCAGAGGATTGCTCTTTGGAATATAGGAAGTACTTTAAAGAGCTTCCTTCATTAGTTTGCCATTCTCTTTGGGTTCCTTTTGTTCTTTTCTCTTAGAATTCACAGGAAAAGCTGAGTGAATCTTGGGGCTGGAATGGGAGTATACAGAGAGGGGAAATGTGGGGTGTTTTATACTTTCTGTGTGCTCTGTAATGTTCTTCAAGGGCTTTTCCCCTGATCTGTGCTGTGGGCAGGAGAAATGTGGATTTCTCCCTTCCTTCAGCCACCTGCAGCTGCCTGAGAGGTCTCAGTCCTGGAAAACAGAACTGGGACACAGTGAATCCAACAGAACCACTTGGGATCACAGAATATCCTGAGCTGGAAGGGACCCACAGGGGTCTCATAGTCCCAACTCCATCCCTACTGTAGCTGTGCAGAGTTCCAGAGGAGGACAGGGTATGGGCTGAAGCTCTCTTACAGGTCTAAAGTAGTTATTCTATTTATTTATTTATTTGTAATGGAGATGCAGTGTTATTCACAGAGCCCTGTGAGGGCAGGAATAAAACCTGACTTCAGGAACAGAATTAACCAGCGTAATTTTCTCTGCAGAACATTGAAAATAGTCTGCACCAGCTATTGGAAATCCATGTGCAAACTGCTGGGATCATGAGTAGGAGACAGGCACTTCTGCTGAGGAGTTGCCTCTATGCACTGGTGCAAAAAAAGCCTCTGCTTCCTTGCACATAATTTGTTTCTTTGAAAAGAATTCATGTATGAGACATTTATAGATAGAACTTGAAGCTAAAGCAATTTTCCTGTGGTGTTCTGCACACGACAACTTAAATAAAAGGCAGAATTTCCCCAGTTTCTCTTGCTGCTCTCGTTGCTTTGCGTAGGTGGTCATGGTTAGATTAATTCCATCCAACAGGAAAATATGCAGCAAAAAATAGATCTGTGAAAAATCAGCTGATAACTTTCAAGGCCCTTGTTTATTTTTTGCTTTCCTAATCTGTATCTTAGGCATTTTTGTGCCTCCACAAATGTCAAGAATGATCCTTGGATTAGGAATTAACCATGATTCAGGTATCTAGTTCCTTATCTGAGCTGTTTTAATGATGCTTTTGGAAGTGTTCCAGTAAGTGCAATTGTCAATAAATGGAAGATGAAGTGAGCAAACTGTGTGTTGGGGAAGCTGAGAACAGTTGATAAAAACATAAAGACAAAAAGAAAATTTCAGGTTACCACAAAATGTGTTCTAAATACTTGTGAGTCAAGATTAAAGCTTCATTTGTATTTGTGACTGGAGCAGCCATACATTGTATTGATTTCAAATGATGCTGGTGTTGTTGTAGCTGGGTTTTTAAGTGAAGCTGTAGATTTTGCCCCTTCTCAAAGATGAACAAGAGGCAGTAAAAGAAAGGCTTTGCTGGGGATTCCTGGTTATTAAAGCTCAGTGAAGGCTGTAAACTGTGAGTTCTTTAGTAAAACCTCCTGACTGGAAGCTGTAACCTTTAGTGCCTCCCTGCTTTGCCTCATCCTGGGCTGGAGGAGAGGAGCAGAAAGTGAAGCCTTTCCCTTGTCCCCAAAATGGATGCCCTCACTGCTCAAATCCCATATTGATCCTGCAGTCTCAGGAGCTGAACAGATCTTTAAATCCCTGCCAGCTTAGTCTTGCCTAACTTCTGCATCAATTTGGCCTCATTAACTTTTCGTTGATTAAATCAAACACATTACTTGGGATACCCCTGTAATTTATTTATAATAATTAACTGTACCACGGGAATAAGATTTCCTCCTCTGAATTTTAATTCAAGAAGCAAAATCTGTACATAAAAATAGAGATTGGAGCTAAAATTAATAGAGCTGCACAAAGTATTATATACATTTACCACACAGCCAGTCTGTAGAAGATAAGCAGGACGTGACTTGCTCCTAGTCAAATTTCATTTGACCTGCCTTGTGCATGGTGCAGCAATGATGAATCCCATACTCAAGAGCCATGTTTTGAAGTGTTCCAAGAGCACAGTTAGCAAATGTTTTCTGGGTGTCCTCAGGCTTTCAGTTTCTTCACTTATTTTTGTTTATTATACAACTTAAATTTGATGTTTAAAAGTTTAGAAGTGGTAAAGATTGGAGTGTATTGCTCGTTAAAATTAACCTTGAACTCAAATCCATCACTTCCTTCCTTTCTGGATACTGCAAACCCATCATGTGCATGAATTAAGATGATTTACCAGTATTCTTTTTTGGGTAAAAAACATCCCTTTGTGCTCAAGCAAATATCAGAAATCCAGCAAGAATTCATTTCAGCTGCTGGCCTCCTCATAACCCTTCTGCTTTGATGCATAAATTGAGGGAAGTTTCTGCTCTGCAATGAAGATGAGGATTGCAGCACACCCATTGTCATTTGTTATGTGCTCAGAGTGTACGGAGATAAGCCTGGCTTGCCTGGGCTGTTACAGCTCTGGAATTTTTGTCATTATCTCTTTCTGCTGCTCTTGGTTTGAAAGGAGCCGCTGGTAAATCACCTCCTGCCCTGCAGAGGGGCCAGCAGCCTTTCAGAGGCACAGCCACAGAGGAGTGAAGAGCACCCAGGAAACGACAGGGGGGTGTTGGAGCCTTGCTCTGATTGTGCACTTCATCTCCTGTAAATAAGCCTTGGTCTTTCAAGAGCTGTAGCTGCACACTGCAATGGAATTGGTAATCCCATGGCTTTAAAATGAGCTGCACTTCCACAGACAATTTAATTGTGAGGTAGTTGGCACTGCTGGATTTACGTTTAACTGCCTGGCTGGCAGACCTTGGAGAAACACAGAGGAGTGTCTGGAAAAAGGGGTCACCACTGAGGGGTGTGCACATTGCAGGGGAGGGAAATTCTGTGGGGTTTGCTTTGGGCTGCTGAAGAGGAGCCAGGCAAAGAGCACTTCAAACTGATAACACAAATAGAGCTCCCTTCACAGTCTAAACCAATCTCTTTTGGAGATTCACCTTCATTTGAAAGTCAAAGGAGTCACTTTCCCAAACCCAGATTCATAAGAAATAGTTGACTTAAGTCCTAGTGAGAAGCAGTATTTTATGTCAGTGTTAAATATAGGTAATGACTTAAGTATTTAAAGACGATTTTGAGAATTCTTAAGGCATTTAAATACGTATTACTCCGTGTGTCTTAATCACACTGGAAAGAGTATTCTTCTAATTTCCTGTCTCAGCTCCACAGCAGATGCAGATGTATGTATGTGTTTGCTGGTGGAACTGTGTAGGCAAAAAGAGTGTGGAACCTTTAATATATTTTTCCTTCTTTTTTATTTGAATTCATTCTGTCGTAGAAGCAGTGTTAACACGTGCTGAGCAAGGCAGGCTGGACAAGCCAGAGGAGAAGCTCAAGGGTTACTCTTCACCTCACTGTGTCTGTGTTTTGGAGAAGTTGTTGACAGACAGACAGACAGACCTAGTGTGGGAGGTGCAGGATTGTCCTTCTCACCTTCAGCCTCTTGGATGGCAGTGTTTGAATGCAGAGATTTCCCAGATGTTTGTGTTCCAGTGCTGCTGAGTCCTGAATGCTTTTCTCAGACCGTGCTCAGTGAGTCCTTCTTTACCTTGTGCCCTCCAAGAGTGACCCCCATTCCAATTTACGTTAGACCATTAAAAGTACAACCTGAAATGACCCCCCAAATCCCACAGCCCATCCTGTGGGGTTGGGTGGGATCGGCCTCCTCGTTTACAAAATTAAATGGGGAATGCTCCCACACAAACAGGAGGGGCAGTTGGCCCCTGAGTCCTCCCCAGTACTGCCCTCCTCAGCACTCACCTCAGCCACTCCCGGGCTGAGGCTTTTATGGAGGTCTTTAATGGAGTTCAGTAATGAGCTTTTTAATTATCACTTGGAGGCCAAACATCCTGGTGCTGCTTCTCAGCCAGAACAGCTCAATCCTAAAGGTGTAGGATTAGATGGGAATCATAAAAGCTGATTATTTCTTAATTTTTTTTGCACTTAGCCAGTGGCAAAATTGATATCTACTCCTTGAAAGGATGTAGGAGGCTATTAGGCAGTGGATAATTAACAAAAGAAGGAGGGTGGAAAGGTACAATAAGACTGTAAATTAATTACTGGTTCTTTATTCAGAAAGGACAATGTGATTCTTGAAACTTGCCTGTTCTCAGTGCCAGCTACAAGTGGGCAATATTAGGAATACAATTATGCAAGTAGAAAATAGGTGCCCTTAACCAGATCTGCAAAAGAGGAGTTTTAATTTCTGGCTCCTACCAGATAACCCCTGAGCTTTTGCTTTGTCCTCCTTTCTCCTAACAGTAGTGCAGGGTGTGATGGGCAGGAAATTTCCTCTTAAATGTAAGAACTAAGCAGTGAACAGTCAGCACTGACCCCTGTGGGCTATTTCCAGTTAAACTCATCCTTCCTTCCATAAATTCCCCAGGTGATGTGGGATCTCTGGCTGGAGCATCTTTGTTTCCCTGTAGCATTAGAAAAGCCAATGAACTCCTGCCTGTCTGATGAAGGTCAAACATCTGTCCAAGCCCCATGGATCCCATGCAGCTGTAAACAGTTCTCATTAGGAAACAGAAGCTTCTCACTTATGCTCATTTTTGGGGAGGTACAAGTTTAAAAAATGGAGTTGTGGAGCTCTTACCCTTCAGTTGCTGTGCACACACAGCACCTTTCACATTAAAACTTAATGTGCACTTAAGTGATGCTTAGATGAACTGCTTGTAAAAATCCAGGTGAAAATAGGGGGGTTGAGAGATGGTGTGATGTGGATTTGCTTTTTGGAACACCAGGAAATGAAATCAGAAGGGTTTGAATGGCCGAGCCTTTTTAGAGCAGAGAGATATTTTTAGGTTTCCAGATTTAGAATATTTCTTTAAAGTGTTGTTGTACCACCTTAGTCAGTAATTTCTATTGAAAACAGAATGGTTTTTCTATTGGGGTTTGTTCACTTTGTCTTGCATGCAAGCACTTGCAAATGTGAACAGCAGTGGCAGGAACCATCAGCCAAACACTCAGAAATTCTCTGTTCAAGAGAACCACCTCACAGATGGTGAGCTGAACATTCACACTTTTAACAGCTGTTCTCCTTGAGAGAAAGTATTGATTCTAAAAGTTGTAGAAATGGAAAGAGAGAGAAAAAAACCAGCTCAAGAAATTGGTTTTCTGTGTCTTTATTATTGCAAAAAAGCTTAAGGAAGAACTTGGGGTGCCAGTAATGGAGTTGGAATGACCTGCTTGGGGCTGTAGGGTGATTTGTGTGGATGGGTCTGGATTAAAAATGGCATGTTCCACCCTGAAGGGTAGAAAAGCAGCAGTATTAACCCAGGGAGCCCATAATAGCTGCAAATACCAGTTATTTGGGGTTTTTGTTCCTGCAGCTCCCTGGAGGTGGGAGCACAGTGTCAAGGGAAGATTCTTCCTGGAGATCTGTTGGGACAGACTTGTGCATCTTGTTTCTGGGTTGATTTGTGGTTTGCTGCTTTTTTTTTTTTTTTTTTTTAATGAGAAATAAAGCTTTAGCACCATAGTTGGGATAGTCTCTTGCTATCAGAACCAAAGTATCTTGAAGCTTTTTATTGCTTTGGGCACTTGGGATGAACTGGCTGTGGGAGGAGAGTGGAGCTGGTTTTTAGGACAGTGATTTTAAACCAGGTGTTTGTAGCCCTTCCTCTCTCCTCTTCCCAAGTGTAATTGCTTCAAAGCCACAGAACTGCCAGTAATCTCAAAACATTTTTCCACATCCTCTGGGCGTTGGTAGGTCAGAGAGGGTGAGGTTGCAAATTGGGGACAAAAAGAGGTGGCAGAGCAGTGTGAAGGGCACAGAGGGATAAGCTGTTCCACAGCTCCACCAGAGCAGCAACGGGGCAAGAATTCCAATATTCTTTCCAATTTATATTTTTTTCTGTCCCTGAACTCACAGCTGAATCCAAAAAGCTATTAAGGAATCACTTGAAGATTTGCTCTGCCCTGGAGTGCTGGGAATATCCTGTTGGAAGGTTCTGTGCTATAAAATATCTGTGATTCAGCTGATTGATCAATAATTTAACCAAGTGATTAAACTGGGGCTGTAGTAAGCAGAAAAATGGATTGGACAAAACAGAAAATACCTTAAATGAGGAAGAAAAGGTGAGCCCTGATTCTGTGTGTGTGCGCATTAAATGAATAGGATTTTTAAATGATGTCTCCAGAAGAGATATTTCACTGGGCTGGTATTTGGAAAGAAGATAGCACAGAATATCAGCATTCTATTACCTCAATATCTGGGATAATGAAAGATGCCTGTGCTTACAGGGGTAAGTAGAGCGTGAAATAGTGCAGGGTGTCCATGGTGGGAAGGTGGAAAAGTGTTTAGAAAAAAATCAAATTGGCAGGAGATGATAAACTTGGCATTGATGGCTGTTGATAGCCAGATGACCTCAGGTAACTTCCACATCGGCTCAGTCCCTCTGAGGGCCACAGAATATGGTTAGGATGGGGGGGGTGGCTTTAGGCTGAAACAGGAGAGATTTATATGGGATTTTGGGAAGAAATTCCCCCCTGTGAGGGTGGTGAGGCCCTGGCACAGGGTGCCCAGAGCAGCTGTGGCTGCCCCTGGATCCCTGGCAGTGCCCAAGGCCAGGCTGGACATTGGGGCTGGAGCAGCCTGGGACAGTGGGAGGTGTCCTTGTGGAACAAATTGATCTTTAAGGTCTCTCCCAGCTCAAACCAGCCTGTGATGCAAAGTTTTGCTGAGCTGGTTTTAACTAACCTTGCCTGATGTTAAGTAGGAATTTTGTTGGGAGTTTTGTCCTGGGTCCCTGAGGACAGGAGGGCTGTGTGAGCAGCACCAGAGGCTCTGACCCAGCTCTGGGCTCTGCTCAGGGCAGGAGGTGCTGGAGGTGACCAAGCACAAGGGAAGGGGTGAGGGAAGGTGGGATTTCACCTGCCAGTTGTTGGGGTGAGACCTGTGGCCTCTCAGAGCCCTGGTTCAGCCACAGTCCCTTTGAGTGTCTCCCCTAGGAGCCAATTAACTGTAAACTGTAATTAAAAAGAAGTGACTGTGACTTCAAAAAGCCTCCTAAGTGCCATTTTCTGTACCAAACAATGACAAATACCTCGAGAAAAGAGAAGGCTTAGTGCATTTTAATATCTTTCTGATGAATAAATCATCTCCTTTGTAAGGTTAATGAAAGCAGATGGATGTGAACGCTGGAATGCATTGGCTCATTAGGAATTCCCTTCCAAAGTGTCCCTCACAGTCCTGACCAAACAGTCCCCAGGAGCTCTGGTGTGAAGTGATGGTGCTGAATGCATCAGGAGCAGCAGCCTGTTGCCAAATATTTACTGAACTGCACTTAAACCCCATTCACATCTCACCTTTCTTCTCATTACAGGAAGGAAGGGCTGCAGTGTCACAAACAGTCGAAAAGGGCACTCAATTAAGAGTCCTTGCTGTTAGTGAGACTTGCCATTGAAATAAGGGCAAGTATTCCTAACACACAGCAAAATTCTGCTTTTGTGGACACTTTTCTGTTGTGCTGATACTAAGTGGGTATTTTGATATGTCAAGTGATAAGATAAACACAGCAGAGTTTGCTGTTGGTGCTTTTTATCATTTCATAATGGATGTTCCTCACTCTTAAAAAGGCACTGTGCAGCAAAAATTCATTCACTGCCACCTTGTGTGCTTTAAACTGGCTTAGAAACAGCTTCAGAAACTGGCTAAAAACCAAGCCAGAATTTATTCCTTTGAAGTGTCTTATTCTTTCTCCCAATTTCTCATTAGATGTAAACATTAAGTAAAAATTAAGCATCTTCCAAGTGTCTGTGGAGGCTCAGATGGGCACGTGCAAGCATCTCTGGGTGCCTGCAGCCAAGAAGGAGGTGGCATTAGCCTGAAAATGAAGGGATTTGTAGGTTCCTAAGAAAATCTCTTCAAAAACAAATCCCTGGGATCATCATGTGAATGTACAGAGGTGTACAGCTTTAGCTAGGTTAGATATGCTTAACATATGTATGTTAAAGATGTTCTACATGTTATTAGGTAATAAAACAATGCCTGTTTATTGCTGAATTGTAATAGCATTTTATAAAATGCCTCTTCCCCCTTGCTGTACCTTGGCTGGAAGCTCCTTGTCCCTTTTCAGTCCCTGTTGCTGTGATTAGTTCCTGGGATCATCTGGATGTGCAGGCTGGAAACCTGCCCTGACTGCTCCTCTCTGTGTTTGAAATGGTCTCTGATTTTTCTGATGGTTTGTTATGAGAAATACCCTGCACCTGTGCTGGGGCAGGAGCCCAGCTTGTCCTTGGTAATCAGCTTTTGTCACCTCTGCCTTGTAGGGCTCTGCTGTTAAAAGCAGTCCTGGCTGGTGACTGTGGGTGGTTTTTGGGGAAGCAGGGGTGCTTTGGAGGTACAGCAGAATGATTTATCACCAGTTCTGTGCTGGGCTTTCTGTTCATTTTGAGAAATAAACTGGAGTTCGATGCAAGCCCTTCTTCTCTGACTCGGCTCGAGTTACTGTGATAATGCTGCTTCGAGGATTTCAGAAACCTGCTTCAGGGCTCTGTAAGAGCTGCTGGCAGGTCACAGATCTGTCCCCATCACTGCCTGATGTCCTTCTGGTCTTACTTAAGGCTGGAGGTGCAACTTTTCCCCCCTCTTTTGCCCCCTTCAGCATTGACTTTGCTGGGGAATCAGTCTCTCCTGAGTGCCTTCACTAACTGGCTGTCACAAAACACACAAGGGTGACTCTTCAGACTCCTAATTAGATTAAAATACCTCCAGAAATGGATGCAGTCCCTTTCAGCTTGCCAGCTCCCCTTCTCAAGGTGCTGCTTGCCCAGAGGCTCAGCCCAGGCCATGGAGTGCCTGTATTGACCTGCTGGGAGGAAGCCATGGCTGAAGTTCATCCTGGTGTTGATCCAAAGTTCTAATTAGTCCTAATTAGCGTGGGGTTCTTGGGGTGGGCCTGTGCAGGGCCAGGAGCTGCACTCAGTGATCCTCATGGGTCCTTTCCAGGGTATCCCATGGTCCTGCATTCTGTAATTCCATCCATGGTGCTACATTCTGTAATTCCATCCTTTTGCTGGGGACAGGCCATGGGAAGGGAGAATCAGCGAGGGCTGTGGTGGGCACAGATGGGCCAGGGCAGGGAATCTTGCTTCCTTCTTTTCCTAGGGAATGTGTTGGGATAAAAGTTCCATTCCCTATTAAAGGTTGTGGGATTTCTGCCACGTGAATCATTGCTCTGAGCTTTCTCTTCCTCCTTGGTGTGTTTATGACACTGGCTGCAGGCTTGTGTTGCACTTTGCCGTGCAAGTGGTTTATACCAAGAAAAAAAATAGAGGCAAGTTCCCAATAAATAGAACTGAAAATATTTTTAGAAGCTTGCTGCTTGATCAAATAGCACACCCCGTGTTCCTCAGCACCTTGTGACGAATAATGGAGCAATGCTGGCTCTCTGTGCCATGGGAAGGGGTATCCAGCACTGGAATCTGCCCTGCTTCCCTGCCTCTTGTGTGACAGCTGCTAATTAATAACAACAAAGTTTGAAGCTGGCAGTTGTGAGATTTTGGAGATCTGGAATGGATATTAACCACTTACACCCAGAAATCATTAAATAAGCATTTCTTGCTGAGGAACTGTTTCCTGAGTCGTAATCCCAGACTGGTTTGGGATCAAAGCTCATCTCCTCACAACCCCTCTGCCATGGGCAGCGACACCTTCCCTAAACCAGGCTGCTCAGGGCACAGAGGTGCATTTGAGATTTTTGTAGATTATTTTAAATTTTATATTATTTTAAATTTGAATTCTTTTGGATTTTAAATTAATTATAAATTAAATATAAAATAATCTACATTTTGAGTGAGAAATCCTTGTTGTGGAAGTGCCTTTGCAGCCCTCACTGGGGTGGGTTTGGGAAAACCTCCCTTAATGTGTGTCCTGCAGGGAGCTGGGCTGGCTCTGGGAGCAGCTCTCAGAGCTGAGCTATCTCCGAGTCATTTCCCATTTGCATTGCTTGCACTGCCTATTAAACCCCAGTTCTGGGGTGTAAGTGGGCAGTAATGGCTTTAGTTAACGAGGACTCGTTTGTGAATAATTAATGCCCATCTCAGAACCCAGGGATCTCTGCTAAGTTGGTGAGACTGATGGTGCTGCTGCTGGTGCCCTGTTACATAACTGGATTTGGGAGGCGGAAATGATTTTATTTCCTGGTGCAGAGCTCGTGGGAGCTCAGATCTGCTGCTCTGAAAAGTGCGGTCTGAAAACGTCACCACAGGGCAGCTCCCACTCTGGAACGCTGAGGAGGTGGGGGAAGGCTGATGCTGGAACATCTGAAGTGGCTTTTTAGTACAAGGGCTGTACCAGCCCTTTCCCCTGCTTTGTCCCATTTTGTGCAGTGGAAGGAATTGCTGTTGTAGCCATGGGAGGTGGGCTGGGATTTGGGAATGATCTGGGTGGGATGGTTTTGATGCTTTAGGCAGTTCCTTACAGAACTGGATGAATAACATATTTTTATTTCTACTCATTAAGATTCCTAATCTGTCTCAAAAAAAGTTCTTTTTTCTTTAATATTCACGTAGTGGGAATATTGATGGATTGGTTTTTTGTTTTTTTTGAGCACCATTTATTGTGTTTTTCTTTTCAAGAAATCGTGTTCACAGTACTGAAGCTGAGCATGGTGCACGAAGAGCCCCAGAGTTGCTGTGCTTTATGTAGAAAATAGAAGTTATTAGAGTTATTAGTAGAAAACCTTCACTATTAGTCATGTGGAACAGCTTGTAAAAAGTAGAACGAAAATTTTAAATCTTAATGTTATCACTTTCATTATGAATACAAGAATGCTAGTAATAATGTTTTAAATTATATCTAAAGGTCCTATATTTTGAAGTGAAGGAACAGCTGTAATTCTATAGGAAAAGCTGTTACCTGAAATGTGTTTACTGTACTTTCAATAAGATTAAGGAAATGAAAGTATGCCAGAAATTGTGTAAGCAAACTAATACTCAAGACTCAGATGTCTTCAATAACCTTCCAGTTTTCTCTGTTGCCTTTGTTTAAATCATATTTTTAAGCAATAAAACCTGGGTAAACACTTCTAATGTGGTTTGCAGGACTCTTTCCATAGCATATAACAGTAAAAAATGTAGCCAACACCTAAATGTGCACTACAGCTAAGAAATAAGCTTAGAAGTCATTTCCTTTCTGATGGGGATGCAATTTCCAGGTCCATTCACAGGCTGCTGTCTGCTGAAATTCCCTTTTCTTTCTGGGAATAAGGAAAATCAGCATTGCCCTTGGCCAATGTCTCCCTTGTTTGCTGGTTTTTACCCGTCCAGGTGGGGCTGCTCCACCTCCTGCTTTTTACAGAGCTGTTCAGACACGTGCAGTGAACTTGAATTTACAGTAAAATATTCAGTGCCTCATGCTGGCCGTCCATGTAGACATTCTGCACACAAATTGTGGTTTTCCCCAAGGCCAGAGACCACTTGGGTGTGCTTCTGTCGGGTTTGGGGAAGCTCATGGGGTCTGGAAGTGCTGCTTTAACTGTTCCAGATCATCCCCTCCCAGTCCTGGCTGAGGAAAGCTCTCCTGCAAGGAGGAAGCTGCTCACCCAGGAGTGCTTGGCAGAGCTGATGGAGAATCTAATGCAGCCCTGGTTACTTGGGATGCATTGGTCTTTAAAAACACTGTATCATCACAAAAGTGAGCTAGCTGTGCCTGCAGCTGGGTTTGTCAGGTGGGAATACTCTGAGGGATGCTGGGGAGGGCTTGCTGCTCCTCTTGGAAATGAGGGGTTAAGTGCCAGTGTGGCATGAACTTCACTTGCTCTCGGTCAAGCCGTGAGGGGAGAAGGGGTTTGTCTTGCACTTTAATCCACAAATGGATTTGTGAAACGCTGCATATCTTTGTTTCTGATGGAGTTTTTCATCATGGAGCTGCGAGCTCCTGCAAATGAGGTGTGGGATGGAATGGTGTAAAAGTGGAACCAGGCTAAGCATCTCCTGCTTCACGAGACAAACACTGGAGGAGGCAAAGCCAACGTGCTCCTGAAGGATTTGACTTCCTTAGGCTTCTGAGAAACCCAAGTCCAAGAAGGTATTGAAATATTTGAGGGATCTGAGGGCTGGTTTCCTCAAGCAGGTGTGGACTTACACTGAGATTACTCCACAGATGTGTGTGAGCTGATTGAAGTTCCCACATGAGAGGGAACCTGCCAGTTCCTTCCCTGCCAGGGAAACAGGGCTGGTGTCCCCAGCAAGGAGAAGAGAAAGTGCCATAAGTGGCATTTTCTCCTTTTTGAGCCTTTAAAATGTGTTATCAAAGCTGTGTGCTCTGCAGGAAGCCTGGTGTGTCAGATTGGCTGAGCCCTGGCGAGTGCTGGAGTTCAGGCAGGATCTGAGAGCGCAGGGACAGCTCTGAGAGCCTGGGCAGTGCAGGGGAAGGCAGAATTCTGCTTGGCAGAAAACAGCCACTTTATGTGCCTGGAAATCGTTCTGTTCCCCTTCCTCCTCATTCCCCTCCTTCAAATTAACTCTGTAACTGGGATAAAAAAGCTTCTAACTTAGGTTTTCTTTTTGCTCTTTTTTTTTTCTTTGTTGGTGCGCTGGTTTTTGGGGGGCTTTTTGGTTTTATTTTTTATTTAGAAAAAGCAGCAAAACCCTGATGGCTGAGGCTGAGTTTGGTGAGTTGGGCGGCACAAGCATCTTTGCCTTTTTGACAGATTCCCTGGAGATTCTCAGTCCTGTGCCAGCAGCATCCCTGCACTGAGCATCCCCTCAGCTGTGCCACTGCTCCCCTCCAGAAGTCCTGCAATGTCATCAAAAACCCTTCAGTCCCTTGAAACACAAAACTATAATCCTTGGAAGTAATTTTTCTGTTTCCTCTGTAGAATGATTTGGTTTAATTGCTATTTTTGCTGCTTTTGCTTTAAATGTGTGGCTCAGCTCACCTTGCCAGGCTCCTCTCGCCCCCAGCACCAGCTGTGGCACCATTCACCCGACCCTGAGGCTTGCAGGAGATTCCTCAGTGCCTCTGGAAACTGATGAGGCTCTTAAATTATGCATGAGCAGTCTGCTGCCTGCCTGAGTGAGGGATTCTTCACCTGGTGGGGAGGGAAGGGATGGTTTAAAGGCTCTCATTCCAGTCTGCAGCCTGGCACCACAAATCTCTCCTGCTCCTGTTGGCTTGGCACGATCCCGTGGGGCACTGGAGTTTGATGTGCCCAGAGTGATTCACAGCAGAGCCAGGGCTGGGCTCTCAGCCCCCGTGGGCATGGGAGGATGCTCTGGGATGGGACCCTAATAAAGACCCCTGGTATTGTTATCCCTGCTTTTAATGAAGGGATGGGACCACCGTCGGCCTAGGAAGGATTTATTGCTCAGACAAACATCAGTCTCAGAGGCTGGGAGATTTTAGAGCAGCCAGCACTCAGCCGCAGCTCAGGGGCAGTCACAAGTTCTCAGTCACAAGGCAATACAGAACTTTCTAACCCAATGAATAGATACTACAAGGTTTATTTTGCTTTTCTAACCTATCACCTTTATTTAATTTTGCTGCACTGCAGATATTTTCATCTAATGGGCTTCTGTCTCACGTCTACATGTATGTTTTTATTGTAACTTTTAAATTCTTAGCTTACTCTATATTATTACATTACTACACTATAAACCCTTCACCATCTTATCAATGCAGTTCCTCACTTACTTAAGGCATATTCTCGCTTACAACTATAGAAATGTAAGTTTATGATTTTTTCTGCTTAATATCTGTATATTGTATTTTTACATCAATCCAAGCTTCTTCCCAGGCTGCAGATCACACCCTTCAGTGCCTGTGGAAGTTTCTGTTTTTCTGATTCCCACATTCTGAGAGGGGGAATGACCCTTCAGCCCTGTGGTTGCTGAGTCCTGTCTCTCAGTGTCCAGCAGCCAGACTCTGGCTGTTCACCCACGGGTGCCCCTGAAAGGGGCTAAGCCCAGGAGGGCAGCACTGAAAAGCTCCAGCAGCCTTCAGGGTTTGTGTCTGAGGCAGGGATGTCCCACGGGATGTGAGCCAGCCCTTCCCAGGGCTGAAGGGCAGGTGGGGAGCTCTCCTCACGTGCTGCTCTGTCCCTTGCAGCAAATCTCCTCTCAGGGCTGTTCTCCATCCTCCTCGGGTTTGTCTCAGCTTTCTGAAGATGCCAGCTCTCTCAGAACAGGTCTCCTGGCACATTCTGCACTGCCCTGGGATGTGCCCTCTGAGGATGGTTGGTGGGGCAGCGTTGCCCTGAGGAAAGCCACGGGGTGCTCTGGGATCTGTTCTGGCACAGGACTGAGCTCCAGGAGGAGAGGGGACCATGGAAGTGTTCATCTCCCATGGGGAATGAGCCAAACCCAGCTGAAGAGCAGGACAGAGGTGCAGGAAGAGCTGGAGGAACTGTCCATGGAATGTTTGGGTAGGAAGGGAGCTCAAATCCCATCCAGTGCCACCCCTGCCATGGCAGGGACACCTCCCACTGTCCCAGGCTGCCCCAAGCCCTGTCCAGCCTGGCCTTGGGCACTGCCAGGGATCCAGGGGCAGCCCCAGCTGCTCTGGGAATCTCTGCCGGAGCCTGCCCCCCTTGCAGTGGTGCATTTATGGCTGCAAATCCTGCAGTAGCAGCAGTAATGAACTGTGGTTTGGGGTTGTTCTTTTTCAAATGGGCAGAGTGAATTAAAAACTTGTCAGCTACACAAGGCTATGGAATCTCTGTGATGGAGCAGGAGCTGATTGCAGCAATGCTGGGTTTGTGCCCTGTGATTGGAGCACTGTTCCCTGCTCTGCTCAAAATGATGATTATAAAGTACAGCTCTTGAAATTACCCCATTCTGTTCCATTAGTCATCATTTTTTGCACTGAATATCATTCAAATATTTGCTCTCTTCAGCTGATACTTTCCTCTGAGAAGTTTAATTGTCTAGAAAACAACTTAAGTACACATTTAAGGAAAGCAGTCTGTATTTATGTGTTAAGGTTTCAGCTGCTGCAGCACTTTTTCTCACATTTAGGCATGTTAGGAGGAGAAATGGTCTCTGTAGCTAAAAGATCCACAGAGAATTAACTCAGTGATGTTGGATGGTGGCACCAACTGATATTTCGTGTACCATTTGTGGGGCATGAAAAGCTGTTCCAGACATGGTTAATGCTCCAGGCTGGGCTTGTTAGCACAGGGCTGAGGATGCTGGGGTGTTAATGAGTGACCTGCTGTGTGTGCAGCACAACGTGGACATCACCACCTGCTCATGGCATTGAAATGAGGCTTGACCTTTATTATAATACAGATTTTAATAGTGTAACATTGAAACCACTCTGACTTCCAAGGAATTCTGCAGAGAACACGTTCCCCCTCCCTGAGACACGGCTTTAATAGGCTTCAGGGCTCCAGCACGAGAGAGACTTGGCAACCAAATAATTTCCCTGTCTCACATCCAGCCACGGGGAAGGTTGTGCAGAATGACCCAGCAAGGCTGGAAGCTGCTGCTGTACAGCTGAGAATGTGCATGATGTGGCTGAAAGAAGTTGGTTGTAAAAGCAGCAAAGGTGAAGGTTTTATGGAGATGGCATTTAGATGGAGTCAGGGCAAAACCCTGTGTAGGGTTCAGCAGGACATGGCTTTTCTTGCTTCTCCTGTGCAAAATGGATTTTATTTCTGGGTAGCTCAATCTTCATGCACAGAAATAATGTTCCTATAACTATATAAAATGGGTAACGCTTGGGACTGAATGCAGAAATTACAAAAGAAAACCCCAAACATATTTTTCTCTTCTATGTTAAATTTAACTATTCCCGGTTTTTGTTCTTTGCAGAGGATGAGATACAAAATTCACCATTGATCTTCTGGTATTGTGCAATTCTCAGCTGCCTGGATGGTTCTTAATTAAATACAGAAATTGTCTTTAATGCTCTTAAATTGTTCTGTGCTGCTGCTGTCGGGCGTTGAGCAGCTCCTGAATTTCTCTTATGGTGAATAAATGGCCTGATATGCAGGAGGCAAGTGTTGTAAATCCCACTGCCATAAATCTTCCATCCATCCAGAGGAGGAGCTGCCGAGCCCAGAGGTTCTGAAGGATTTTGAGAAGCCCTGGCACTAGGAATGAGTCATTTTAAGATTACAGGGGCTTGGAGCTCCAAAGTACTTCAGTTTTACTGCTTTTCTTTAGTCCTGTGCTCCACTGCCCAAACCCAATATATGGAAATGTTAATTTTGAGGCTGAAAAATGGGTGGACAGAAACCCAGCAATCTAAAACCTGATGCAAAAAATCAGTAGGGTAACTTTAGGATGAAGAAAAACATTGAGATACCAAACTCATGCAAGGTAGGAGAAGCATTTTTCACTCTGTTTTTGGCTGATAGCAAATATAGCAAAAATCCCTAAGGACTTTTCCTGCAGCTCTTGTCCAGCAATGTGCAGCCTCATCTACCTGCTGCTTATAACTGGGATTAGCTTTGCAAAAACCTGGAATGTTACTGGGAGGAGTCTCCCTCTCTCCCATCCATCCTCCAACAAAAGCAAAACAAAGAAAATAATTTAATATTTTTTCTTGCTGTTTTAGCATAAGGATTAAAAGAAAAATTATGTAAAAAAAAATCAGTGAAATTTTCCCAAGAATGCCTTTTCTTACATATTCACAGACATTTAAAATACGAGGGAAAGTTCAAGTTTTGCTTGTGGGAAATATTCCAGGTGTAGTTGGGGGAAAACTGTGTTTCTCCTGTCTCTGTCACGTCTTCCTGTGTTTTCTCAGAGCCACCTGAGCACTGTGAACCTGGGTTTGTAGATAGACTATCACTGCAATAAGAAAAACCCTCCTCCCTGTGGGTGCAGCAATCTGTAGTGCTGGGAAGGGCAAGCCTTGTGATGGAGAAAGCAGCCAGGATGTTTCTCCTAGTGAGTGAGGATTGTTTGATTGAGTCCCTGTGCCCTGGAGTGTCTGTATTCAATTAGAGGGTGGAATTTGTAATTTTGCCACTGTTAGGCAGGATCAGCTTTGTGCGCTTGCATGGATGTTGAGCTGAGTGTGTGTGGGGCTTGAATGGCTTTGCTGAATTCAGTTCTGCTTCCATGGGGGCAATTCCTGGGCCACTGGGACCAGGATGTGGCCACTGTGCTCAACACTGATGCTTCTCTGCCTGGATGTGATTTTGAATTGCTGCCAAGGGGAGTGAGACTCATTCAGGTGTTCTGAGACTGCTGGAAGCCACAGGGATCACCTGGATGTGCTTTGGGCTCCTCTGAGCAGTGTTAACAGCAACACTGGTCACTGGTAAAGTCTCAGACCTCCAAGGACCTTTTGCTTTTCAGCTTCAAAATTGATATTGCAATGTAGTAAGTTTGAGGAATGGTGCCACAGGCATGCCTGTGTCTGAGGCAGAAGTGGGGCTGTGATTCCAAGGAAATCCTGCATTCCTGGTGTGATCTGTGAGGAAAATGCATGTGCTGCTGTGAAATCAGTGGCTCCTTGGATCAGCTGGCTGGAATAAGGGTGAGTGTGCAAGGAGCAGCCAGCCCTGCTGGGTCTGAACTGTTTGTGAAAGGCTGCTGAGAGAAACCCTGAGGCTGGAGCAAAATATTTGTCTCTCTGGGATACAAGTGAGCCGAACAAGCAGCAGTAATCTGATTTCCAAGGAATGCTCCTCCTGCCGAGGGATGTGTGCAAGAGCACGCCTGGCGTGCTGCTGCCCGCTGGGAGAGTTCCTGCGTGGAGCTGGGGAGAAGGAGCTGGGCTTGTGCAGGGTGGAAAGGGGATTCCCTCACAGTGCTGGGTCAGGCTGAGTGTCTCCAGGACAGGGCAGGACCTGCTGCATCTCCGGTGCATTCCAGGGCTTTTGTTTCCCTGTGTCAGGAGGATTTGAGGCTGGATGTGGGCGCTGGGGCTGTCACTGTGATGGTTCAGCCTTAAAAACTGCTGCTTCACCTCAGGGAGGCTTCAAACTCTCCCCTCTCCATTCTGCTCAGAGAAGAAATGCAATTCCTGTGGTTTTCCTGGATTAACCCCAAAAGCCATGTCCCCTTTGGCAGGCTGCCTGTTGTGAGTGTCTCATGAGCACTTCGCACTGGTGACCAAGCCCTTGGCTCCTGGGACTGGGCTGGGGCTGGGATGGCTTCTCCTTGTGGCAGCCAGCCGTGTGATGGACACCTTTGCACCTGCACCCCCCAATTCCTCTGCAAAGTCCCTTTTCCAAGAGCCCCTTCAGAGCTGCTCTGGGATAAAGCTCCCTAAAGGAGGTGTCTCCTCACAGCCTGGTTCTGCTGGCAGCCCTCTCCTGATGGGAACAACTTCTGGGGAGGGAAGGGCAGCTGCTTCCTTGGTGCAGTAATCCCTGAGGAATGTTTAGTCTCCCTGAGAAGGAGCAGGAAGGAACATTCCGTGTCGCTGGGCCGTGGATCAGGGATGCTCAGGGGTCTGGGGATCCATCCCGTCCCTCTGTGCTGTTCTCATGGGCTGTGCTCGCTGTGCACAGGGCGGCTGGGAGGCTCTGGGGGAATCCCACCGCTCCGGGGCTGTTTCCGAGGAGCTGCCCGTGGTTCCTGAGCCGGGAGGAGCTCCCGTGGCAGAGCAGGCAGTGACACTGGCAGGGCTCCTGCTCATTCATTTCCATCTTAAGTGACGAGAGAGAGCGGAGCAGGCAGAGTCATCAGATCCAAGCACTGTTCACGGCAGGCTTGGTGGGTTAAGTGTGCGTGGAAGGAGGAGCTGAATCCAGCAGGGATGAGAGCTGCCCTGTGGACTCGGGATCAGCTGAGCTGCTCCTGGGCCGGGCCGTCAGCACCGGAGCTGTCCAGCCTGGGCCGATCCCGCTTCCCAACGGGCTGAGCCCTGCGGCCATCCTGGCTCCTGCTGCAGCAGGTGCTTCACTCCTGCTGCCTCAGATCCTTCCCCACTGGCGATTCCTCGCTGGACATTAAGGATATCTCTATATCTGTACATCTCATGGCATATCCTGGAGTGGGAGGGACTCACAAGGATGATCGAGTCCAACCCTGGCCCTGCACAAACCAATGGAAATTTTATCTTGGCTTCAAACAAGTGGGACAGCTCCACAAGGGAATTCTGTTCCCAGCTGTGTTTCTCACCTTGCAGCTGGAGCTCCTTGGCCCAGCAGCTTGGTGTGTCTGCAAGGCCAAGGACGCTGATGTGATGAGCAGGGAGGGTTGCTCTGGGGTTGCTGGGGTTCCAGTTCCTGGCACTGAAGCCCGGGCTGAGGGAAGTGTGCTGCTGCAGGATCCTGGCGGGGGTGATCTCGGATTATGTGACCCTGCAGAGCTCACAAAGAAAACCCCAAGCCACATGAAAAGCAGAATCACAGAGGGCTTTCCCAGCCTTGATGGTTCTAGGACAGGGTCCCACCATTCCCCCAGCACTGCCAAGGCCACCGCTGACCCTTGTCCCCAGGGGCCACACCCGCAGGGATTTGGGCACTTCCAGGGACGGGGATTCCAGCCTGCCCTGGGCAGTTCCAGCCAGGTGAGCAGTGCTGAGCCTTTGCAGCTGTGTCACAGCCCTGTGCTGACTGTGCTGCTGCACCCACTCGTCCCTGCCACCAGGGCTGCATCTCAGCCTGTTCTCCTGGGTTTCACATGTTTTTTGCCAGGGTCATTCTGTTTCTTTGCTGCAGGATATGTCTGCACACATTTCTGCCTCTTTGCCAAGCAGTTTTAGCTTTGGAGGCCTGAAAATGGGTCAGCTCACAGCTGTGCCATGAAGTATCTAAAGCCTCTGGTATTACAGTGTGGTCACAGTGTTTATTTACTTTTTAGCAATGCTGGCAAAAATACAGATATTTTCTGCAAAATTAGGTGCATGAAAATTTCATGCAAACACAATTCCCATGGGTGTTCAAATCTCCTGGGGAACTGGGACCCTCACCCTGACTTGGTGCTGCAGTCCCAAGTTCTGTGGCTCATTTCAAACCAGGAAGGATTCAGTGCAGTGGAATGAGCCATGCCCTGCCTGCATGGTCCACTGCATAAGCCAGGCCTTGGAGAAGGTTCAGCAGAGACCCAGATCCACTGGGCAGGAACTGTCTGAGAATTTCCATCCAGGGGCCAGTGACTGTTGTAAAAAGATAATACATTGAAATAATCCTGCAAGTGCTTTGCTACCAGCACTGTGCCCCTCTCTCTGTGCATTGCACCTGGCTCTACAAACACTGCTGTACATGGCTTTATAAAACTGGGGGAGGTTTTCCCCATCTTACCAGGGAGGAGGAATCTGGGGAAATGGTTCTGGGATCCTTTATGGCACACGGGGAAGCAGAGATTGGTGTCAGTTCAGGATGCCCAAGTTCCAACCTAGGAAAGAAGTGCTTGGCTCTGGAGGCTCTCTTGCTCCATGAGCCTTCCTTTCTAGTTTCCTTTGCTAAACCCATATTTAATCTCAAAGTCACAGCAATCTGTATTTTTCCCTCAAGACTTAGGCCAGAACATTTCCTCCCGGTCAGGATCAGGAGCACAGGTTACACTGCAAATTGCAGTTTTGCCTAAAGCAGCGTAAATCGAAATACTTACCTCAATTTAAACTTCTAAAACTGTGGCCCAGCATCATCCTCACCCCTTTTTACTTGCAAAAAGAAGTTTGGGAAGGAGGAGACTTTGAGCATATCTGGATAATTTTTGTCTGAAATAAACTGCTTCAAATAAAGCTGTTGTCCTTTTGCAGAAGGATCAGAACTCTTTTGATAGAGACAAAAGCCTGCCCCTGATTCATTTTATTCCATCACCCGAGTGTTTGTTAACCCCAGTCACCTCCATCTCTCTTAGAGCATGAAGTGCTTTTATTTCTCAGAAAACACTCAGGAGGGATTGAATGTTCTTCAGTTTACAAGAAACTGCAAAGAGGTTCAAAGAAAATGTCTTGTCTGCTGTTCAAGAGGAAGGGTTTTATCCCATAAATAGCTAAATCAGAGAGAGGGTGATGCTGTGGTGGCAGGTTGGAGATGAAGGTTTGATTTCCCCTGCAATGAGACCTGTCTGGGTAACCTCCCATAAATGCAAAGCTTGTAATAGCTCAGCATGAAGTGATTTAAAAGCATATTCATTAGAGCATTTATTAATGTGCAGATGTTTCAGTTTTGATTGTACTTTGCAAACAAAGACTTTTCTTTACAACATTGAAGGCAGTGTTCTCCTTCTGCTGCCAGGAGAATGCAGCACGTGGGAATGGCACCAAAGGAACAGGCAGGGACAGATCCCAGCAATTCCCCTGCACAGGAGGCAGAACTTCTTCCCTGGGCAGTGCCAGCCCTGAGCAGAGCCCAGAGAGGCTGTGCAGTGTCCCTCCCTGGGGACATTGCAGAGCTGTGAGCACACAATGCTGTGCCCTGAGCTCTGGGATGGCCCTGCTGGAGCAGGGAGCTGGCACCAGGTGCCCACTGTGCTCCCTTCAGCCTGACCCATGCTGGGATGCTGTGAGGTGAATCTCTGTGAAATTCCCTTGCTCCAGGTGCCCTGGGGAGGAGTAGGATTCCTTTCAGCTCCCCAGGAAGATCCTCAGAGCTGGAGCCAGACTGAGGAGTGTGTGCACGCTGAGCACCCAGCTCATGTCACCTCCTCAGGGCAGCAGGGGGACTGAGCTAAAGCCCTCACTGCACATCCTGTACCAGTTCTCAGCTGCAGCTCCCACTCCTGTCCTTGTCACATGCTGGTGTTGAATGAAAAAGACAAAACATGGAGAGATTTGCATGTTCATCATTCTGGGTGTCAGCCTGACAAGTTCAAAGCTACTCTGGAATGTGCAGCTGCAAAAAGCAGGGGTTTGTCATGCCAGATATTTTGGGTTTTCATTTACCAGAGTAGGCAAGGTAGGGGCTGAGCATGATAAATAATTGAACTTTCCTCATATAAATATAACAGCTCTGAGTGTTTGTTTGGAATATCATAGAGAGCTGCAGAATATATATCAGAGGGAGAGAATCCTCAGTGGGATTAATCAGAATTCTGTTTACAGAGTAGTGACTTAGGTTGGAAATGTGTGTAAGTGGGACAAGTATCAGGCTCTAAGTCTGTCTTAAATGTTTAATACAATTATACTTTTACTGTGCTTTGTGTTGTTGCTGTGTTACCCAGATCCCTCTGCTTCTGAGGAAGCAGACAGCATCCTTCCTCTGCCCTGGAGAATTCCAGCTGGACCAGGGCAGCAGGAGAGGCTGGGACTCCCCTGCTGTCCCCAGGGCAGGGACACGGGGCTGTGCAGCCTTTAGATGAGCTGGGCATGACAAGTGCTGGCTGCTGGAAGCAGGCTGAGCTCCCCCACTCAGACCCAGCTATTTATTGGTTTGTATTTCAAATTAGTGCAGGTCTTCTCTGCTGACTCTCATTGGAAGGTGCCTGAGGGTGTGGAAGCTGAAACCATGTCAGCTTGGTCTGACACCAGCTGTAACAATTTCCTCAGGAATAACCCTAAATTTCAGGTGGGTGCTGCCTCTCATGAAAGCAGCAGGTAACAGCTGTCATCACAGAAGGATTCAGAGCAAGGCATAGTTTAGGATCCATAGATCTGTTGCTTGAATTAAAGAAAATTCATATTTTTGGCAGCTCTTTGAAATACAATTAGATTAGAAAACGTCTGAGGAATAGCTGGACAACAGCCTGCAGTCTAATAAAACAATCTTTCTGAATTACTGATCTCCAAAAGGCTCCAAAGAAGAAAAGAAGGGGTGTTTAGCTATTAGAATTAAAATTTTGTCTTGGTACAAAAGCCACATAAGGAGCAAGTGAAGGATTTTCAGTGAGTGTGGTTTTTTTGAAGCAGAATTGCCATTCCCAGTGGCTGATCCCTTGAAGAATTCCAGCTCACTGTGATGACACCCAGCTCGTGTTCCTTCTGCCATTGCCACCCCAAGTGCCATTGCTGGGCTGCAGTCCCTGCAGAAAGGGAATTGCTGCTGGAATTGCCATCCCACAGGCTGTGCCAACCCTAAAGCACACAGGTAGATTGTTTTCTTTTTTCATCTGCCAAGCATTGAGGGCACTGACAGCTGGGGTAGAGGTACAGAAATGGTTTTAAAATGCCAAATTCCGTCATGCTGGAACACATCCCAGCTCTGGGTTACAAAGCAACATGGATTTATTGGTGGTCAAAAAGAGGTGGCACTAAAATTAGAATTAATTACCATGGATGCAGTTCAATAGTGAGCTTTGGCATCAGTGGTGCAGAAGTTACTGGGAGAGAAGTGCTGGGATGAAAACAGGGCACAGACCCTCCTCAGCTCCAAAACATGTGCAGAGTCCAGTCCTGTGCTGCTTGCCAAGGGAAGAATGTGACCTGCCACACTCAGTTACAGAACCAATTTCATAAAAGTTGGGGAAATAAGTAAGAAAATATCATGTTAAAAAAAGAAAAGAAAATTAAACCCCACTGTTCTAGTGATGTGATAGAGCTGAAAAAAATAAGCCATCCAAGCAACTTGAATAAGTTTGAAACAGGTTTTCAAATCAGCCAGCTCATTTAAGCCCATCTTCTTTCCTAGAAGCATTTCTCTAATGAAAACACTTTTCCTGCCATTAGACTAATTTTCACTTTCTGGTTGGCCTGTGCCTCATCCTACTCAGGGAATAATGGGCTCCTCTGTAATTTGAATTCCAGCACTGAGCTTTAGCCCTGCCTGAGACAAATTTGGTTTGGGAATCTGCTCTCTGTCTGCTGCCTGGCAGTAGTGAGGTGGACTTGAAGAGCAGGAGGCATAAATGTGAAGCATCTCGTGTCCTCAGTGTAAAACCCTTCCTCAGCCAGAGCCCAGCCTGCTCTGTGCACATGGAGCCCTGGGAAGGGAGGAGCTGGCTGCTGCACTTTTACTGCATCCAGGGAGAACTAACCCAAGGACAGAAGCTGCTCAGGTGGAGGATGGCACTGGGCTCGAGATTCCAGCAGGAGTCTGGCAAGTCTAGACCTGACAGGTTCTGGGGCTGAGCCACATCTCAGACCCGAGGCTTGGCCCCTCCTGCTGCGGGTTTTGATGGGTTGTTCTCCCTCCATTCCTGCTTCAGAGGGCTGGTGATGCCTTGTGGAGGCTGACCTAGAACACAGACTAGAAGGAGCTAAAGAATAAAGTAGGGATTTATTAAAAGGCTTCAGTGGATCCACCTTGGGCAGCACAAGAGCCCAGCCAGGGCTGCACCCAAGATGAACCAAAATCGTCCCAAAATGCAGCCCGGGCACGGGCTCTGTCACTGGGATCAGTTCTGCTCCATTTGCACCTTGGAGTTCATTGTCCCATTCCAGCTTTAGCTTCTGCACTCCCATCCTGCTTGTTTTTCTCTCTGCAGCCCACGTTGTTTGTGCTCTTGGGCTGAGGTTTGGATCATTTGTCCTTGGTCCCCAGCTGGAGCAGGAATTGTTTTGTCTCCCTGCTCTGTGCAGAGAGCTCACCATGCCCTGATGTGAAGCCCAGACTCACACACTAAAGCAGCACAGAATGTGAAAATATAAAAGCTAAACCTGAGGCATCATTGGAGCATGAACCATTGCACTGGGTTCTGTTTGTTTCTGATGGATCATCACTGTCTCTCCTTCCTAATGGCTCCGTTTGGGAATTGGCTGCTTCACCTTGAAGGGGCATCATTCCTTTGTGTCTGCCTCCTCCTGTTTGTCACCTCTGAGGTGGTGCCTGCACTGTTCCCTGACATCAGGGGTGCCTCCCAGGGCACATCACACCTCGGCCCTGCAAAATCAGGTGATCAAAGCTGGTCTGGGGTTTTTTCCCCGCTTTGGTGTTCAGCTTCTACCAAAGAGTTGTCCCTATCAAATCTGATTTTCACATGGTGGCAGCCTTGGTGGGTTTACAGGGTCAGATGAGCCTTGTCCATGTGCAGTGACTCCATGGGGATGTGGGGATGGAGGCAGGGATGCAGTGCAGCCCTGACCCTGAGTCAGAATAACCCTGCTGGTTGTGTCCCAGATCCAATCCTGCCTGTTCCAGCAGCTCCAGGTGTGCTCAGGCTGGATGCCTCACATGCTGGAGAAGCTCCCTATGAGTGGGGACCCTGTCAGCCTCTCAGATCATCGCTGAAGTTCCTCAGTTCTGCTACTGATGCCATCCTAGAAAGGCCTCAGTTTAAAGTAACCTGTTAGAGAGACACACAACCCATGAAAGATCTGCTCCTTTTGACACTAAATTGCTTCGCCCTCATTCACAGAAACTTATTTTCCAGTGAATCTCTTTTATTGATCTTTTTTTTTCTCTTCTTCTTAAGGCTGCTGTAGTCAGTGATTTTATTCTAAAGCTTAGATTACTTCTGAGAGTAGCTCAGTGACACAGTGTGATTCATCACATTAGAATATGGAAAGGCTGGAAGCCTCTCCTACTGTGTATAATATGACAAGTACAAGTTTTAGGTATGAAAAGGGCCTGGTAAACTCTGAATTTTGCTTTAGTGTTATCAGTGTAGCAATTAAAACACACAGGGGTTTTGCCCTCCTGTGGATTGCTGTGGTGAGGGTGCAGCTGCCAAAGGCAAAGGGCTCTTTGCAGCTCTGCAGGAGCCACACAAAGTGCTGGTCCCAACACAAAAGGCTGTCCCACGGGTAGACAGTCCAGCTGGGCAGCCTGGTGTTAGTCTGCACTGCTGGAGTCAGTGGGGACACCCTGTCTGCCACTAAAGAGTGGCAGCAGTGTCCAGGTGACCTGGCTTCCCTCGGTGATCTGCTTGGGCTGGATTTGGCAAAATGGATGAACCAGAGCTCCCAAACCAGCTGGGTAATCCCTGCCTGGCACCACTGCATTGGGGGATCACTGCATCTCGTGCCTGTAACTCAGCGTGACACAGCCGTGGTGGCAGCTGATGCCTGTCCCCTGTGTCACTGTCCCTGCTTTCCCCAGGCACTGCCTGCAGCATCCCACCAGGGCAAGCACTGAGCTGTGCTGCTTTCTAGAGCTGCTGCAGGTCTGCCCCACTCCCTCCTCTAAAGATCCCAGCTGGAACAACAGCCAGTTGTGATACTGGGTTTCATCTGGGCACGGGGAAGGTGGAAAACATCAAAGAGAGGAAAAACTTATTATATAAGAGATGATGTGGTTTTGCCTCTTGGAGGCCTGAACAAATACATCTGAACATAAGAGTAAACTTCATTTTCCTGGAATACTTTAAAATCCATTTGGTGTGTATAAAAATAGTATTCTTTGAAAACATCATGGTTTTTAACTTTATGAAAGGACAGGGAAAACTCACTGCAGTTTGACCTGTACCATCCCTTTAAAATTCTCTTGAACATTTCCAGATTTCTGAAGGTGTCTGTTGGCCTCTGCAGCAGCTTTCCAGGGACTCAAACTCCTGCTTTTCCCTTTTGCTGTCTCATAGTCTAAGATGATGTGCTTCTAATTCCTTGTCTGCTATTGCAACAAGCAGCTCTGACTTCTTCTCCTTTGCTTGGAAAAGACACAGTTCTGTTTTCCTGTCACTAATTTGTGTGCAGTGGTTTGATCTGCCTGGGTTCTTCTCACCACGGCTTTCCCTGGCAGGACCTGCCTTTCCCTTTTACCTCCAGGCTGCAATCCTGTCTCTTCTGGAGGTGGTGTAAGATAAAGCACTGCTCATCACTTTGCTCTTTTCCTGCCCTTTTGCACCCTGACTGACTCTCGCTGTTTTCCTGACTCTGCACAAGGTTAGGCCAAGATGACTCCACTTAAACCTGACTCTGGAGATCAGTGGTGCCTTACAGTGTGTGTGTGAGTGCAAGTCTATGAATAAATAATGTTAGATCACTGTTACTTGGATTTTTTTCCTGCTTTCCTCAAGAATGCAGCTTTCTGAGCCCTCTGGTTAGTAGAACTCAAGTTAATAAATAATTGGGGTCAACTGTGCATCAAATCAATGAAAAGACTGCAGTGACAAGTATCTAAAACTTGTCAATGATTGTAAGATTGCCATCTTCCGAAAAGCAATTAACATTTCAAATTGCTGGAGATGGGTGGCAGCTGGGGGTGAGGGTGCCTGGGTGTTTTTACCATTAATTGCTCAAGGACTCTTTCAGATTGTTTTGGAAAACACACCTTGGTCCTGTTCACCTGCCTTCATTCATCAGCATCGACAGGACACAGATAACAGCAAATGATGAAACTTCAGTGCCTTTGCATTGATTATCTCTCATCTCAAGCCTTCCTGCTCTGCACTCTCAGTTAATTTTCAGTGTAACTCCAAGATAAACACTCATGTGGTTGTTTCAGCTGTGCCTGTGAAAATGGAAGGAATTATTGTACTGCTTCCAGGAATTTCTAAGGCTCTTGAAAGAGAAGTTGATGGGAAAAAAAATTGACTGGAGGAAGCTATAGATCCCTTTAATGGAAAGCTGATAACACTGATGGAAAGCAGAGGGGGAGGTAGGAAAGACTCACAGTCTCTTTCCACAGAGAGGATGGGGCACTGAGATTTATGTTACTTTGTACACTTCAGGGAGAGTTTAATAATAAAGCTGAATTATTCAATTACAACAGACTTGATTGAATGAACTGCTTTTTAAAGTGCAAATAACACTGTTGTTTTACACAGAGTATAAAATCAACAGCATTAATATTTATAGGAACTCGTTTTGTCTGAGTGAAACTGATTTCAAGTACCATTGGTTGACTGCTTTTAAAATTAAAAAAAATCATCTCACCAGTATTATTTGAGGAGGAAAAAATTTAGTTATCTGTGCAAGTGAGGTAACCTGGTTTAGGGCTGATGGGAACAGCTCCCACCTGCCTTCTGTTTTGGGGTGTCTGTAATGGGGTTGGGTAATATTGTCCCTTAAATTAATAAAAGCTTGTTCTTTAAATTAATAAAAGCTTGTTCACTGATCAGTTCAGGAACTGAATGTTGCAGCTGAGCACAGAAATCTGATTTATCACAAATTACTGGAGTGGAGACCATTTAAGTGAATACATGATAATAACAGGGAACTCTTGATCGATATCCAACAAGTCACAGCCAATGAGTGGGGTTGCTTGGTTTTCAGTTGATTTTGCATTTATAGCAGGAATTGGAACCTACATGCCTTTAGCTGTAATTTATTAATTGTGGATGTGTTTAGCCAGAAGTTCTCTGAGTGCTCAGTGCTTGAGGGGCTGGCCCAGGAGTGTCAGCTTTGTGTCATGGTGTGGAAAATTCCCAAGGGTTGTAAGCATTTCAAGCCACTGGCCGGGGATGGTTCCTGCCCCACCCCAGAGGAATTCCTCCTGCTGGTTTCCAGCTGCCCTGGGGAGCTGTGTCCCCCAGGCCTTGTTAGACTTCTGGGTTTCCATCACTGGCTGCTTTCCCCCAGATAACAGGGAAAACTCCCTTCCAGTCCTGTGCCTGCTTTGGGTTTTTAAAATGTGCTTTTCCTTTTAAAGCAGGATGTTGGATTTGTAGAGCACCTGGGATATTTGCCTTGCAGTTTTGTCTAGTGAACTTTCTGAGTATTCCCAGGCAGAGCTGATACCATTTTGTGAAGTTAAATCTCACAGTTTTGGAGCAGTTGCAAAGCAACTGTTGCTGTGGTGCTTGTAGAACCCAGGAATGCTTTGGGTTGGAAGGACCTCAAAGCCCACCCAGTGCCACTCCTGCCATGGCAGGGACACCTCCCACTGTCCCAGGCTGCCCCAAGCCCCGTCCAGCCTGGCCTTGGGCACTGCCAGGGATCCAGGGGCAGCCACAGCTGCTCTGGGCACCCTGTGCCAGGGCCTCTCCACCCTCAAAGGGAGGAATTCCTTCCCCACATCCCATCTATCCCTGCTCTGTGTCAAAGTCAAGCCATTTCCCGTTTCCTGTCATGCCAGGCCCTTGTCCCACGTCTCTCCATCTTTCCTGTTGGCTCCTTCAGGAACTGGAAGGCCACAATTAGTCCATCCCTAATGAACCAAAGCAGCCCCTGCCAGGCCCTGGCTCTTTAGTGCAGAGGTGTTGATGACCTGCTGGGTTTGCAGACCTCTCCACACTGACCCTGACAGCAATGTCTTTCCCTCCCAGGCCCTCCTGCTCCCCTGTGCTGCAGCAGGACCCAGCATTTCCCCAAGCTCAGCCCTAGTGAGGCTCAGGTTTACACTGAATTTCCTCCAGAGCTCCCCATCCTCACCACTGCCGTGTCTCCCATGGATGTTTCCCTCTGCTATGTGTCAGGGGAGGATTAAGAGCTAAAGAAACCTGCTAATTACTTAGTGGGATCAGCATCTGCTAATGAGCTGGGGTGCACCAGTCCAGCACTGGTCTGTAACAAATCTGCCTGCAGATAATTTGCTCAGAGCAGATTTTTGTCTGGGTGAGCCAGATCCATGTTGCACTTGAAGCAGTCACCTAATTAATGGCATTAACAGGGAGGGGTTTCACTGCCAGCAGGGACAGCCCCTCAGGCTCCTGTTCCCTGGCACAGGGCAGTGACTGCAGCCCTCCCGTGGACCAGTCTAAAAAGGGTTTGGGGCTGCTCTGGATAGAGAAGCAAATAAAAGGTGGTGATGTGAAGGTGATCGTTTGAACATTTTTGTTGGCACCTTGTCCCACCCACTGACTGCAGGTGAAGTATGGGTCAACATCTTCCAGTTCTAGACATTTATTGTGCCAGTAATGTCCAAAGAAAGAATCAGGAAAAATGTTTCTCTCATGTTGATTTTAAAAAAGTTTACTTAAATATCACCTTATTAATGCTGTGGCAAAAACCTGGTGGGGGTCATGTCTGCCACACCTCCAGAGTGCTGCTGGGTTCCTTGGAGGATGGAAACTGGGCTCAGAGAGAAGTAGGAGGCCCACATGCTGTCCAAGCATTGTGAGAGCTATTATCCAACTAGCTGGTTACCAGCCAGTTCCAGAGAGAAGGCAGTAAAACCCCTATTTATGAGGAATATTCCTGTAGAAAAGTGTAATTTGTAGCACTAGGTGAGCTAATTGCAGTCGTTGAAAATCCAAACAACGCAGGAACACTTGGCTTAAGAAAAGAAGCATTAGGAGCTTAATACTTCCAAGCTGTCAGAGTAGTGACCCAGGGAAAGCAGGGAAGACAGCTGGGCTTTGGTCCATATGGACTGGGAGCCACAGACCATAAAGTGGTGCTGCCTTAGCCATCTGCAGGTGTGGGGATTTCTGTCCTGTGCTGCAAGAGTTGGGGAACCCACTGCAAGCACTTGAGAAGGCAGCAAAAATCAGCACGTGTAAAAAAAAAATAATGTACATAATTAAAGTATAAAATTAAACACCCCTGATGCTTTGTTATTTCATGCCTAGTTAGGCTGAGCTTGTCATAACCTCTAAAAAAGCTTTTGATTTCTAATGCTAAATAGAAATTCAGGAATTTCTATAGCTATTATATCTCATATGGTAATATTTCTGTGTAGTTCACTGTTATATAAATTGGTACAAAAAACTGATAATACAAGAGGTGAGTAGTTAAAAGCTCAGATCTATATTTCTCTTACCTGTGGAAATCTTTGCCAGAGGCAGCATTGGTATTTCAAGTCAATCACCTGTCCCAGCAGCACATTTGGAGAGCTGAGGATGCACTGAGCTGAGCTTTTTTATTTCTTAGTACAGGGAGATGGCCACACTCCAAAGGAATTGGCTGGAAGACAGCAGGATAAAAGAACTTCTTTCCTATTTTTAGGTGAATTTTTCCCCCCGGTGAGCCATATCCAGCATGGTTTGGGGAAAAAACTTAAAATTTGAGAAAAGCCTTGTGGTATCAGCCCCAATTCTCCCAGCACTTTATAGTGTGTGATGTGTGCACATGAAGGTCAGTGCTCCCACACCTCTCAGATCTTTTCCAAGCAATTTGTATTCTCGTGTATAAAACTTCTCTCTTTGTGGGCAGAAGCACATCTTACTGCAGGGCTCACCCTGCCTTTGAAAGGTTCTGTGGGAGCCGTGATCCTGTCGGGCTTACACGCTGCTGTCTCTGTTTTCCCTTGTGCGTCAGCTGGGAGATGAAATTCTGAGTTCCTAGAGATGAGTAAAACCAGCAAACCCTGAGAGGGCTGGGAGGGGCTTGGAGACACTGTGATGCTCTTGGGTACAAAGCAATTTCTTTTTGATGTTATTTTATCTTTTGCTGTCTCATTGTGATGGATGTTGAGCTGGGTCAGAAGCCCAAACTTTCCAACTGTACCCAATGGAGTGGGGAAGATTTCTATCAAATTAAATTCCTTGTTCTTTCCCTTTGTTTATTGCTCCTCTAAATGTCATTCCAGGAAGCTCTACATACTTGAGGCATGTCAAAACCACAAGTTTAAGTTATGTACACCATAGGTCAGTTCTCATTCAGTTTGCTCTCCATCTATTATCTCCCTGCACAGAAAACCCTCCAAGGAATATTCATATTGTCTAACTTGGCACTAAAGTAAACACTTCAGCTTCATTACTTTCACACACTTGATTTAAATACTTGAAGTGACTGATGAATTCTAAATTATGTTCAGCTGCACAGAAGCTTAACTGAAATTTTATAGAACTGGAGTTTGGGTCAATGGCATTAACTAAAGCCATTTATTGGTCAAGCAATGGTGTTTCATGGAAAACATGAACGTAAAAGGGAACTGACAGCTTTAGATGATCCAGCACACACATTCCCGTGGCAGAAGCCTGGGAGGTGCTGCTGCCAGAACACGAGTGAATGCTCATTACAAATGTCAGAGAAGGAGTGTTTGCTGCTGCTCACCCAGCTGCAGAGTGTCTGGGAATGGATGGAGGCTCCTTTTCCAAAGAAAGGAAACGAGTCAGGGTTCATTCAGGTTGTTTCATATCCATTAACCCCAGCTAAGGACTGTGTGTGAAGTCCCATTTCCCTGTTCCCTGCTCCTGGCTGGAGCTCACAAGGGTTGTTCCCAGTGCCAAGGCTGTTTTAGAACTTCAAACTGCCCCATTTCCATCCAGTCCTTGCTTACCTTTGCCAATCCATACCTATTGCTGCTAATGAAATGATGCTTTTGCACTGCAGTAGGCTTTTCTCTGTCCTGGGAAACAGATTTTTAAGGCTAACACTGGTATATTTTATGTCATTACAAACAAGTGAGTGAAGATGAAGACGGACACTTGATGTATGTGTAGTTGACACATTTGATCCATGAAGCTTTGCTGCATTTCAGGACATTGCAGCTGCATTCAACAACTTATTACCTCAAGGAGTTGAAGTTCATCACTCTTTACAACACTTTTTTCAGCCTCTGAAATGCATCAAGGGCACCGCAGTAGTGGTTTATTGTGCTGTGAAAAGGGATCGATTTTTATAATGCAGTTACAGCAATTGGGGTGTCTCAAGGCAGCTCTCAGCACTCTATTGCAGTCACACATTGGAGAGTTTGGGTTTCGGAGGCTTTAAAAAACAAAACAAAACAACCCAAAAAGCCCCTACAAAATGAAAAAAAAACCCACTCCAAACCAAACCCCAAACAAACCATCCTGGATGACAAAATTTGCTGGTCTCGATGTATGGATTATTCTTCCATAAGGAAAAGTCAGCATAAGGGTTGGTTTGCAGGGCTTAATCAGGAATTGGACCAACACTGCAGCTCTTGGCATCCATCAGGTAAAAACTGGGTCTGCTGCACTTCTTCATTAAAATAAATGTCTGAACAGTTTCCTTTGGATCTCCCACAGCTGGTTCTGATCTTAGGTTTACTGATGGAATCCTGCAAGTTGTATGAATTTTAAAAACATTTTCATCTTTAAACCTTAAAAATCCCCTGAATTTCTAGGTGTTTTCATAAATACTTGAGTACTTTCTCTTAATTTCCTCAGTTTTTTTCTTTTTTTTTCCTCATGGCCTTTTCAAGCAGAATTTTCTGAATGGACTTAAAAGTTTCCCAACAATTGTTCATAAAATCATCTCTAAGACCTTACTGTTTCTGAAGCAATGTTTTGATGTACCCACTTTTGCCATGCTAAAAACGTTTCTGGCTGTCTGAGAAGGCCCAAACTGGTCCTGGGAAATAGTGAGGGATGAATGAATGTGCTTAATTCACCTGTGTTGGCTTTCTGGATCTGTCCTGCCTGACCACGAGGAGCTTGTAGGATGTGGTGCTCGAAAAGATTTGAATTTTAAGGCAGGTACTGCTGCTCGTTCCCTGCTGCTTTCTGATGAGCAGGAAGAATCATTTTATTGTGTTTCTCTGGGCGTTGGTGAGAGCCTCGAATTGCCAGCACGACTCAGAGGAGTGCTGGGGTAGCGACTTGGGATAACTTCCAGACGGTTTTTGTGTGTCAAGTTAACTAAAATTTGGGTTTGGAAGCTGTTGGTAGATGGTCTCTGGTCAGGAGAAACGCTGGAGTGCTGGGATAGCGACTTGGGATAACTTCTACAAGGTTTTGCATCAGATTAACTAAATTTGGGTTTGGAAGCTGTTGGTGGATGGTCTCTGGTGATGTGGTCAGGAGGAGGGATGAGGTGCTCCCTGCTGGGTGGACTTGGGGCGTTCCAGTGCCGTAGCTCGGGCTGGAAATGAGCAGGAGGAGCTGAATGAATCTCGCCCCCCCTTCCCCTCGGAGGCTCGGCTGTGATTTCCCTGCCAGCGCTGCCGTTCACTCCCTCTGGCACTCAGCTCCCGTGGCGGAGCAGGATCTCTTCCGAAGGCAGACATTGCCCTCTCCTGGATCCTGCACGAACCGTGGAAAATGTGGAAAATGCCGTCCCTGGCACGGGCAGTGCCAGCCTCTCGAAACCCATCCCTTTGTCTGCCCTGCCTTCATCACTTTCCAGCTTTGAGGAATCACAGGAATTTAACAGAACGTGTCTGGTGAGAGAATGGCGATTTGGGGTGACAAAATTATTTCATTCAAGGTGTTGTCTTAGCAAAACCCCTCAAACAAGGGACTCATCTGCTGACTCACCAGCAGGGTTATTTTTAATGGAGTGGTGAATTCAAGCAGCATTGTTTTTAGCAGAAAACAATCTGCTCATCTGCCTCCCTTCAGCAGATGCTTCGTGTGAGAGAATACTCAACTTATAAAAAGTTTAATAGGATCCTTGGGATCGTGGAGCATATGCACACTATAAATACCCTTCAGTTAAACAGGCCAGGCTTTGAAGCTGCACATTCAGATGTTTTACTGAATATCTAGCTTTCTCTTTTAGAAGGGACTTTAACTAGTGGACTAAAATATTTGCTATAGACTGTATTAAGATCTCTTTCTGTGGGGGAAGAAAGAAATCTGCTATAGGTAAGAGAAGTGTTTAGAAGATGGTGACAATATTCCTCTGAAACATGTATTATTGAAACCTGCCAGTTTGTTAAACTTCTGAAGAACACGGGCTTGGTGAATAGCCTTCAATCAGCAGCTGAACAAAATAACTGCTTTAACAGCAGCTTTTTGTACTGAAAAGGGGGGAAATAGCACTTCAGCAGTTCCCTGAGTCTCCTGAGAAGCTGTGCCTGTTTTGTTCAGGGTCTCTGGTGCCAGGGATAGAAGTTTATTCTGATGCAGTGGGTTCTCACTGGTTTGCTCCATTCTGGTTTGAAAATATCTGACATTTTCATACTTTTTTAAGTAGTGGAAAGTGAGTACTTGTAAAAACCTCCACAGGCACTTTGGTATGGGAACTGCTTTGTTAGAACAAAATGCTTCCACATCTGATCCTGCTCCAAGCAGCAGCAGAAGGGAGGGTGGGAGTAGAGTGGAAGCAATAAACCCCTTCATAACCACATTTCTAATTTTGAGACCACCAAAAATAACCACATTGAGGACAGTGGTGAAATAGTCTTTGTACTGGACATCTCTAACATATTTACATGTATTTTATTGCTGCAAACCTCTCTCCTTGTGCCATCCACCTGCAGGGACTGCACTCCTAAAGGCAGGAGTTTTGGCCAGCCAGTTGCAGTATCATCATGCTGAATTTCTCTGTCTCTAGACTACTCATTCACCTCTTAATCAGTGAGGTTTCGTAGTTTTATGTATAGCAATTCTTTCTAAAATGGAGTCGCAGATTTTTATTAACCTCTTATAGCAAGGATCATCATGAATGAATGGTCCTGCATTATATGAGCTGAGTTATTGCCACTTAAAACTTTGAAACCTTGCCCTGAATTCTACATTTAAGTTACCTAATCTTCACTGAACCCTTAAGATTTAGACAGACACATGCTATGCAATTAATTTTTGTTTAGAAGCAGATTTTTAAACTGCATTTTTGCCATTTATAGGTGTTATTTTCATCTAGAAAGCGATCCCATACAAGTTGCAACAGGTTCCACTTTTTGCTTGTTTGTTTATCAGAATGCTTTATTACCCCATGCAGGGAAATACTGTTACCATCAGCTTTTTAAATCAGTCTGGGCTGTGATATTTCAGGATAGAAAGCACTGAAAAAAGGATGTGCTCCTGCCTAAAGCTTGCTCCTTTTCATCCTTTTATGTTTGTTTAAAAATTCCCGTTTTGTTCATTTTGGTTTTGCGCCTTTCCCGCCTCCAAGAAGTTAGGCTAGAGGTTGGTCCTAAACCAGGGCTGGTGCTGTTAATAGATTGTATTCCCAAAATAAAGCTTCTGGGCAACAGCTGCTTGAAGAGTGACGAGAAATAGTGAAAGCTCTGAAGTTTTATCTGAAGTCATCCAAGCACACATGCAGAGATGTGGCCCTGAGGAGGGAAAGCCCCATCTCATTAATCAGAAGTGCTGAATAAGTTCTGGGTCACGCGTGTGGGTTCGGGTGTGACCGCGAGATGCTCGCGGTGCCGCGGAGCCCCGCGCTGGGATCCTGTGCACGGCCCCCATAACAAATGTTTAATTTGGGCCAGGCAGCTCATCAGGCAGTGAGTCAGGCTGCTATAAATACCCCTCGGCGCGGGCAGGCTTGTGCCATGCTGTGTCAGGGTCTGCAGGCACAGCGGCTGAGAGCTGAGAGCTGAGAACCGAGAGCTGAGAACTGAGAACTGAGAGCTGAGAGCTGAGAACTGAGAGCTGAGAGCTGAGAACTGAGAACCGAGAGCTGAGAACCGAGAGCTGAGAGCTGAGAACCGAGAGCTGAGAGCTGAGAACCGAGAGCTTAGAGCTGAGAACCGAGAGCTGAGAACCGAGAGCTGAGAGCTGAGAACCGAGAGCTGAGAACCGAGAGCTGAGAACCGAGAGCTGAGAACCGAGAGCTGAGAGCTGAGAACCGAGAGCTGAGAACTGACTCACGCGGTGACTCACGGCACGGCCGGCAGCACCCATCGCGGCAGGGCAGGCTGCACAGGGAGCAGGGCCTGTCAGGAGCGGGGATGCTGCCTGCGGGTTTGGGGATGCTGGGCTTTGTCAGCAGCAGGGGATGCTCTGGTCTGTTGAGAGCAGGGGATACTGTGGTCTGTTTGGACAGGGAATGCTTTGGTTTTGAGGATGCTGGGCTTTGTCAGCAGTAGGGGATGCTCTGGTCTGTTGGGATCATGGATGCTGTGGTTTTTTGGGAGCAGGGGGTGCTGGGGTTTATCAGGAGCAGGGGATGTTCTGGTTTTTTGGGAGTAGAGAATGCTGTGGTTTATCAGGAGCAGGGGATGCTCTGGGTTTTTGGAAGCAGGGGATGTTCTGGTCTGTTTGGAGCAGGGCATGCTGTGGTTTTGAGGGTGCTGGGGTTTGTCAGGAGCATGGATACTGTGGTTTTTTGGGATCAGGAGATGCTGGGGTTTGTCAGGAGGAGGAAATGCTCTGGTTTGTTGGGATCATGGAAGCTGTGGGTTTTTTTAGGAGCAGGAGATGCTGGAGTTTATCAGGAGTAGGGGATGTTCTGATTTTTGGGAGCAGAAGATGTTGTGGTTTTTTTGGGAGCAGGGGATGCTGGGGTTTGTCAGGAGGAGGAAATGCTTTGGTTTGTTGGGAGCAGGGATATTGTGGTTTTTTTTGGATGCTGGGGTTTGTCAGGAGCAGGGGATTCTGGAGTTTGTCAGGAGCAGGGCATGCTCTGGTTTGTTGGGAGTGGGGATGTTGTGGTTTTTTGAATGCTGGGGTTTGTCAGGAGCAGAGATCATTTCTGGGCCCATTTTTGTCCTCACTGTGAGTCGCTCTGTGGCCATCTGGCCCTTCCCGAGGTGCTGAACTCATCCCTTCACTTGCTACAGGAAGAATCAGTGTTAAAATCCATCCTCCTGAGGAGAGGAACCTGGGCTTCCCTGGGCCTTGGCAGTGCCTGTGGTGCCCCAGAGTTGCCCCAGACCAGAGGTTGGGTTTTTCCACTAAGGCAGTTCCTGTTGTTACAGCAACAAGGTGATTCCTCTTGGATTGTGGCAAAGCAGAGCCATTGCACTTTGAATCATTTTGCATTTTGTGCAGACCTGCTCCCTCAACAAAAATATGTATTATAACAACATGACTATTCCTGGAACACACATTGCCCTGGATTAAAGTGCAGCCCTCTGGTTTTCCCACTTTATTGTCATGGAATAACAATAGCACAATGGGGAGTTCCAAGACTTATTATTTCACATACACTAACCTTCAGTTTAAATTAAAGACTAAAATCTGAACCACCTACATTAATAACTTGCCACCATTCTATTTTTATTTTTAAAGCCTCCCTTATATCCGTGCCTCTAATTATACCTTCTGGAGAAGCTCCCCAGACTGGCAATGAAGTGTTCACCAGGCATTGAGAAAGCAGAGATCAGCTCAGAGCTGCTGGCAGGTCTGTTGTGTTCTGCTGACAGGGATGACTCACTCTTGGCATTTCAGTTTCCTCATTTGCCAAAGCCATCCTTGCCCAGACTCAGGCAGGCAGAACGTTCACAGCTGCGTCAGGTTTGATGGCACTGCCTCCATTTCTCCTTTTGCCTTTCTTCCCCAAACTGAGCAGCTTGTGCCTCCTCCCAGAGTGGATGGCTGTGCTGCAGACAGCGTTCAGCTCCCCTTTTGGTCTCACAGAGGAAAACCTGCTGTGGCTTAGGGAGGATGGATGAGTTGCTTGGAAATTTGGTCCCAAGCCCAGCAAGATTTTTCCCATGAAAGAAAAGCTCTCATGACAGATAACTAAGGAAATCACAGTATCATTAAGGTTGGAAAAAACATCTAGGATCAAGTCCAGCCATTAATCCAAAATACTTTACACTAAGCCAGGGTTTGAGCAGTGAGCCTTTGGGCTCTGCACCAAACACTCAAGACAGCTTCTCTTGCCTGCAACAGCTTGGGTTTGAGTCTGTAGGTTTAGATATTCAGTGTTTGCTTAAAAAATAAAAAATGCCCGTGTTGCCCCTGTCTATTGAATCCAAACTGGGCTGAGAAGCTTCTCAGATGTAAAGCATTTATTGTGCCTAAGCTGACCCCATTAGCCTTGGCTGATGAAATTTTCTTTCCATGTTTACTTGGGATTTTGTGTCCCAGTTCATGCAGCCCCCTCAGAGGAAGGGCATGCAGTGCTGATTGAAAAGGAAAAGCCCACTCCTCCTCCTTGCCATCCCTCTCAAGGCATGACCTTCAGCCCTCTCCCCCTCTGCTCTAGCACCGAACAGGGATTTTTGTGGGATCTCTCAGCTTGCTGAGCTGCCTTGGGAGCTGCAGCCTTTGTTCTGCCCATGGATTTCTCCAGCAGCAGCCTTAGGAAATGCTGATTTTGTCCTATATAAGCAATCCACATGTATCTTTGTAATCTTCCTCAGCACTGAAAGATTTAGACTGTCTTGCAGATGTTAAAAGTCCTTTGAGTTGAACATTCCCGTCCTAAGTGTGTCAGCTCTCAGTTTGGGCCCTTCCAGAGGCAGAGGAATGTGCTTCTCTCACAAAGCCTGCAGCCTAGAAGGCCACAGCTCCACTCTATTATCTGAAATACAAGGCTAAATATGAGGAATTAATTTCTTTTTTGTTTTTTCCATTAGTTTTTAGACATAAAGAAAAACTATCACTATGAAATAGCTTTTTGATGAGGCTGAGGGGACAGGAACTATCCTGGACAGGACTATCCAGCTGGATAGTCCATCATAATTGTATTAGCATTGTCAGAAAACTACTGCTGGTTGGTCTGATATATTTGCAGCTAGTTCTAGATTTTAATTTTGACTGCATTTTAAGTTAGGCTAAAATTAGTATTTTTCTGGAGCAAACATTACAAGAAAGGTCTAGTTTATTATTTAGTCAATTGGAAGCCAATTAGCTTTTCTTCCAGCAACAAAACTCTTCTTTGAAACATCTTTAAATACATTTTAAAAAAGAAAAAACCCTGCCCTACTGAGGCTGGCAGAGCTGGGATTAATAGAGATGATTTTCTGGAGTTCAGCTCTGCAAGCAGAACAGATTTACCTGCTGCAGCTCCGAGCTGCCTCCAGCACTGTCTGTGTCCCTCTTCACTGGTGACAGTGCCCACTGTCCTGCTGCCCGTGCCCAGGGGGCACTGAGAACCCCAGAGGTATTCATGTCTGCAGGTTACATCCCAATAATCTGCTTGGTGAAGTTCCTTCCAGCATTTTTATTAACAGGCCTTCAATCATCCTCCTCCTGTGAGGAAGAAAAACATTGAACCTGCCATGAAATACAATTTTGTTGGGGCTTTTCTTTGTAAAGGGCACCTGGGTGGGGCAAGGCTCTCAAAAGAGGATTTTAGAGAGAATGGAAAGCAGTCATTCACCCTCTCCTGGAACCACAGCTGGTGAGCTCCAAGTGAGGCTGCTTAAGAAAATAGAAATATTTTTTTCCTGGAAAGCAGAGTGGAACTTTGCAGTGCTCTGTCCCAGAAGGTGCTTGATGCTGAGGCCATTCAGATTTCAAAGACAGTCATGGATGAAAAATGTACCACAGGCTTATTAACTTCTAAGATGCTCCCGTGGTTGAGGACTCACTGAACTGTGAGTTCTTGGACGCTGGGAAGTATCAGAATCTGATTAAATTGCAGAACTGTGCAGTGTGAGTGACCTTGCACAGCATCTCCTGCAGCCTGGTGCTCAGCCTGGGACTGGAGCAGTTTGCTCAGGGCTGCCCGGTGAGATCTTGAAAGCCCCAAAGCTGAAGGTTTCACAACTGCCCTGGGGCTCTGTTCAAGTGCTTTGTCATCCTCAGGGGGAAAAAAGGACTTTTTAGTCAGGAATTCCCTGTGCAGGCTGGCTTCTGTCCAGTCCCCATCCTCAGCCAGCTCCTCTCAGCACCCCAAAGCTGCTGCTGCCTCCAGGCCAAGCAGCCCCAGTTCCCTTCCCTTCTGTCCCATCCCGTCCATCTGGGGGGTCTGTGAAAGGTGGGGTCTGCTGGACAAAACTGACCTTGCCAAGTGTGAGATCTCCTCAGAAATTGCTGTTTTGTTCTGAGAGCCCATGTCAGAAACAAAGGTCAGGAACTTCGTATTTTTAAAAAACATTTTTAAAGTTCTTGCTGGGATTTTTGGTGAGTTTTTTGTGTGTGCGTGTGTTTTTGTTTGGGTTTTTTTGTTTGTTTGTTTTGGTGGGCGGGGTTTTTTGTTTGTTTGGTGTTTTTTTTGTGGTTTTTTTGGGTTTTTTTTCCCCCTAGTTGGTTGTTTTAATAACAACAGATGGTGAAGTTGAGTACTGTTCTGATATTTTGTGCATGGATTTTCAAACCACCAGAATGAAGTGTGTCCCCATGGTGTGGTTCCTGCTAAGGGTGTTCTCTGGTGATCCACAACACAAATACACAACAAATTGTTTCATAACCTGCTGTTCTATTTTCAGATATTTGCATGGGGAAGAGCCTAATTGCTTTAGACAAACTGCTGTTCAAGAAGCTTATGGTTAGAATTCATTATAATATTTCTATGGTTTCTACTCCTATAGAATTGTGCACTCTATATAAGAATTGCTTTGAAAGGGTTTTTATTTTGAATTTCATGACAAGTCGAATAAACATCACAGTAATATATTTTAATTGTGTTATTAATTATGCCCGAAAAAAGTTCTGGTATGTACACTAAACTCAAAATTTGGTATGTACTTTATAGTTAATTCCCAAAATCACTTCTTGTAGTATGTACTGTTGGTAGCTGCTTTCTGAGGAGGAGAATTGAACTGGGATAAACACACAGGATTGCTCCTGTATTAATTAATCTCAGAATTTCTGGCATTGTGTCAAGCCATTTCTGCATATAAAATGAAAACAACAGAAAGTTCCATGGCTCGACCCTGTACCTGCAGACTTTTCCAGATGCTGCCCTTGGTTGAACTGCTCAGTATCTCAAATTTCAGTTTGAAATGGGAAAGTCTGCAGCAGCTTTCTCATTTCTGGGGATTCAACAACAGAGGCTTGCTAGGAGCTGCCCTAATTGCTTTTGTTGGTCTGAAGGGTCATTTAAATTGCTTAAATATGCTTTTAATATTTATAACCAAAGAGGGCTGTACAGCTATGAATAAAAAAGAGACACAGTAGATGAGGTATTAACAAAGCCTCGTGTGCAGAGGTTTTTGGGATGATTCTGGTGGAGCCCAGCCCCAAGGCTCAGCTGTTCCCAAGGTCAGCAGCTCCCAGCAGGGCTGAGCGTGGCTGGTGTCCAGCAGCTCTGGGATGAACAACTGGCCCTGCTGGGGAGCAGCTGCTGGCCAGCCCGGGCTGCTGCCAGCAATCAGAGCTGGCAAAGGGCACTCCAGGGGCTTTTGTGGCTCCAGGAGAGTGTTCTGTGTGAGGCACAGAGCGCTCTGTGTGCAGCTGGAGTGCCCCTGCCTGTCACAAGGGCTGCTCTGGGGAGGCTTTTGCAGGAGCACCTTGAGAGGATGGAGAGCTGATTTTTCATTTGCTCTCAATTCACCAAAATAATCTGCCTGGGGACATTTGGGCTTGTTCAGCCTGGAGAAAAGGAGGCTCAGGGGGCCCCTTGTGGCTCTGCACAACTCCTGACAGGAGGGGACAGCCGGGGCGGGGTCAGGCTCTGCTTCCAGGGAACCAGAGGACGAGAGGAAACTGCCTCAGATTGTGCCAGTGGGAGTTCAGGCTGGATATCAGGACACATTTCTTCACTGAGAGAGGAGTTAAATATTGGCACAGGCTGCCCAGGGCAGTGGTGGAATCCTCATCCCTGGAGGAGCTCACGAAAGGAGCAGATGCTGCCCTGGGAGATGTGGCGTAGTGGGCGTGGGGATTTTTGGTCAAAGGTTGGGCTTGATCTTGGAGGTCTCTTCCTGCCCTACTAATTCTGTACTGGAAGCTCCAGAGAGCCAGCACTGACATCTACATGCTTGCTTGAGAAGTAAACCTACTATTAAACTTATATTAAAATTATTATTAAACTGGAGAGTTCTGGTGAAAAAAATTAAACGTGTTTCAGGTAGTGCTGGGAGTTGTGGTTTGCATGAGGACTTTATCCCAGTCATAACTTGCATTGTAAAAGTGAACAAAAGCTGGGGAAAGCAAGAGGGTTGGCAAAGGGAATCCTCTACCAGAGTGAGAAAACACAAAATATTTTAAGAGTTACCACTGTCCACAGTTCTTTATAATTTGGACCCAAAATGTTGTTAGTGAATTTAAATAATTTTTTAAAAAATGTATTAGTGTGTAGTGGAGAAATGCTGCTGGAAAGAAACTTTGAGACTTAAATGCCTTTAGATTTGAGCTGTATTAAGCATGGGTTGTTGTTGTGTCCCCAGCCCCTCTGCAGCCCAGGGTGAGTTCTGTGTGTGGGTCTGTGGTGCCCAGGGGAGGGAGAGGAGGCAGTGCTGGTGCCGTGGGGTGTGGGCTGGGCTCTCGGGGGAAGGTGTTTGGTGGATGTCTCAAAGCAGAGTGCTGTGGGTTTGTTGCTGCAGCTCTGAGCAGCACGTGCTGAGGCACACGCTGTTTGGATTCTCGTGTTCAGCTGACTCATCTCCAATCACTCTGGCTGCAGGAGAATGCAGGGACTGAGAGCATACATTGAATATTGGTGCTTTTGAGTGTTTCAGGCAGTACAAGTGAGGTTTTTTAAACTTCCATTGTCTTAGAACTGTCAAAAAGTTCCTGTCTTTAATCTGCCATAGTTCTGCAGATTCAACTGTGAAGTGTCTGTCCCCTGCTTTTCTGCAGGTAACAGATGAGAATATACTAGATGCTTTTCCATGTGCAGCTGCCCCAGAGGTTTTCTGCCCATCACACAGGTTCTCTCTGTGTGTCCTGTGTTGATGGACAGGGCTTTTCTCCCTTTGGAGATCCCACTGCTCTCCTTCTGTGAGCTGTAACTTCCAGTGCAGCCTTGCTGTGAGCTGTTCTCTTCCTGCACTCCTCCAGAACTGAAATTCATTCCTCATTGCCCAGAGCAGTCGTGGCTGCCCCTAGATCCCTGGACACATCCAAGGCCAGGCTGGAGCCACCTGGGACACTGGAAAGTGCCACTGCCCTTGGTGGATGGGCTTTAAGGTGCCTTCCAACCCAAACCATCCTGTGATTCTGTGATTATTTCCACTGAAAAGTTCTTATTTGAAATTACTGACTTGATGACCGTGCATCAGCAAACAGCACCAAACTGGTGTGACTCCATGTTTCAGGAGCTGCTGAACATTTCAGAAAATCCCTTTGCTGACCTTCCTCTAAGTTTAAAATACATTTTAAAAACAAACACAGCAAGTGCATGGCTTAGAGTGTCCCTTGGGGCATGGGAACCAGGTGACTCGAGGCCTCAGCTGGGATTTCTTTATCTCATCCTCATATCCTCCTACAGGCTTGTAGGGAATTTAAATTTCATTATAACTTCCTGCTCCAGTCAGCACTGCATCCATTGAGATTCCATATCCAGCTGGGGTTTGGTTTGTATTTATCCTGTGGAGAGAGGTGGCACTGGTGTCTGGATTAACATATTGACAGATTTATTGACATCAGTTGTCTTCAGTCTTGCCTGTTTAATGAATAAAATTGATCTGCTGAACATCTAGCTAATAATTCTGACACAAATATTCCAGCTAGTCTTGTTACTAAAATGGAGTTTGAGCCTCTTAATGTGGAATCTGCCATGAGTCTGGTTGCCAAATAATTCAATGATTGTTAATTTGTGGTTTTTGCTTCATCTAAAATGCTTAAGCTGGATTTTATTGCAACAATTAAGGACAGAATAGTTAAAATGCCTTCACAGAAAATAAATGCAAAGGAATAATCATAAAATCCCAGCTAATTTTTTATGTAGAAAAGATGAAACAAATAAATTTAATGGCAGTGTGTTATGTAAGACCCATTGAACAGCAGCTGCAGACAGAGTTTAAAGCTAGGAGTAAAATACATGATTAATATGCACCAGGGATGTAGGAAACACTTCTGAACTTCTTTAATCCATTTGCAGCCCAGTTGACTGCTTTTCTGGCTTAGCTAATTGTTGGGTAAATGACTTTGTAGTTCTGGGTTGGGTCAGACAAACACATTAAAGGACAAAACCATCTGCAGTGCCAGTGACAGGGGTATCCTGGGCAGAGACTTCTCCTACCTCCTGGCAGGGATTGATGACTGCCCTGCCCCTTGATTTCCTAATGTTTGCAAAGCCCCTTCTGGGGGCAGATGTGGCTGCACTTGGGGGCAGGCGTTAATTCTGTCCTGCTCATTAGGCGTTAATTCCGTCCTGCTCGTTAGGCGTTAATTCCGTCCTGCTCGTTAGGCGTTAATTCTGTCCTGCTCGTTAGGCGTTAATTCTGTCCTGCTCGTTAGGCGTTAATTCTGTCCTGCTCGTTAGGGTTTGCTCTGTGCTGGCCCTTGCTTTGGTGCTGTACCTGCAGCACCTCACAGCTGAAAGGCCATGCAGGAGGATCCATCCTGGATTTTGCATTTTCAGCTCCAATGTCCAGAGGATGAAGGAATGCATCTCAACAATTTTTTTTTTTCTACTTTTGTGGTGAACAGGGGAAGAAAGATTATCAAATGAACTCAAGCAATTAGAAACCTTTCCCAGGCTTGCAGAAGCAGGATTGCTTCCCAAGTTCCCATGGCAGACTGGCTCCCAGCAGAGGGGTTTTACAGCAGCCAGCTGCCCACTGGTCACCCAGGCCCAAACCCTGTCCTGGCTCCTTGTCCCGCTCCAGGGATTCCTGCTGCTGCTGGCACTGCCTGTGTCCGAAACAGCCCAGGCCTGGGATTTTCCTCAATATTTTGTTGTTCAGTCGTGCACACACTGTAATTTATAGACTTCTTCTGTATTTGTTATCTGTTCTTGGCATTTTCATGGACCTCAGACTGGTTTGGGTTGGAAAGGACCTTAAAGCCCATCTTGTTCCACCTCCTACCATCACCAGGGAACTAAATATCTTGGAAAAAACAAATCTATGGCATGCCTTTAAGTTTAGGGCAGTTAAAGTATTACCCAGTGAAGGGTCAGGAGTGTACTAAGGGCCTGCAGAACGTGAGGGTTTAATATTTTACCCTAAAATGTACCAATTTCTCAATTGAGAGTTCAGGGTACTTTAAAGAGGTGATCCTTTCTCCAGGGTGACATGCATGCAAAGGAGCTTGAGGAGCTTGGATGACCAGGAGCAAGGCAAAACTGCACAAACCAGAGGTGCCAAAAGGGGTCTTGAGAGCTGCCACATAAAGTCTTAACAGAGACATCTTTTAAGGTGATCAATTGAATACAAAGCATTTCAGCATTTTCAGTGGAAGTTTGTGTTAGGGCTGACTGAAGCCTGCAAAATTATTTAAATTTGGGTGGGAAAGGCATATATTTTTCAAAAGCTTCCTTTTAGAAGCAGTTGTTCTGCATGGTGGGAGGAGGTATAAATACTTGTTTAGAGCCTTGTTTTAGCAGAGTTCTTTAGTGTAGCTTAAAAGGAAGTTGTTACTTGAGGCTCAAGTAGTTTAGCAGGAAACAAATGGTGTTTTTATAGTAATGTCAGGGTAGAGGTTGAAAAAGGATTTATTGTGAGTGATAACACAGAGATTTTCCCACAACTCTAACTGCTGCCAGCATTGTTTAATACTTGCAAGGGATTTTTTGTGTGTGTGTGATGAGAGACAGTAAAATTAATTCAGCAGCTACTGAAATGATGCTCAGCTGAGGTCTCACTTTGGTCAAGGAGTAGATTTAATAACTACTTCTAAGTATATTAAGGGTAAATGGAAAGTATGTAAGATATAAGATACAGTAGATAAATGCATTTAACATCTATAGAAAGCTCAGAACATACAGGGATGAAATTATTGCAGAGGAAATTCAACACAAGCAAATGTGTATCAACTCATCAGTAACATCTAGCTGAAAATTAGAAGCAGCTTCAGTGAAAGCTTTGGGGCATCTTGCTAAAATAAACAGCAGGAAAAAAATTATTCAGAGGCTTCAGAGAGAGCTACAAACGCTCATGAGAAATATTTCAAAATGTGATTGAAAATGAAAGTACTGTTGTCTGGCATGAGAAATTTTTGGCAGTTCTTCTACAACTGTTTACTTTTGCTTTGAGCTTCACTATTTTATCAGTGCAGCAATAGCCAGTGAATGTTCCAGGGAGGGGCACACACACCTGCAGGGGAGGGAGCTGGAGCTGGATCCTCCCCATCACAATCCAGGCATCAGCACTTCTGCTGCAGCCCTTGGGGCTCTCACTCTTACCCTGAGACACATCTTGTGCAGTGGAAGTACAGAGAAATGAGCAGTGTGTAGTTACAGAACTGGGCTCAGGGGCTGGAACCAGCCTTGATGAGGAGGGGTCACAGATGTGATTTGGATCCCTGTGGCAGCCTTGCTCCTCAGGAGCTGGATGGAGCCTCCAGAGGCACAGGATTTCAGGCATGGAGCCGTGGCACGTTTTGGGCTGAAGGGACATTAAAGCCCATCCAGTGCCACCCCCTGCCATGGGCAGGGAGAGCTTCCACCAGGCCAGGCTGCTCCAGGACACAGCTCAGTCTCAGGTGGGAGAGTGAATATGTGGGGGTTTCTACCCTGTAATGGAAGCTTTTCCTGTAAAAATGGTCTCTCAGGTCCCGAGTTGCTTGTGTGAGCACCATGGCGGTCGGCTGTGTGTCCTGTGAGTGTCCACACGTGAGGGTGGCACTCATCGAGCCACTTCTGCTTCCTCAACTCAAAATAACAACATCTGGGGGCTGTGGCAGGAGCAGGCAGGGTAGAGTTTTATTTGGGGATGAGTGAGGCAGGAGTGGGAGGGAGGAGCTGAGCACTCATCTTGTGTGTGAGTAGATGGTCTGAGACCCCCTGGGCAGGGCAGGGCAGGGCAGGGATGTGTCCTTCATCCCCTGTGCCCTCACCCAGAATTTCAGCCACCAAGTGCCTTTGCTCTGGTTTTCTAGAATGAATCAATAGCCAGCTCTCTTAATCCTGAGAGACCAACATGTTAATAATAAACATGAAAATGCAATAACTGGTAACAAATGGCTTTGCTTGATAGTCTGTCTCAAAACCTTGAAGATAAATTCAGGCCCTCGTTCAAAACAAACAATGTACCCAGTGTACCCTGTTTGGTATTGCTCAGGTGATCTGCTCATTCCTCACAGCCATGGACAGAACAGGGATCTCAGCAGAGAAAATTGGGTTTTGGGGACAGCTGGTTCTGTGGCTGTGCAGGTCACTGATGCTGGCAGGTTCTCAGTGTTCAGAGCTCTCACTGGGCATTTCTTGGGACCGCCTGGCTGTGGAGCTCTTCCCAGGCACTCCAGTGGGAGCAGAGTCCTTGTCTTTAATACTTCTGGGCTGTACAGTGGTTAGGATAATGGCTTAGGTATTTTATGTCCAGTTCTTTTCACACAGTGACATCAAGTGACTGCACGAGTGTCTTGCTGAGCTGACTTTGTAGTGCTGGGGAGGATTTGGCCCTGGTGTCCCCAGTTCTGCCCTACTTACTGCATTTTTCTGATTAAAAAAAGCCTTTTTAAAGTTAAAAGCTAAGGCTAAACAGCCAGTGCAGTTACTAACTCCTCACTTTGTAGTATTCAATCGATTGTGAAACATCTGAGTTCATTCTGCTAAGACACAGACGTGGGCAGACTTTATCCCACACTGACTCATCAGCCCAGCTCCCATTGTTCTAGGGGAGAGCTGAGGGGCACTGAGCTTGGCTAAACCAGTGTTTGACAGAAACTATGCAAATGAGTCCATTATTGAATAAAACTGTGGAGTTTGGGTGAGTTTAGAGCCAGATAGTTGTTTCCTCAGCTATTTTATCCAGACACATCAAACCAAAAATGACTGAATTGAAAGCTTGTCCCAAACACAAGCAACAATGCCATGCACTGAAAAGCTTCCTATTATCCTGTCCTCCTTGAACTGGATTGATTATCATCCAGGGAGCACCTTCCTGAGTATCTGGGTAAGTCATTCCCCACTTTTCATCTGACCTGTGCACTGTCAGACATCTGCAGAAAGTGGAATTAACACCAGAAGAATGCACCAAGCTGCCAAGCCTGGGTGTTCTCCTCCTCATGTGCTGCTGGTGACTGAGGTACTTGACCTTGCAGTAGCTTGAAAAGCTGTTTTATGGCATTCTTTATGGAATGCTGTTGTTTCCTTAGCAGTCATTTATCATTTATGTGATGTATTGGTGGCTGTGATGTGCAAGTTCAGGACACGCAAGCACCTTTTGAAATTGTACTTTTCCAGGGCTCTGTATTTGGTATCTGCTAAAAATGAAGCAGTATTTGAATCATTATAAAGCTTCCCTGGAAGGCAAGATACCTTTAGGCTGTGCAGGAAGGGAAAACCCATCTAAATCTGTATTTCCCTGTCTTACCTTAATTTGTGCAAAAGATAATTCAACGTTCAAAGCTGACAGGCAGCTGTGATTGTGCCAGTGCCTCTCAGGGTAGCATGTCTGTGTCTGAGGTATAGCTGCTCCAGTCCAGAGCTCCAGGGGACACTGGGGACACTTTGCTCTGGAGCCTGACCCGTGCCATGAGCCCATGTGGGCTGGAGTTACAGGATCAGGCTCCCAGGGAAGGTTTTGGGAACAGCACCCACAGAGATATTTGGGGCTGGCCCCACCAGGCTGGATTCCCTGGAGCTCGCTCTGCTGGGTGGGGCAGCACCACATCAAGTGGATATTTATGGAGTTTTCTTAGGATAAATCCTGCTGGAGCACCTGTTCGTGCTGGATCCAAGCCTCACAGGCCACTTATGTGGGAGAATGGGGAATTTTGGGGCCTTTGCTTCCCCTCTGGTTTCTTATTGCATTCCACAGCACCAGCACATGCTGATGTGACTTGTGGCTGCTCTGACAATTCTATGAATTATCATCAAATTTACTTTTGTAAACCAAAGTGCACCTCAGGACAGAATCAAGGAATCAGGGAGTGGTTTGGGTTGGAAGGGACCTTAAAAATCACCATGTTTCACCCCCTGCCATGGCAGGGACACCTCCCACTGTCCCAGGCTGCTCCAAGCCCCAATGTCCAGCCTGGCCTTGGGCACTGCCAGGGATCCAGGGACAGCCACAGCCTCTCTGGAAACCCTGTGCCAGGGCCTGCTCACCCTCACAGGGAACAATTCCTGTCCAATATTCCATCCATCCCTGCTCTCTGTCAGTCTGAAGCCATTCCCCTTTGTCCTGTTGCTCCAGGCCCTTTAAAGCAGTTCCTCTCCATCCTCCTTGTTGGCTCCTTCAGGTACAGTGAGGCTGCAGTTAAGTCACCCTAATTCATTTGCCAATGAGTTTGGACCACTGATCTCCTGCCTCCTCCCTTTTTGGTGGGTTTTTTAAAATTTTTTTAGTTTTGCAGCATCTTTGGCAGTTCTGCTCCCCTTGAGCCCTGGGAGCTGTGTAGGTGCCTCAGCCGGATTTGGCTGCCCACTGCCCCTGTCCCTCTGGAAATGGGACAGCTGGCCATGGAGCTGGTCACTGGACCATGGCAAATGAGCTGCCCTCATCAGTGGGTTCTGGTGTATATTTAACTTAATAATGTGAGCAGATGGTCATTATATTGATTCATGAAGGAAGGGAGGAAGCTTGGCTTGGGCACGTCAAGGCTGAGTGCTGAGCATCGGAGCTGGGCAGGATGCAGGGGAGGGAAGGAAAAAAGCACATTTTTGTAGTCTGTGGGGTCTCTTGGTTTGGTTTTCTCCTTTACAAAGTACCACAGAATAAAATCAAGTAGAGGTGACTCACCAGGCCTGTAGGAATGATCATGTCCCTGGAGAGGAGGCTCGTAGAGCCCAAGCAGGATGGTGCTGAAGTGTTTGCACCACTGGTGGTGCTAAAAGGGGGGAGATGGGGAGGCAGTCGCCTGTAGAGTTATGAAACTTCTCACTCTGCTGTTGCTATTAAAGATGACAGCTCTTCTGCAGGGAAAAGGTAACACTGGAGTAATAATTCTTCAGTAAGTTTTTTTTTTGCAAAAGCCACTTTGTTTAAATATCTTCCCATTTAGTAGTATTTAACTAGAGATTCGAGCCAGAAGCTAATTGTGTAAAATATTCAGCCACTCTCCTAGTTAGCCAAACTGAGAAGTTCACAAATCCCCAACCTGCAGCAGCCCTCAGAAACAGCTCGATTTGCTTCTTAATTCTGCAGTTTTCACAGGAGAAATGCTGTATACAGAGGAATATTCTCTTGAGCAAGAGCTTAATCTCATGTTTAGGTTGCTGTTTCTCCTAGTTGCTGATTAGCTTTGCTGTCTTATCAGTTTATGTCATAGTGTGTGACTATAAATTGACTTTGCGGTGAGGAGGGAATACGTTCGTCTTCACAGATGCTGCTGTTTCCATGGAGATAAAAGGACCAATGGCCTTTTCTTGGTTTGGACTGTACTACAGTGAGCAGGCAGAGATGGTGCATTCGAAAATGCAACATTTGGTGCTTTGATATTTCCCTCTAAATATCAAATGAGAAAGCATATTGTTTCTTCTTGGTGATGAAGTTGAATAATAAATACAGCTTTGGGACTTTTTCTGGAAGCAGAAAGCGAGCCCACCAGGAATGTGAGGACAGCGTGGCTGGTTTATGCTTGCTAAACCTCCTCTCCGGGAAAAACCTTTTGGCTTTGCAAAATATAACCCTGTAGAGCCTTTGGGTTTATCTGATGCAGTGTTTGATGCTGGTTACATCACCAGCTTACTTATCCGTGATGTTCCACCGTGGCTGAGCCTGAATGAACATGCAGAAGCTGTGAATGTGATTTTTAATTTTTTTTACTTTTTTTTTTCCTTGAGAAAGAGCTTTTCTACCTCAGATTGCGTGAAAGAAAATATAAATACCAAGGCCACCCCCCATTCAAGGATGGCTTGCAGAAGGTGTTATTTGTGAGTACCTTTTCCTTCTTCATCTGTCGTCACGTCTCTGATTTCTGTGTTGAGGATTCCAGAAGTGGGAGTAGTGATCAGTTTATTGTTGGGTAGGTTTCTTTCCACTAACCATTTTTAGGGTGTTACCTTTTTTGGCAGATGATTGCTCTGTATATTAAACATGTTTAGATGATGATGATGATGATGATGATGATGATTGTGCATATGGGTATTTAAAAACACAGCGTAATAAAGTGAGTAGTCTGTGTTTAGCAGGGAAAAAAATGAGGAAACTCTTCACTTTGCATCCAAGCAGCAATGCAGGGTGCTAGGAATTCTGTCTGTGATGAGTCAAGGATCTCTCTTCCATTTTGTTCAAACGCTTTGTCATATCAAGGTGCAATCTGTCTTTTCAGTGCAGAAATAAAATACAAACAGCAGGATGTGCAGTGCAGCCTTGAGCAGTGTCAGATCGAGGAGGCAAAACGTCACTGTGATTTTGTTGGTACCTTTATGCTGACCAAAACACAAAGGTGCCTTCATTGATTGTTATTCCCTGGAGCTGTTTCTGAAGGGCTGAGGTCAGACACAGGAGCTGATTCTCCTGTGGGCTGGGGAGCCCCTGGTGCGAGCTGAGCCCGTGGCTCGGGGCTCAGGACTCGGCCACTCTGGAGGACGATGCCAGTGCTGGGATGGGTGGGACACCCAGGTGGTGTGCTCCGAAATGGGCACAAACCAGGCAGGGATGGATGGATGGGACACCCAGGTGGTGTGCTCCGAAATGGGCACAAACCAGGCAGGGATGGATGGATGGGACACCCAGGTGGTGTGCTCCGAAATGGGCACAAACCAGGCAGGGATGGATGGGTGGGACACCCAGGTGGTGTGCTCCGAAATGGGCACAAACCAGGCAGGGATGGATGGATGGATGGGACACCCAGGTGGTGTGCTCCAAAATGGGCACAAACCAGGCAGGGATGGATGGATGGATGGGACACCCAGGTGGTGTGCTCCAAAATGGGCACAAACCAGGCAGGGATGGGCCTTTGGATTTGTCCTCACACCCAGTCCAGGGGCTTGGAGTGGCTGTACCTCTGTTTGCAGTTCTGAACCCTGGTTAACCATCCGTTCCCCTTAGGGTTAAATTTGGGGTTTTCAGAGGATCCTGCATGAAACACATGGAATTGTCATCCCCAGCCTTTTCCAGTTATTTTAACAGTGCCTCTGAGAGCCCTGAGTTGAGTAAATCTGCTCCATGTTCAGCAGCACCATCCACACACAGGCAGAGTAAATGAAACCATTCAAAACAAAACGCCTCAAATAGAATAACAAAAGAATATTAGTATCTGTCTTAAAGTTTTCTTTAGCTTTTGGTGTTGTGCTGAAGGGGGGAAGGGTTAAGTTGAAAGGTTTTAAAATCAAAATAAATTTGGAGGAAGTTGAAATAAAAAAAGTAAACTTGGAGAACAGGTTGTAGCCATCCGGGTATGGATGGATCAGCTGGAAGCATCGTGCTGTGTGTTTATCCATGGAGAATAGTTCTGGTTGTGTTGGACTCCATTTTAATTTGGGTCCTGGGATTTGGGGATTCTCAGCAGGGAGTGGATTTCATAGAGTGTTTATCATGTGGGGGTAAGGGATATTTAATCCCTGTATGTTGCTGTCTTTAAGAGTGAGGTTGCAGTCTTGTTTATAGACCCACCTTGTGCAGGATTTTCCTGTTTTGCTGCTTACACCCTTGGTGTCTTCTACCCACCTCAGCACGTTGCTGTAGAAAACAAGATGTGGATTCTGCCTCCTGCTATAATTCTGTGCTTTAACTCCTGTGTAAGAGAGCTGATGCTGATTGTTGAAGAGAGGAAGATGTAAGCTGGGAATTTTTTTAAGAACTTACTCTAAAGAACACATGTATATAGGAAATCTTCATGTTCTTTAAAACTAATGGCTTCTCAATACTGAAAATGTATGTTAAACTCCTGTGCATCAGTTCTTCAATGCTTGAGCAAGTTTTCAGATGAAACCTTACATATGACAACTCTGTCAGTGTTCTTGTGATACATATATGCCAAAGATCTTTGCCATTGAAAGTATCTTTTTTAAGATAAAAATATATTTTTCATCTTAAAGTGTCGAAAGCCTGGTTGTTGCTGTTCTAAGAAAAGCTGAACAACAGCATCACACTACTTGGATTAATGAAAGCATTTTTTTCAGCTGCTGCACTGAATAGAACATATGTCACTGGAGCATTGTTTTAAGTAACAGGATTTGCCTTGCTGTAAATCTCTCATGCTGTATCTGGGTAATTTCATTCTTTGTACTTTGCTATTTTGCCTCTTTCATCAGCTGCAAATCCAATATGTATAACTGGCACTGCTCAGCTTTGGGTTTGCTATGGTTATTGCTCTGAGGGATTATAAATGTGGCTGTGTTCTCTGATGGGAGTTGTAGTTTTGTGCAGATTTCTGGGACCTGATTTAATGGTGTGGGACATACAGAAAAAATGTGGTGAATACATCCACGCTCTGATTTAATCTAAAAGATATTTTCCTTCTCTCAAGTCTCTTTGCTCTTAATTTCTGGGTTTGGACTGTGTGGGGTTTTTTCTGCAGATTTTCTGCAGACAGCTCCCAGTAAGCACAACTGACACAAGTGCTTCTTATGAGTCCTGGGAATTATTCTACATCACCCTGCACCATATATGGGGTTCCAGTAAGACTTAAAAGGAAATTTTTCTAATTACAAGCCTCTACATATTAATAGTCTTAATTAAATTCACCCTAGTTCCAGCTAACCCAGGATTGGAGCAAACTGTGCAGGGATGCAGAAGGATCCCTCCTGTCTGTTTGTGTAGGCTGGTACTGCATTTTGATGAAACCAAAAAAAAAGTTTATAATAATTATTTATAATTCTCTGTAATGCTAATAAGTGTTGTGTTCTAGGGTGGGACAAAGAATGGCTGTTCCTTGTTTGGTATGCTGGGCCTGTCGTGGCTCCATTCTCCCAGGAGATGATAATTATTTGCAGGCCCTTTGATGGAGGAGAGGTCAGTGAGAGTGTGCCTGATGATTCCATTGAAAAATCCAGCTGTGGGCACTTGAGTTGGGAATACACAAAGGGAAGCATTATTCCAGACAAGAGCTCCCAGTCTGCATTTCTTCTGCACCATGTACAAATGCTGCTATTGAATCATTTTGATGACAACCAAATTTGATGAATTCTGGAACAAAATTCAGTGGTCTGTACTCTGGACTGTGTGTGCTGCTCATTTGGAACTGCAGATTTTATTGAACATCCTTGCGGCTGGTGAAAACATCTTTCATTCCTGTGAAGAGAAAATGGAATTCTAGAATGCTTTTAAGCAGGTTCTGACTGTTGCATGGAAGGGGAGGCAGGAAGGGGAGGAGGGAGATGCCAGCAGAGCAGCTTTGCAGCATATGGCTGTGCTGTTTGTGATGTGGGGGTGAGGTTTTGCCTCTCAGACTCTGTGCAGAGTAATGACACAGGTGTTTACCTGCCAGGAGCTGTCCTGCTGCCTCCCTGGGATTTGGTGTCCAGGAAGCTGTGCCCAAAGAGCCGTCCTGTGCCCAGGGAATGAGGGAGGAGTTGTGTTCTCCTGCTGTGGGTGGTGGTCTCTGCTGTGAACTGTAAGGTTTTTAGGGGTGCAACCATAAAAGCAATAGCAGCATTTAGTGTTGTGGGGTTGCCACCCAAAAGAGTGTGTGCCAGGAAATTAATTAATCGTAACAACACTGTGAAAAAGCCATCATATTGTCTGTGGGCCACCACAGCCCCTCCTCGATGTGCTTGGCTGCAGAGTGCTGCACATACAGTAGGGTGACAGGAAGAGGAAAAAAGAGAAGGTTTTTCAGTGCTGCTTCAAAAGCCAAAATCATACTGGCCTGTGTATTTTGGGTAAAGAACAGTAGGAATTTGTCCTTGGAAATGGGAATGTGTCGTGCTTAATCACCTTGAAGTGGCCACAGCCAGACAGCTGCAGTCAGCCCTGGGCTGGGACAATGGGAGCTGCCATGAAAAGCTTCCTGCTGCTTTCTCTGCTTCCAAAAAAGTTGTCCTGTGGCCTGGGTCAGGGTTTTCATTCTGGAAGCCCTTCTAGCAGGTTAATAAACTTGTTAATTAGCAAGCATTTAGCTGGAGTTGATGTGAGTCCGTATTATTATGACTTTTACTGTTCATTACCTCTTTGCATATCCTTTGGATTATATTTCAAATGTTGTTCCTCATGTAAGTAATGGCTGGATTTAAACAAGAACTGGATAGACTTTACTAGTTTCTAACTGCAGTATTTTCTGTTCTCAGCTGTTGCCATAACTCTGGGTTGACATGAGAAAGAAAATTTCAACTTGTAAAACAACCTTACTCTTCAACAGGATAAACCACTGGGAGATGCAAATATTCCTTTTAATAGTTCCAATCAAACAAACCCTTCTTGGCTACCTCAGCTGACCTGGAGTGAAGGGGCTGAATCAGGGGATGGGTTTGTCTGCCCCTGTGCTGTTCCCAAGCTGATTTTAGGAGGGTGGGTGCACACAGGAACCCAGGGGCCCGAGGCAGGACAGCAGCCCCTGCTGGGATTGGTTTTTCCACATGCTCATTGCAACATGCACTTTATGGAAAAATGTGCCAGAAGAAAGGGAAGAATCCTGGCAGATGGAGGGGAACAGATTGTTGTTTCAGAGCAGAGGAGGAATGGTGAATGAAGTCTGGCTCTGGGAGAGGGCAGCAGCAAAGGGCACTGAGAGTCCTGAGCAGCTCCTCTCATCAGCCACATCATTAACTCTGGAAAGGCTCCTTCCAGCTGTGCTCCTGTTCCCATTTCCCTCTGTCTCAGGGTTTGTTTGGAAGCTCTTGTAGGGAGAAGCTCTCAGACAGTGATAGTTTAATAATTCTGACCCGCTCACAGGCTTGCACCTGCTGAAAATTCAGCAGCAGGAGAAAAAGCAAGGGTGGGTGGATGTCCTGTGCTCACCATGGTGTCCTGTGCCGGGAGAGGGGACAAGCTGCCCCCAATCCTGCCAGGAGCATCTGCTGGCTCCGAGCACACTGCGAAAGCACAGGGTAACCTGTTAGAGCAATTCCAGGTTAATGGCCTTGTATTCTGTTCTCCCAGGTTGTTTAAAAACCAATAGTGAGAAAATTGGCTGCTCAGTTTGGGAGGCTTGTTGGGAATTGCAAGAGAAAATGAAAGCAAAAATAGAAATAGTTTGACTTTATGTGATGACCAGTAATCGATTTCTTTTTATTTGTATGTCTGAGCAAGGTTTTAAAACCAGAAGATTAAAAAGAATTGTGATTTCTGTTTGCCTGTGGACAGGAGAGTGCTGTTAAAACGAGTGGATTTGAATGGCAAACATACTGGGGTTTACACAGGGGTGAGAGGCACAGCCACACCTGCCTGGGGTCTGTGTGCTCCCTTAGGAGCTGGGTTCCTCCAGTTCTCTGGGGAATGAGATGTCAAGGGTTTGGGTCAGATTTGGCTCTGTTTTTACTGGCAGACTCATCTGCTCTCCCAAGAACCTCGTGTAGGGATTCACAAGGGGAGAGCTGGAAGGAGCTTGGCCTGGTAGTGGGAAATGGCCAAACTTCCATGTGCACTGGGATGTTGCAGCCATGGACCAGAAACTGAAATTGCCAGCAGCAGCATTTGTCCTGTCAGTCGTTTGTCTTGTGTTGGTGCTGAAGTACCTGTGCTCTCCTTGTAATCCCAAAGCATCCTTTGAAGAACAGCAGCTACAGATGTGGGAACTAATCTTCACAGGGCTGAGTATCTGTGAGACTGTGAACAGAAGAAGTGATTAATTCTCCCCCAAATGATTGAAATGGATTTCTTCTGATGTTTTTAGGTGTTAAAAATTAGTAAATGAAGTCTAGCTTGAATGCAAACTTGTGTTGAAGGCTGATTGCAACATATAGCTATGAAGTTTAAAAAATAATTAAAACTCCAACCAAATCAACAACAACAAAAAAGGAATTGGAACAGTAAACATTCTCTGGTATATTGCAGAGGGGTAAATGATTGCAAGTGCTCTTTTGGCAGGTGATTGAAGGCACAAAATGCCACATATGAATCTTAAATGGCACTGGCAGATTTACCCATTGCTTTGGGTAGAATTAGTGTTAGTCAGGGGCTGTAAAGCCTGAGCCTCATCACAGTCAGGCTGGCACGGGTCAGTGAGGTCTGAGGAACCCAACAGAGTTAAGGCATTCCTGAATTTCAAAGTTCGGAGCAGAGCCCAGAGCTCGTGTTTCCTCTGTCTGTGGTGGGACAGAGATCCTGTCTGAGGGCCCAGCCTGCTGTGCTGGACAGCAGTGACCTGGTGGCACCTCAGTGCCAGCCTGCAGCTGAGCCCTGTCCCCGTGTCACCTCGTGCCCCCTGTGACAGCGCAGGCACCTCCTGCACGCCTTTGGCAGCTCCAGCTGGGGACGGGACTGCTGAGTGCCTGCTGAATTCCTGCTGAGTTCCTGCTGAATTCCTGCTTAGTTCCTGCTGAATTACTGCTGAATTCCTGCTGAGTTCCTGCTGAGTTCCTGCTGAGTTCCTGCTGAATTCCTGCTGAGTTCCTGCTGAATTCCTGCTTAGTTCCTGCTGAATTACTGCTGAATTCCTGCTGAGTTCCTGCTGAGTTCCTGCTGAGTTCCTGCTGAGTTCCTGCTGAGTTCCTGCTGAATTCCTGCTGGGTTCCTGCTGAATTCCTGCTGAGTTCTTGCTGAATTCCTGCTGAGTTCCTGCTGAATTCCTGCTTAGTTCCTGCTGAATTACTGCTGAATTCCTGCTGAGTTCCTGCTGAGTTCCTGCTGAATTCCTGCTGAGTTCCTGCTGAATTCCTGCTGAGTTCCTGCTGGGTTCCTGCTGAGTGCCTGCTGAATTCCTGCTGGGTTCCTGCTGCACCTTGGAGCAGAAACTGGGGGCAGGGGAGCTCCTGACCCCAGTGCTGTGCCACAGGTGTGTACAAACCCCAACGAGAGCTTTGAGAGAGCTTCCTTCTGTGATCATGAATTCACTCGTGGGGAATTTTGCAAGGAATTCCAGACAGGACCTCTGAGTTGCTTTGATGATATGAGGTTTATTTTCTTATCTTCTACATAGGCAGGAAGGGTGAGTTCAGCTCACATCGTTACAGCATGGTTCAGAAGGTCACAAGACCCTCAGTTACAAGATCTTTTAAGGAATTATTGATTAATAAAACACTACTTAAAAAGATATTTATGTGTTTAACCCAATCCTTCAATATTTTGTCTTATAGACCTGTGCTACAAGATAAACTTTCTTAACCAATCATAACACACAAACCTACAGTACTACATTCTAAACTCCTTATTTACCTCTGTAACTGCTTTATTTTTTCTGTATCTTAAACTCTAAAACTCTAAACTTTGCTTTCCTTAATATATCTCTACTTCAAACTATAAATCCTCATTCTCACTTCTAGAACCTACGTTTAGAAACCTTTTCCAAGATCTCAAATCAAGCCCTGTGTTTAATTCTAAACTTCAGCTTGCAAACCCAGAATTCTAAGGGTTCCTTACATTTCAGATTCCAACACCTTCTTTGCTGTTCTGGTTCTTTTGGAACGTGGGAAGGTTGGGGTAGGACAGACTCACGGAGCCTTGAGGGCAGAATGGTTTTGGAAGAGCCAGGAGCAAGCTCTGTTCAAAAAGCTTTGTTGAGCAGAGCTGAATCCAGAGAGATTCTTTCACATTCTTTCATATTTCACTGGCTAATTCTCTGAAGAAAGAGACATCTGTGTGGAAAAAACCAGTGGTGGGAATGGAATCTGGAACACTCTCCTACTGACTTCCTCCATTTCCTTCTGCTGGAAAAAAACAGGCATCCCAAGGCAGGAGCAGCAGCTCCCCTGCCCAGAGTGAGACTCGTGCCCTGCACTCACACCCTGCTGCCCCAGCACTGAGTGCAGTAACTCCTGTGGAACACTGGGTGGTTTTCCTGTCAGAAAATCCAGCTCTGGCGTGTCCTGCCTGCTTTGATACAGCCCATCAATGTTTTCACTGTTGTTCTCCATGTTTATTTTGAATTTTTTGTCTTTCCCAGGGGTTTGAAGGTGCCCCCATGGGTCCTGTGCCCTGTGAGGTGTCAGCAGGGTACATCCCACGCTGATGGAGCTGTAGCTCCAAAAGCTCAAGTACTTTACAGGAGTTAGCACCTTTAAACAGAAAATCCAGCTGATCCTGGCCATGCAGTTGCTGACACAGTGTTGGCAGCAGGAATCAGAACAGGCTGACCTTGTCTTTTTTCCTGAGGATTAGTAACTTACTCCTTCCTGAACAAAGCCTCACTTCTTTTTGCTTAACCACTCTGTTTGATCTCATGAGAAAGTGACCTCACAGGATTCACTTTAAGCCTCAGGGATGCAGAAGAATCAAAATCAATCTTATGAGACTTCTGTCAAAACACCAAGAGAAAGATGGGGGGTTAAAAAGTGCATTTGTGTACACAAACATACAAACACACTCTCTGTTAGCTGTCAGGTTGGATGCTCACAAGTTAAATGAGGATTTTCAATTTAACGGCTCCCTCTTCCACAGATGCCCACTCAAAGAGCTAGGAGGTATTGATTTTTATTTTTATGATTTCCTAGAAGAATGCTGTGTCCTGAGAAATTTGATTAGGTGGATTTATCATGGAGGGCTTTCTGTGCTGAGCCTTGTTTAATGTTTCCTGGCACAAACACCAGGAACGTGTGCAGGGACGCGTGCTGTGTGGTGCTTAAAGATTTTCCAAGCTTCCCGTCTGAGGTGGCCCCTTGTCCTCTTTGTTTTAGTGAAACAATACCAATCTAATGGTCTGGGGTGCAGAATGTCTTTGTGCTGTAAAGGATTTTTTTGTTTTCTTTCTGCACTTTGAGCAAATGATAGCAATTAAACTGCTATTGTACAGTTCTGAATATTGCTTAAAACACGGATGAAACTTGGGTTCTTTCACACTTTCAGATGGTTTGTTTTGCAATATGTTTGTAATTGCTGGACTTGAAGAAAGCTTTGTGTCCATGTCCATTGCATTCTCCCTCCTCATTCAGAGCACTGTGCATTAATTCCATGAACACAGAACAGCCTGACTGGTGCAGAGTAAGATGCAAACCCAAACCTTCATTTCCATGGGGATTTGAACCCTCACTGCTTCAGCTTTTGCCTTCCTTCCGCGTGGCAAGGCAAGCCCCCAGCCTTAAATTGGCATTTGATCTTAATCCTGCAACAAACCTTTGACTGACTCCTCATTGCAGCAGCTCCTCCCCGTCACTTTGGTGTGTGCATTTGAACCCTGGCACTGCTCCCCTCTGTCCTGGGACCCAGCACTCACAGCCGTGCCGCAAATTTCTGTCCCTGCTCTCCTGAGATTCCAGCGCTCCTGTCGGCACCTGCCTTCCCCTCAGAGCCCCTTTCTCAGCACCTGGTGGTTTGACTTTGTGTTTTTCCTTGTGTCGTAGGTCTTTAAATACTCTGCACCAGTTTTGCTGCCCAGCTCCATTGTACCATTCCCAGCTAGCTGTCCCTGCCACACACTCAGAGTACAGGTAAGAGTAGACATGCTCCACCCACTGCTGCTGTCTGCAGAGACATCTGCTGCTGCCGTTTCACACGAGACGAGCAATAGTTGCTTGAGTTTTAAAAGGAAAAAAAATAATATTGGAATAAATACCCAATATTTTTGATGTCTCGTAGGGTAGCTGTGAAAGAACCATCCCTGCAGTGAGTCCTTCTCTCAGGCACTCTGGAATCACTCAGGAAAATGAGTGTCATGTGCTTTAAGAGGCACGTGCCCCTGGGCTTGCAAAGGCAGGGAGAAGGGAGGTGTAGGCTCAGCTCTCACGTGACAAACATGCTGAAATATTTATATAATTCATGGAGGATATTGATGTTGTTCTGAGCAACACTTTTTTTTCACCCCTACCTATTCCATGCCAGTAGCTGAGGAATTCATCCATGTGTTTAACCCTCTGAAGGTTACAGGCATGGACCTGCCCAGGGCTCAGCACTACCTTGGATTTGAATGAAAGGAGAGGGTTTCAAACACATCCAGGCTCTCGATGCCAAGCAGAGCCTGCCCTGAATACGTGAAAAATACACGTTTTCCAGCTCATAATGCTTCTTTTAACATAGATGCCTTTACTATCTATGTGTTCTCTTTGATCCAACGTGGAGAGCAGCAATTACATCCCATAGTACAGTATATTGTCAATGCCACTGTTTTCTGTAACATCTTAGAGAAGCATCAGAGGGCAGCTAATCTAAGTCATTGGAAATGTGAAAATGTGCATGCCATGGAAAATACTGTCTTGAATTTTTACTTCTGCTGTTAGCAATCCACTTAGTGATAATTGCCAGCTCATGAATAATATTAATATCAAAATATTGGAAGCCTGATGCTGAAAAATCAAAATCACTTTGCACGAGTAATAAGGAAAGACAAAAGCAAACAATGAATCCTAAATCTGTAAATGCGTAAACATGTTTCTGGTTTGAATATTTCATCCTGTAGTTACCTCTAACCATGCATGCTTGGATTCACCCTGTTGGTTTATGTTGCAGCATCTCTTTGTGTGTTTGGTTTTTTTCTCCCATCAGAGCCCTTTGTTTTTTTGGTGGTAGTGAGTCCATAGTTGAGTTGTAAGACAGCTCAATATTCCTTTGGTGAGGAGCAGGGCCTGAAGACTCTTAGATTCCCTGCTTGCTTTTTAGTGAGGTTTTAGTTTTCCTATGTCCTTAGTTGATAGTGCTTTAATTTTAAGGATCTTCCTACTGGGATGTAGATGGGAAAACAACAGTGAATGTCTCAGTGTCTGGCTCCATGTAGGGTGTTGTTTTTATCAGTGATCTTTCTTCTGGAATTAAAGTTTAGAGCAGCTTAGCTTCGTGCTTGGGAAATCTGAATTTCTTCAGGTTTTTTTGTGCAGTGAAGGCAGGAGCTCCCTGCTCTGGGTGTGTGAAGCCTGAGCAGTTTCAGAGTGCCCAGGCGTGAGCTGCAGGACCTTCAGCTGATGGATCAGGACTGGGGGTGGGAAGGAGCTCAGCCCTGGCCTTGTTTGCTCTCGAGGAAATTTAGGCTCAGGGGGAACCTTGTGGCTCTGCACAGCTCCCTGCCAGGAGGGGACATCCAGGGGAGATGGGGCTCTGCTCCAGGAACGGGGACAGGAGGAGAGGGAACAGCCACAGGCTGGGCCAGGGGAGGCTCAGGTTGGACAGCAGGGAAAAATTCTTCCCTCAGAGTTGTCAAAGCCTGGCACAGAGCAGCTGTGGGTGCCCCTGGATCCCTGGAAGTGCCCAAGGCCAGGCTGGACAGGGCTTGGAGGGACAGTGGAAGGTGTCCCTGGGCTTTAAGGTCCTTCCAACCCAGACCAGTCTGGGGCCCTGTGAACAGGGAGAATATGGAAAAGCTGCAGCCAGTCTCTGCCAGGGATAAGAGGCAACCAAAACAAGTTGCAGTAAGGAAAATTCCAATTAGATACAAGGTAGGGAGAGAGGGAATTTCACCATGAGCTTGGTGAGACGTTGGGACAGACGCCAGCAGAAGAAGTGGGGTCTCTGTCCTCAGCCATGCTCAGTTCAGGGGACACCCTGGCTGTACCCTGCTCTGAGCAGGGACTGCACTGCCCACACCTCCACCAGTCCCTTCTAACACAAATTATCCTTCACCCCACAGCACCCTGTTCTTGGGAAGGATAAAAAGAGCTGCAAAACAGAATACTTTAGCCTATAAGATTTAATTTCAAATGACTCAGCAATGTTAATGCTGTCCCTGCTCCCAGATGTGCTGCTGTGCTGGAGCCAGGCTGTCACCTCATCCTCCTGGCAGGAGTTGGTTTGGTTCGCCCATGATTTCAGTTTCTGAAGTTGATCTATCCAAACTGCCATCCCCACAAGTGTAATCTCTGAGTCAAGTGCAAATGATGCACCTGGTTTTGTACAGGAGCTGCACATGGGGATCCCATTGCTGGCAGTGAAAATGAGCTACTGGAGCTCTAGCAGGATTGGGCTTTGCATTTCTACATACACATGGTGGTATTAAATTTAGCTTTTAGTCTTCCCATTTATCAATCTATAAATAGAAATAGTTAGAAACAAAACTAACAGACGTGAATGCTTTGGTCTGGCTTCAGTTTTGAGGCTTTATTTAGAAAATACACAGAGGGATTAATTTTGTAGCCCAGAATTAAAAATTAAATTTGCTCTGAAAGAAGCAATTAATGAATGCACTACAGTGAAATCTGGAGCATCTCTGATTTGCTGTTAGCTAATTGCTGGATGGTTTATTCACTCCAGCAGTTTTATTTCTAGTTGAGACGATCTTTGGCATCTGTTTTGAATCGTTAATAGGGAAATAATGCATTTTTAATAACTGCAGCCATTGCAGTAATCCCTCACTCATTTTACAATGCTCAAAAGACACAGAAATAATACAAGTTATCTTGCATTCTCCTATTACAAGGGAAGTCTTGGGAAGCCTGAGCGTGTCGTGTCCTTCCAGCTAGATTCTTGTCTGGGTTCCAGTTAGCCCATATGCCTCCTCTGCTTGCTCTTTTTGGGTTATTTCTGCTTGGGAATTAAAAAATAGACCAGCAATGTCTGTAGCTTGGCTTCTCTGCCTCCCTTCCCCTTCCTGCCTCCCCAGTAGAGCCTTGAAAACAACGGCCTCTAGCTGGGAGCTGCAGGTTCCAGGAGCTGCTCGGGGTTTGTTACAGGGCATGGAATGCAGGTTTTATATCTGGTGCCAAAAGCAAAGTAAAGGAAGTGTGGGACACCCCAGAGAGGCTTCCAAAATAGAAATCCAGGTAGTCCTGAACTTCAGCTGCTGAGCCTCTGGCTTGATCCAGCTGCATCATCATCTCAGAGGCCTCACAGCTGGAACTGAGCAGAGCCCAGAGCTAAAATGGCATCTGGAGAAAGGGAATTTAATCAGCTCTGTGTCCTGGCTGAGGAAGTTTGTTCCCAGCAGTTTCTAAACACGCCTTCTATGGCTTTGAACTGACAGAAGGTAGGTTTAGAATAGATATGGGCAAGAAATTGCTCTTTGTGAGGATGGGCAGGCCCTGGCACAGGGTGCCCAGAGCAGCTGTGGCTGCCCCTGGATCCCTGGCAGTGCCCAAGGCCAGGCTGGACATTGGGTCTTGGAGCAGCCTGGGACAGTGGAAGGTGTCCCTGCCCATGGCAGGGGTGGCGCTGGATGGGATTTAAGGTCCCTTCCAACCCAAGCCAGTCTGGGATTCTGTGCCACATCTTGAGACAAACTTCAGTCAGACCCTCAGCCCATCTGTGCAGGTACCTCAGACACAGCAAAATTCCATGTACAGAAGGGCCCATGCTGGAGATATCCAGCCCTGGTCCTGTCTGCATTCCCTGTGTGGGTATGGAATAGGCTGATGTATGCAAACTGCAGCTGTGGACAGATTGCTTACCACTGATGTCTGAGCATCTTTCCATCTGATGTGTTTTCTCATAACTGTGATTTCCTCCGCCTGATTTGCATGAAATGTTGGCTGTCACTCACTCCTGTCTCCATCCACTCTACCTTCCATCCTTCTAATCTCAAATTAGATGCCCTTATCATGTCCAAAGACCATTTTTTAAATTGTGAAGCTAGAGATTTTTCTTTTCTTTTCTTTTCTTTTCCCCAGTGAGACCTGTGAAAACAAAATGATAATGCAAAGGATGTTATAGTACCAAAGAAATCCCATCATTTTCTTGCAGTCTCTGCCTGCTTAATCTTTAATCAGCACCTCTGGGAGGTAAAACCATCATTCTGAAAATACTGTACTTGTGTGAAATTTTAATGTGGAATCTTTGTTTCACCAGGTAATGTTGGCTTACATGCAACAAACCACTGTGTGGACAATGATGGAAGGATTGATTGTGCTATTTCTTTCTGTCTGAGCCCCTGGGAGGCTTTGGAGCTGTTTTGCCACCATAACTGGTTAACACAGAGGCTCCCCTGTAATGAGGCTGAGCTTTCAGATGCTTCCATCATGTATTGGAGTGGTTTGGTTTTCCTTAACTCTCCTCAAGAGCACAGTGGGAATTTTGGCACACTAGCACCGTCAGGGAAAACTGAGAAATAGCTTATACCCCTAAAATGAAATAAGATAAATGCACTTTGCAACTCTCAGTTTATTTTTTTCCACTGCTGGGCACTGTTCTCTTCCCTGAGACACAAAGCAAATACTTCTTGTGTCTTCCCTACAAACACCTCCAGAGACATCCCTCACCAGGCAGTAGAATCCCTGTGGCAGCTTCCAGTCAGTGCTTAGTCCCAGGTGAGGACATATCTGAAGGAGCTGCACTTCAGAATTCTCTTTAGTACTGACACAGCATTTAATCTATAATATCCGTTGACATTTTCTACCAAAAATGTTGAATAGGGATCTAATTTCTAGCTGCAGTTGCCTAGCTGTGTACCTCAGCATGTTTAAGCACTCCCTAGAATACTCAGAGATACAAAAGCTTGATGGTATTTTAATTTTCAAAGTGAGCAAAGGAGGGAGAGCAGCATCCCCCAGACCAGCAACACGCTGCCCAGAGAGGCAGGATGCAGATGGACAGAGCAGACCAGATCCAAACCGTGACCAAATCCTGCCCTAAGTCAGTGTGAGGTTCAGCTGATTACATAAGGCATCTGTGCTCACACCCTATGGCAAAGGAAAGCTGGCATAATTAGGGTAATACTTGTAATTTTCCACTTGATGCCTACGTGCTGCAGGGAGGGCAAATGGTGATTGTGTTCCTGAGCACAGTCGGGAGAAGAGGCAGAATAGCCTGAAATTTGGTTTTGGATTTTCTCATTTTTCTTCCTTCATTGTGTTCCTTTCCATCCTCCTCTTTTAGCCTGTTCTTTACTTTAAGGGAAATGGCGCCTCGTGGTTGTGTCACTGGTTCAGGAGTGGCTGGAGCCTCTGCTAGGCCAGCATCTCCCTCCCTGCCATAAAGCACTCCCAGCATTACAGATGTGGGTATTCCAAACTGCTCCTGCCTCCAGGCACCATTCATGATGCTGGCAACTCCTGCTGGAGACAGAGCTCTTCCTTGCCCCTCGGGAGGGTGGGGAGTGGAGAGCAGACCTGCTCATCACCAGCATTTCTGTGTGTGAGCCCCCCTCAAAAGGGGGCTGCATCTGTTCTGCATTCCCAGCAGAATGTGGGCAGTGAAAACGCCTGTGGGAAGCTCTGAGCTTGTTAAAAATAAAGGGGCCGTGGCCACATTAGGCTGGGCATGTAAATCACAACCTAATGTAATTTTTCTAATGGGAAAAACAGGAGTGGCCCTTTCAAAACAATGTTTTTCTCAGAGTTGAAGTCATCAGCCTTGGCCTTGGCTCCTTGGGCTGTTCTTGCCCCTGTGGAGAGCCCTGTCTCTGAGATGGAAATGGGTTACCTGGGGGGTGTTACAGACAGCTCACGCTGTTTGTGGGTTTGAAAACAAAAGCAAACAGACTGCAAGCTGAATGTTCCTAATGCTGCTCCCTGTGATTCTCTTCCTCTGTCTCTTTTCTTTCTTGCCCCCCTTCCTCGGCAGGGAGGATAATGTCCTGCACCAGTTCTGCTGCCCACCTTCGGGGTCTAGTAGCCCATCCTCGAGATGACCGCGCAGCCGGGCTCGCTGGTGCAGCCAGGGCTCCTGCCCAGCCCTGCTCTCCTCTCTCTGCTCCCTTTCTGTGTGCTGGACTGGCCCTGCACGGCTCCCCTCTGAGTAATGCCTCCTCTCCAGGCCTCCCCACAGCCCTCTCCTCCTGCCCAGTGCTGAGGACACATGCCAGCTGGGAACAGATTCCTCCAGTGCACATTTATTTGGAACTAAAATAAACGGTACCTAAGCCCTGAGGTGTAGTGTGAGTTTTGTTGCTGTGTGGACGGGGCTCTGTGGCGTGGAGGGCACAGCCCAAGGGGATTTTTTCTCTCCCAGATGTGGGGTGGGAGGGCAGCTGTTGTGAGAATCTCCATTGGGCTGATTTAAGTTTGTTTCAAGGTTGGACAAACACCAGCACGTGATGTTTTCTGGATGTTGCTGCTAGAGGTGAACCCTTTTTCCTTTCCTTGGTGCTGGTTCTGAGGAGCCAGCACATTTCTGTTGTGGCAGCCCATCCTCTCTCCATGTCTGCTTCCATCCTAAGCTGCTTTGAGCTCTGTCTTCTCCTCTCCTTGGCCTCTGTGCAAGGCTTGGCTGAGCCAAGGACCAGAGCACTGCTCATGTGCTTCTGTTGCCTCATCAATGACAACATTTCTCTCAAAGCTGTGCACAAGGCTGTCACCAAAGGAATGAACTTGCAGCTGAACAGCCCTGTGCCTGCAGCTGGAGAAATGAGATTGGGTCCAAGTTCCCACTGCTCACAAGGCTCTTGGTTGGTTACACCTTTCCAGACACATCCTGTGCCTCTAAAATAACCAGAGAATTTCTGCTGGTTGGGTCTTCCAACTTAACCAGTGCAAGCAGATATACCAGGGAACAGAATCTCTCTGCAGTGGCATTTACTACCCTGAAAATAGTAGGAAAGAAGGACTGGGAGAGGGAAAAAGATTTCTTAAATCTGTAGTTGCTATCCTGAGGTGAAACATTGCTCCCCACTGTCTGGGCTCGTGTAAAGGCAGAGGTGGCTGGGTGCAGGGTGAACAGCAGATATTTATTGGTACTTGTGTGGGGCTTTGAGGATGGGATAAAAGGAGCATCACCAGGATCAGGGAGGGAAGAACTGTGAAGGCAGCTTGAGGCTCTCTCTCATTTTTACAATGTGCTTTTTTCTCCCAAAGGAGTCTCTATAAAATACAGGTTATTTGCTTTTCTGTGAGGTTTGATCCACTGTCTCTCTCCTTGCTGTGAAATGTTCCCTTGTGCATGCCTTGGCTGTCACTGGGCAGTGTCCAGGCCTGGGCAGGGATCTGCTGGCACAAGAATAATCTGCCTTCATGATTTTGCAAGTTTTTCTGCATCATTTCTGCTCACTGCTCACACTCCGTGGCCGCTGCTGTTCCTTGGTATTGAATGGTCTCAGTTTCACACGTTTCTGAATCACTTCTCATTGCAATATAGAGAAAGAACATCCATTCTCCCTGTAAAATTTCAAAATAATGTATGCAAAAAATAATGTAGTGGATGGCTGCAGTTTATTATATCCCTGAAATACATATCTGGAATTATATTCCTTGGAATATATCCCTCTGATGTTTACTGGGCAGGGCAAAAGGCTGAAATGTTTGAACACTGCTCACCATTTGGGTCTTTTACTCTAGAATCAAGAGTTTCTCGGAGTTGCTTCCCAAAGATAGAAACAGTAGGAATTTCTGATATTTTGATTTGCTTATCTCCCTCCCAGATGTAAACAGTGATTACCACTCTCTGCTCAGTGAGCTGAACTCTGGAGCATTGTAATTATTCCCTTGCAGAGGGGAAGGTTTGGCCAATCTTTCAACGAGTACCTTTTATCTATTTGTGCAAAGGAAAACAAAGCAGCAAGTCTGATCTAACCCTGCAAATTAAACTCCCCAGCTGAAGGGTGAGTGTGATTACCCTGAGAGTGGCTGCAGTTAATGATGAGGCTCAGGAGAGAATGAAGGCAAAACCTGACCAGCGTTATTGGCTGTCACAGGACTCTGCCATGGGGTGTTTCTATCCAGTACTTTTCCAATTAAGGGGAAATAGGGTCATTAGGGGTTGCTGGGATTTGGAACAGTTTGAGTTTGTAGCTGTAGTATGCCTGAATTGTGGCATTTTCTCTTCAGGAGCACACAGAGAGCTGACCTTCCCTGGTGCAGTGGAAGGCAGAAATGCAGGAGTAAACATTTCCCTCTTTGAATAAATAATGGCTGGCTGAATAAAACATGCTGTGCATCCCTGGGTTTAGCAGCAGAGGCTGGTAGGGGCTCTATTAGCTAACCAGAGTTAGAAGTAGATGACCTAAAATGCTGCATGCTGTTATAAAACAGAGAAAGGTACCAGCAGAAAACTTCCCCTTCCTGGGTGGATTTGCACTGGTTTTGTGAAGAGTGAACTGTCTCATTGTGCATTTTGGGATGGAGGGCGAAGTAGAAATGGCATTTTTCTTATTTTTTCTTATTTTCTCCTTCCATGAACTCAGAGGGCTGCTGAAAAAACGCTGCTGCTTTGGGGAAGCTCAGATGGGAATTTCTCCTTTGGCACCTTCAGGCACTTGCACTGTTCAGGATCAGGCTGGTTTGGTTTTTTTCTGCAGGGAGCAGTCCTTTGCAAACACACTCAGCTCTTAGGTGGCTTTACCTGAAATAGGTGGGTGAGACTCCAGCTTTGCAGAGCAGCCACTGCCTTGCTGTCATTTCCTACACTTGCGTTATTTTCTCTCTGTTTACAGCTATGGGGAGTCACTGACACAGCCCAGAGCAGTGTGTGGTCACTCGGGCTGGAACGGGCTGGATTTCTGTGCACCACTAGATGGAGCAAAAAAAAAAAAAA
>VWZV01016228.1:272440-330540 GCA_013397155.1 Irena cyanogastra
AAAAAAGCCAAAACCAAACCAGTTCAACTGAGATAAATGAAGATATTCACCTCCCAAAGTAGATTTTAACTAGTTGAAGGAAAATATGGTGTGATGCAGGAGAAGAAATTATCCTCTGAAAAATGCAGCAGGTGGGGATCTCAGCACTGCTGCAGTCAGGGTTTTAAGGTGCTCCCTTAGCCAAGGCAGCAGCTGTGTCATGGAGCAGAGATTGCCACCATTCCAGGCAGCTCAGGATTCGTGAGGAGTTTGAATTATAAAGTAATTTATGGCCGAGGCAGCTCCTTCCTTGAGCAGTGCCATGGAGTGGTCAGGCATGGAATGGAGCAGCCAGGGATGGAATGGGATGGCCAGGGATGGAATGGAGCAGCCAGGGATGGAATGGGATGGCCAGGGGTGGAATGGAGCAGCCAGACATGGAATGGGATGGCCAGGGGTGGAATGGAGCAGCCAGGGATGGAATGGGATGGCCAGGGGTGGAATGGAGCAGCACGGGGACAGCACCTGAGGTCACTGGCGAGAGGTGGGGACTTGGAATTCCCTGTTTCGAAAGGCCGAGCCCCCTCTGGAACCCCCTGAGCCACAGTTTTGTGAGGGGAACATCTGTGTTCTGGAATATTTAGTTGCCAAATGGACATTTAACGTGCAGCTCTAATTCCTTTTTCACCTCGAGTACTGAAATGGAGGGGGGAGTTCTCAGCAGATCCGACCCCAAAACCAAACATCCACGCATCCAAACATCTGTGGGAGCACTCACTGTCTTTGTGCTGGGCCAGGATTACCTGCAAGTGGTGGCAGAAATTTTTTGAGTTTTTTGTTGTTGTTGTTATTAGGAGTTTTGTTGTGGTTTTTTTTTTTTTCTGTGTGTGGGGTTTTTTTGTGTGGTTTTTGTTGTTGTTTTTTGGTGGTTTTTTTTTTTTTTTTTTTTNTTTTGTTTTTTTTTTGGTTTTTTTTTTTTGTTTTGTTTTTTTTCAATAATTGACTATTTCCCGGCGTGGGGGCTAGAGGGAGCTCCAATGCAGCCTTCCCAAAGCTTTCCCGGCGAATCCCTCCTGCCTGGCTTAGTCCGTGGAGCTGCAAAGGAGGGAGGAAGGCAGCTCGATGTAGTTCTGCACCCGGTGAACACCGGAGATGGGATATGTATGGAGATATACAGGATTCCCTACAGTCAATGCCATTGATATGTTTTATAACTAGTGTCATCAATGTCTATAAATTTTGTAATTATTACCCTACAGAGGCTGTTTGATTGTGTCCCCACCTTTCTGGGTGTAATGCAGGATGTGTTCCAGGGAAGGTTTGTGTTTGGCAGCACAGGAAAAGCCACGGAGGTGTTTCACATCCCACTGTCGCTGCTGGCTGGCTGGGAAGGGCTCTGAGAACAGGATACACACACAGCAATACCTCTCCTGGGCTAGTAGGTTTGCAAATGAAGAAATTGATAATTAAAAGGTATGAAACAATATGATCCTATAGATTTTATTACTGCTGATGAACATATCTGCTGATAAATCAGCAGAAAATCCAGGTTTATTATTCTGCATCTACTGAGGTAATTTATAATAGTTAATGGATTAATTTATAATAGTTAATCACACCTATATTTACAAGGTGTTTGGCATTCTGAACTTTTCCTCTCATTTTTCATGACTTGATTTAGTGTCATGCGGGTGTTCAGCTGAAAGTTGGACTTAGGATCTTAGGAGGTCTTTTCCAACCTCAATGATTCTGTGGTTCAGGCAGGTTTCCCGTTTTCTTTTAATCCCCAAACTGCAGGAGCTGCTCAGGGTTGGGAGGATCCTGTCCAGGAGGGGCTGGGCTGAACAGCACTGGGGTTTTATCCCCTTTCCCTTCCCTGGGTGTTTATCTCCTTTTCCTAGGTGTTTTATCCCATTCCCTGTGTGTTTATCCCGTTTTCTGGGTGTTTATCCCAATCTCTGTGTGTTTATCCCATTCCCTGGGTGTTTTATCCCATTCCCTGGATGTTTATTCCCCTTCTCTGGGTGTTTTATCCCATTCCCTGAGTGTTTTATCCCATTCCATGGGTGTTTTATCCTATTCTATGAGTGTTTTATCCCATTCCCTGGGTGTTTCCCCAGAGTGTTTATCCTATTCCCAGGGTGTTTATCCCATTCCCTGGGTGTTTTATCCCATTCCCTGGATGTTTATTCCCCTTCTCTGGGTGTTTTATCCCATTCCCTGGGTGTTTTATCCCATTCCCTGGGTGTTTCCATGGTGTTTATCCCATTCCCTGGGCGTTTCTCCCCTCCCACCCCTTGCTCACCCTTCAGACAGAGGGAAGGGGCTCTGGGGCTCAGGATGAGCCCGGGGTCCGGGCAGGGAGCTCGGGGCTCCAGTTCCTCTCTGGAATCAGGGATCACTGCTTGTGCTGAGCTGCCACAGCTAGATGGATGAGGAGAGGCAGAACTGCACCGAGCCCATCCACGAGGAGAAATGCCATTAATGAGTTCTGGGAGAGTTTTTCTGGCTGTGTCTGGATCCACTCCAACCTCCTGCTCCCAGCTGTGAGCTGACCTTCTGTGCCCCAGCCCTGCCGCTGTCCAGCTCCCTCCCCGTGAGCCCGAGCTGTCCAGGCACTGACCCTCCAAAGAGACCCTGGGGACCTTCCTGGGGGTGGCAGGGACTCGTCAGAGCCAGCCAGTTTGGGTTTCAGGGTTAGAAGGAGAGAGCAGCTGTGCAGCTGATGTGGAGTGAAACAAAATCACAGCGTGGAAGGGACCTGAAGTCATCCTCTGCCACGGGCAGGGACACCTTCCCTAGACCAGCTTGCTCAGGCCCCACCCAAAATATTTTGGTTCCATAGCACGTGCAAGGCAAACATTTGGTGTTAAAGTTTCTGTGAAATAAAAGTGCTGACATGGGAGGGTTCCAGAGACCCTGGTACTGAGGCAGCTGGGCTTGTTTCACTTGAAGAAAAGGAGACTCAGAGGTGACCTTATCACTCTACAACTTCCTGAAAGGCGGTTGTAGTCAGGTGGGGGTTGGTCTCTTTCTCCAGGCAGCAACTGACAGAACCAGAGGACACATGCTCAAGTTGTGCCAAGGGAAATATAGGCTGGATATGAGGAAAAAGTTTGTCATGGAAAGAGTGATAAAGTACTGGAATTGTCTGCCTGGGGAGGTGGTGGAGTCACCATCCCTGGCTGTGTTCAAGACTGGATGTGGCACTGGGTGCCATGGTTTAGTTGAGGTGTAGGGCCATGGGCTGGACTCGATGATCTCTAAGGTCTCTGCCAACCCAGTGATTCTGCGAATTCTGATGAGCAAGCCCCCCTTGCTTGTGCCCAGCTAACACCTTTATGTGCCATTAATGTTGTATCTCAGTCATTTCTGTAAAAAGCAGGAGTTGCTGTTTTCCCTTTAGACCTGAGATTTGAGACGATTTGAAAATAATTATCTTTATTTGCTGAACAAGCTGGAAACCTGGAATTTCAAATAACCAAAAGCTGTTTCTTCGATTTATGTTTACTTCCCATATTCAAGTGAAAGTGTGCAAAACAATATGATGAAAATATGTCCCTTTCTAATTTCTAGTGCTTCAAGCAAGTCCTTCCTGTTCCATACCCATTCAAGTATTTAGCTTTTTTTATGTTATTTGTGTGCTCTTTGGCCTTTAATGATCTTTGACTGATGCATTCCTAGAACAAATGCATGAAATCAACCCAGTTTATGACCCGTTAATGTAAGCATTTTATCCTAAAGAAAGTATGTCACGTCTCATTCACCTCTGAATTTTTTTTCCAAGCCAATCACTGGAGCATTGCACACCTGAAAATGAGATAGCGTTGAAACCCATCTTGCTCTCTTCAATTAAATTCATTTTTACAGAGGATTCAATTAGTTGTAATTGCTGCTTTATGACACGCTTTGCCAGGGGCTGGGCTGGGAGATAATTAATCTCCATCAGGAAATGTTGCTCCAATCATTTTCCTGTGTCACCCAGTGAGGGTGTCATTGATCAGGAGCTGTCTCCTGGCAGATGGCCCTGACAAACCAGCCTGGCTGCTGGGGCTGGTTAAAGTCACTCCAGTCCTTTGCTAGGGTGGCTCTCAGCTGTGCCCACCACCCTCAGCTTCCCGGGGTGCTGGAGGTGTCTTCAGCATCCAGCCTGGGGCTGAGGTGCTCTCCAGGAGCCCACCAGGACATTCTTTATAACTTCAGTATTGAGTCATCTGTTAAAGTTGTTCTTCCTTTCGATTTAAGAGAGCTCACTGAAAGTTTTGTGTTTCATTTTATGCTGGATTCCAAGGGAGAAGTGGACAGGAGTTGTCCTTGGGTGGATTGCTTCAGAGGGAAGGGAACAGCCAGGGCTAAGGCGAGGAAACAGCCACTGCTTTTAGGAGTAAAGCTGGAAGCAGCAAATAGCCACTGTCAACTCATCTGGTGTTTTTCATCAAAGACTGAAGGATGACCAAAGAGCCATGAAGGGAGGCAAAGGTTCAGGTGTGTAGTGGAGCAGCAGGAAGTCTGTGACTATTCCAGATGAGGCCAAATGAATGCTGAGCTTGGCTCTCAGGTTTCATTTAGGGACCTGTCTTGGCCACAGCACTCAGTACTCCTGCAGAAAGCCCAGAGTTACCTTAGCCAGGAGCAGGAGCATTTGGGAGGCATTTTTTGTCAGTGTCCATGTCAGATGCTTTATCTGTGGCCTGGAGTGGGGCTGTGGGGGTCAGAACTGGAGATGGAGTGGTGCCTCCTCCAGGCAGATGTGCAGGTTTCTGCCAGGTGTTTCTTCTGTCTGATTCTCTGGTGTGGAAAAGTTAGATTATGAAATGGTCTTTGAGTAAAACTGAGGAATGGAGAAGACTCATTTAAAGCTTATTTTGACATTTTTCTTCCACTTTCTTTGTGTTCTGGGGGTTTTTCCAGAGGATTTCAGCACTCTGTGTGTGTATATGAGCACAGAGCATTTTCCAGGTATGGTTGGTCTCCAGACACATCCAGCTGCATCCAGAGGGCAGCCAGAACCTTTGGGTGCATCTGGGACTGCACATCCTGATTTCTGGGTTTTCACTGATGCTGCACGAGTTCTCGTGGGTGCAAAGGCACCCTGAACTGTTCTGCTGTAAATGCTGGAATTTGGGATGAATATGGGGAGCACTTGGGAGCTCTTGAATTGTGTAAATCACGTGGTCATTTTATTGTGGTTTCAACCGGCTGCTTTTAGTATCAAAATTCAGGGCAGTGAAAATTATTAATACTGTAAATTGATAAAAGTAAACTGTCAGTTAGCTGGAAAATCCTGTTCCCTTTCAGCTCAGGAGCTGCTCTGTAGCTGCCTGCCCCTTTCCCAGCACACACACCACTAACCCCACTTTCTGTTGTTTGGCCCCAGACCTGCTGACATAGCTCCAGTTGGGTTTGGGTTTGGATTCTGTGCTAGCTTGCTAATTGCATGTTATTTAACTTAGGTTTGTAAGCCTTTGCTTCCAGGAAGCAATGATGCTTTAAAAAAAAATCTAACCCTGCTTTCAGCCTGTAGGTTTGAGCCTGCAGAGGAGTGGGATCACTGAAACATTGACTGTGCATGTGGAGTGATAAAGAGGTGGTTTTCTGTCTTTAAAAAGAAGCATCATAACCTCTGACAGACTGACAGAGTGCACTAGAATTTAAGCCATTGAATCTGCTTATCTGAAATATCTCTGTCAATTTTCCTTTTGAGAAATGATGGGATTAAGATAATAAATGCAGCTTTGCTGAATAGGGAAGCAGCATATGGGTTGTAGGTCTTTGAATGCACTTAGCAGCTTGTGTAATTCTGTGCATTTCCTGGGAAACAAAAGGGGATGCTCATTGCTCCACAGTGTCCTGCAATGTGCTGCTCCTGTGAAATGCTGGGTGGTGACAGCAGAGCAGCCCTGTGTGCAGGGGAACATTCACTGATTGGGAGTGGATGTAGTGGAGCAGGTTGGAAGTCATGTGGATTCTGGCCTGGCAATGCCGATGGTTCTGGAGAGCTGCAGGAACAAAGGGCTTTGTCCTGGCAGGTGCTGGACGAGCCCTGGCAGTGCCGGCTGGGCTCCTGCTGCCTGTGGAGCCAGGAGGGGCAGCAGGCTCCTGCCCCAGCCCTGCTCTCCCAGCCCTGGCATGCAGAGTGCAGGGAGCTGCTCCAGCTGCAGACGTGCCCCAGCTCCCACTCTGAGCTGGGCAGGTAGGGGCTGCTGATGGGAAGGTGAGAAACAAACCTTTGGCCTAAAAACCAGGGGAAAAGTGGAGTGGAGTGTGTCCCTGAGCCAGTCCTGAGTGCCAGCAGGAGCTGTCACAGTGTGCTTGGATACACCTGCACCAACAGGAACAGGCTGAGTTTCGGGTGATGCTGTGGTGAGTCTCTGCCTTGGGATGTGCTGAAATGTGGCCAGGCTGGGTGTGCTCCCTGTGTGCTCATCCTGGGGAGGTTTCTATCCTCACTGCATCCCTGCACAGAGCTGCTGGGAGCTGGGTTTGGGATAGAGCTGTCAAAAAGGACATGTGAGAGTCTAACACAGATCACACCTCCAGTTCAGGTTTGCTCACCAGCCTTTGCTTTCTGTTGTTTTTCAGCAGGGTGATCTCCAGTGCCGTGGGAGGATACCTGGAGGCCTGGGATGTTTGTGGTCCCTGGGTGGCTCCTGGTGTGGGGAATTGTGCAGGGTGTCTCTCTGGGCTGTTTGCTCACCCAGAGTAGAGCAGTTTGCCTAACTCAGGCACTCCCAGTGCTCCATTCAATCATCAAGGAACCTTTCACATAAGGTTAAAGTGTTCTGGGGGTTGTGGCTCTCCCAAGCATCACTTTCTGTGCAGATGATGCACAAACAAAAAGGGAAAGCTGCTGCTGCCAGGGACACCACTGAGGCCTCCTGCTGGAGAGCAGGTTTGTCCAGCCATGTTTTGAACAAGATGTTTTCAAACACTTCAGCTCTCAGATTACATGAGCAGGCTGGACCTTGGCCTCACAGGGGATTAAACATGGATCTGGAAGCTTTAATGCCTTCAAACTGAGTTATATGCAATTGGCTGCTGCTATCACAGTGCTCCTTCTCTTCCTTCTTTGGAAAACCCCAATTCCCATGCCACATGTATGGGTTGGTTTTGTTTTCAAGGTTCTAAATTGGAGCTGCAAATAGTAGTGAAGCTTGTTAATAAACATCTGATCTTTGTGTGACTCTGGGAATAAGTGCAATTGAAATGATGGGCTTCACTTCTAACAAAGCCAAAACCACATCACTGCAGTATTTTAATATGAAATCAGTTCCTCTGGCAAGATAGCACCTAGAAAAACAATGCTGGGTAGATGTTCAGCAGATAATAAATTCTAAACTGCTTCTTGTCATTGGGGTGGGTCCCTGACAAAGTTGTTTTTTTCTCAGAGTTCAGGGCTTGGGGGCTTGCAGCTCCTTTGGAAGACCCAGCAGAAGGCTGGGCTGAATACCAGCATGCTGGACATCAGGGGCATTTACCTCTAGGTGTTGTTGTTGGAGTTAATTTAGCTCGTAGCAGTTTTTGGAATTTAATTTTTCAAGGAGCATTTTCACTGTGCTCTGTGTGTGTTACTACAAAACAGAAACTACAGCATTTCTACTTCTCCAGGTCTCCTCTTTGTTACTCCTGCAGACTGCTCCAGGAATGCAGGTCCCAAGTTTGTAAGCACAAATGGGTTTTATTTAAAGTAATTCTGTTGTCCCTGCACAGAAATTCAATTTCACTTTTGCACAGTGTTCCGAAATTATCGAAGCCAGCTGAGCCTTGGCTATTTCCTCCTGGCTTTCAGGGTCATGTTGGGTTTTGTTTCCTAGACATTGTTTTCTCACAGATATAAAATCTCTTTGAGATACCGTGATTGCATTTTGATTTGGACAGCATGTTGTAAAAATGAGTGTTTGGGCACACTTGTGTGTGGGTGACCTGGGCAGGCAGGCTGTGCTCTGGGGACAGGCAGTGGAGCTGGTTTGCATTGCCAGTGCTGGGAGCACTTCAGACCCAGCAAGGGGTGCAGCACGTTCCCACCTTTGGGAATGCAATTCACTTGAGCCCCAAGCAAGGAAAGCTTTTTTATTTCTAAGAGCAGCATTAAGAACATGTTTAAATACTTCCTTGTCTAAATGGCTCATTGAAATATTTGGAGCAAAATGTATGAGAAGAGAAAATGAGAAGCAGGAATTTCCATGGCATCCTTTAAGGCCCTTCCCTCTGAAAGCTGCCTTTCCATAGGTGAGCAGTGCCAGTTCTTTAGGCACAGCTAGTGAATTGTCTGTCCAGCAGAAAGGCTTAACTGGAAGCGTGTTTTGTGTTCAGTGAGTGCTGTCAGCCGAGAGCTGTTCCCTCTGCCCCACTCAGCCCTGCAGAACCCTCTGGAGCGGGGCTGCTCCCCTTTCTCAGCTGCACCGAGGCAGGATTGCTGAACTGCATCTGCTGAACTGCATCTGCTGAACTGCATCCGCTGAACTGCATCTCCTGAACTGCATCCGCTGACCTGCATCTCCTGAACTGCATCCGCTGAACTGCATCTGCTGAACTGCATCCGCTGAACTGCATCCGCTGAACTGCATCTGCTGAACTGCATCCGCTGAACTGCATCCGCTGAACTGCATCTGCTGAACTGCATCCGCTGAACTGCATCCGCTGAACGCAGCTGCCGGAGCAGGGCCAGCCCAGCTCCCCTGGGAGGCCCTGCCTGGGCTCTGCCCCTGCTCTGGCACTGCGGTGTGTCCCAGAAGGGGACGGTGGCACGGCATCGCCGGGGCTGGCAGTGGCCCGTGGCAGTGCCCAGGCCAGGGGCAGGAGGAGGGCAGGCAGTGCCCTGCCCCGGGGGCCTGGCAGTGCCTGGACTGACTCACATCGTTAATGAGTGAGTTAATTAATGCAGGCCACGGCTGCACGTCTGATGGGGGACGCTCCAGACAGAGCGACATCGCTGCGGGGCTCAGCCACAGCTCCAGCACCTCCCCCGGAGCTCTCCATCACTTCCTGCTCCGATATCCAAAGGAGAATTTCCCACANATCCGCTGAACTGCATCTCCTGAACTGCATCTCCTGAACTGCATCTGCTGAACTGCATCTCCTGAACTGCATCCGCTGAACTGCATCCGCTGAACTGCATCCGCTGAACTGCATCTCCTGAACTGCATCCGCTGAACTGCATCTCCTGAACTGCATCTCCTGAACTGCATCCGCTGAACTGCATCCGCTGAACTGCATCCGCTGAACTGCATCTCCTGAACTGCATCTGCTGAACTGCATCTCCTGAACTGCATCCGCTGAACTGCATCTGCTGAACTGCATCCGCTGAACTGCATCCGCTGAACGCAGCTGCCGGAGCAGGGCCAGCCCAGCTCCCCTGGGAGGCCCTGCCTGGGCTCTGCCCCTGCTCTGGCACTGCGGTGTGTCCCAGAAGGGGACGGTGGCACGGCATCGCCGGGGCTGGCAGTGGCCCGTGGCAGTGCCCAGGCCAGGGGCAGGAGGAGGGCAGGCAGTGCCCTGCCCCGGGTGCCTGGCAGTGCCTGGACTGACTCACATCGTTAATGAGTGAGTTAATTAATGCAGGCCACGGCTGCACGTCTGATGGGGGACGCTCCAGACAGAGCGACATCGCTGCGGGGCTCAGCCACAGCTCCAGCACCTCCCCCGGAGCTCTCCATCACTTCCTGCTCCGATATCCAAAGGAGAATTTCCCACATCCCACAGCCTGTTCCCTCAGGGCCCTTTGCTGGGGAGATCGGGGACGGGGTGTGACAGCAGCTGGCCTGCCAGGCCCTGGGGCACTTTGGGATTTTTTGGGCATGAACCCTGCCTGATGGCCTGGGAGATCTCTGCCAAGGGACATGAAGGGTGACTTTCTTTGAACGGCTGGATTATCATTTCCAGTTTTGTTTCTGAGGGACGGGGTGTCCCGGCTGAGGATGATGCCTCTGCCCTCCTCTTTCTGCCTGTTGGGATCGGAGGCTTTGGGCTTTCCTTCCAAACGGAGCACTGACGCTGGGATCCATCCTCAAGCAGGGCTGAAGGTTTCCATTTGGTGAAGCTGCACTTTAGAGTACAAAGAAATCATTTAGTCCTCCTTTGTATGTGACCATGTGGAGCATCATAGCAGCAGCCTGCAGCGAGCAGGTTTCCCTTTCTTCCCTGAGCTGCCAGCTCCTGGGAAGGAACTGTGCCAAGCAGCAGCAATTATTCGCTGAGCAACACCTCAGACAGGGTCTTAAATATTTAATGTGCTGTCCTGCATTCCTCCCCTCGGTGTGAGAGGGATGCAGCAGCACGGTGCTGCAAGCAGCGAGGCTCTGACAGAGCTCAGGGCTGCCTTTTCCCCTCACACCCCGCTGAGCTGCTGTCTGCAGACAGCATATCTTTGTACTCTGATGCTCCAAGTGAATCTCCCTTCTTAGCCAAAAGATGATATATTTAAGCAGTCTTTATTTGGGATCAAGCTGGGGGTTTGCTTCAACTGCAGTTATTTCATCTGTCACCGCTGTGCGTTTTCGTGCCAGAAGAATATCTTGGCTTTTCTCAAATTGGATATTTTTCTGGCTGCTTGCACGATGTGTGCTTGTGCTGTGTGGTTATTTGTAGGCTGTGCCAGCAGTAAGAGAGTAGTGCTGGGATCTCCTCGGTCCTCTGGTGAGCAGCTAATGAAGCAGTTGCAGGCACCTGCACGGATGGGAAGGGAGTGCCCTGCCCCAGCTCAGCATTGCCCAGGCACACTGAGCCCGGAGGGTGGGGCTGCCCAGGGGTCCCCGAGGAGGGGAGGCAGCTGGACCTGGACTGAGCCATCAGTGTGGGGACTCCCCCAGGATCACCCACTCAGCCCAGCAAGAAGCTCCTCAGAACTCTGCTCTCCCTCAAGAGAGGAAAAGCCAGGGCTGATGGCTGGGCTGGGCAGTGACTGTCCCTGGTCATCCATCTCAGGCACAGCACACTTCTGGGGGCTCTGTCATACTGGGGCTTGCTGCAGTCACAGGGACATCTTCCCAGTCCTCAGTGGTTCCCACTGTCCCTGCTGCACACGGAGAGCAGGAGCTGCAGGGTTCTGTAGCAGTCCCAGTCAATAACACTCCTTGTCTGCTGGCCCTGCTGAGCAAAACACCTCTGGAGGTTTTCACTTCTGCAGTGCTCACTCCCTACCCTCTCTATGTCACACAGTGTAAGGAGCTCCATCTTGGACTATTTCCAAAATAATCTTCAGTTATACTGATTTTTTTATGTACAAGAACCAGTTTCTTTCATCACAAAAAAAGCAAAATAAACCAGAGCTTTGTATCATGGCTCAAGAGGCCAAGAGCTAATTGTGTGCTTCCCTTCAATCTGCTAAAACATTGTGGAATAAGATCCTTTAGACACCCAGCTCTGGGAATGCTCCCTGCTCACCACACAGTGCCAGTAACAAGAGCTGGAGCCTGTGGCCTTGTTTTGTGCTCCAGGACAGAACTCTTGACCAGGATTGTGTTTACAGTTTTTATCTGTGGATACCCAAAGCCTCCTGTCTGAACTTTAGACCAGTGATTTCTTGGGAAAGTTTGTATTTTCTCCTGCATGATGCACTGCAGAAGTGGGCTGGGCATGTTCCTGTGCTGATGAACTCAGGTGGGAGCTCTGGGCAGGCTCCTCGTGCAGGAGTGTGCATATCCAGACTTTGGATAATGCTTTTAGCCCTGACAGCAGTTGTTAGTACCAACAATTGCACACATCCTTCAGGTTCCATGCTGACCACGTTAGCAGGAAATAACCCCACAGTGTCCCAGGCTAGTTGCAGTTCGTGCCACCATTCCTGCCTTTCCCTGAAATGGCAGCAGTGTGCCTGGTTCAGCTGAGTCACACTGGAACTGGGGCACATCTCCTCCCCTACAACCTGGAAGGACCTTGCCAACTCCATGGAAACAAACTGGAGCTGCAGAACAGCCCCCAGGGTGGTTTGGAGCATTCCCTGGTAATTCCAGGCAGTTCTGCACTTTGTGCTCTCTCTCAGCTCTATTTTCACTCAAAGCCTTGGGCATAGTTCTGCAGTTATGGTACTTTGGGAATTTATAAAAATAACTTTATTAATACCAATGGAAATTATACATATATAGACAAGTCTGTTATATTTAACAATATCTTTTTAATGGCTGCATCATTAATTATTGTCTGTGCTTCTTTCTGGGCTACAAATGTCCTGAGCCAGTGCCCATTAGGAATAAAGAGGATTGTCAGACCTTCCAGCTCACTCTCTTCACAGCAGTGCAGTATTTTATTTTCCTGCCCAGTCAATTTGTTAAAAAGCAGAACAAAACGAACAAACCTTATTTTGAAGTAACCTAAATGAGATATATTTTTATCATTCCTGAAGTGACCCTGTGAGATGTTTGGTTTGCTGCAGCTTTAATGACATTGTGTTCAGAATCTGGGTTATTTTTATGTTTTAAATTAACTTTCCATCTTTGAGCAGTTTGGAAAGAAACCAAAAGGCTTAAATGGGATTTTAGCTGGAAAGAAAGAAGGGGAGTGATGATGTGATTATATTATTCTGTAAATTCAATAAGAATTAACTAACTTTCTGTACCCTACATCCAGACCTTTTGGTAGAATTTAAACTTGATTTCTCCTGTTTCTACTGGGGGGTTTTCTGGCCACTAAAAAAAGTTTGGTTTTCCTGTTGTCAGACTGCTCCTGAGGTTTCCACAGTGCCAGGCTGAGTCTAGGGGTGGGTGGCCAGCTAAAAAGGCTGGGCTGTAACAATTCTGGGGGTGTAGCCCTCCTTTGTAGGGCTTGCTTTCCATCTTTCTCCCCAGTGTGGGGATCTGTCTCATCCAGGGAATTTCTCCACATCAGCTCCAGAAGCTTTTCCTGTCTTTGCCACTGTTCCTACATCTGATCCTCACCTAAAAAAAACCATACAGAAGTTGCATCAGGGGAGGTTTAGGTTGGATATTAGGAAAAATTTCTTTCCTGAAAGGGTTGTCAAGCATTGGCCCAGGCTGCCCGGGGCAGCGCTGGGATCAGCACCCCTGGCAGTGCTCAGGAAACATCTGGATGTGGTGTGCTGGGCCTGGCAGTGCCAGGGGAACAGCTGGGCTCATCCTGGGGGCTTTGTGGTTGCCACAGCCTGGTCAGAGTGAGAAAACTGAGTTTTCCCAGGATCAGCTTGTGAGACTCTGAGCAGTTTTAACCCAAACAATGATAACTTGTTACTACAAACAACCTGCAGGTGCTGCTTTTCCTACTTTCTGTTTTTTTGTTCTCCCTAAGATTGTTTTTAAGAAGGGTGTTGAGCTGGCCAGCCAACCAGGTGGAATGTATTGATTAATTGACCAATCCGGTCCAGCTGGATCAGAACAGTGTATAAAAAGAGAATAATTTGTAGTAAAAGTAAAATATTCTGAAAACCCAGCCTTAGAGTCTGTGTCATTTCTTACAGTTGCAGTGATAGGGCTTTTCCCAGCCTCGATGAGCCTGTGGTTTGTGACCTTTAGAGGGTGTTTGTGCTGAGCTGTGCTTCTCCTGGGTGTATTTATATTCAGAAAATATATTTATATAAACATATATTTTTTATATATCTATTTATTTATTTAGACATTTATTTATATATATATTTATAAATATATTTATAAATATATTCGTATATTTCTATTCAGTGTATTTCTATTCAGTGCCTCTCCTGACTGAGGGTTTGGGTGCTAGGGAGTACCTGGGATGCCTGACTGCAGGAAGGAGAGCCAGGATTCCTCACAAAGCTGTAATCCTGCTCCTGGGGGTTGTGCAGGAGTCCCCAGTCAGGGATGCTGGGGCTGGGCTGATCCCTGCTCATCTCCTCAGCACCACAGCCCAGCCCAGCCCTGCTGCACACAGGGAGAATCCACTCACAGCTCCAAGGGCCAAAACTGCTCCCAGCAGATTTTCCCTGCTAGTCTGGGTTAAAGCAAGGCAAAAGCCCTGCTGAGTGAGCAGGCTGGCAGCTCCACAGCACACGGAGGGAGCAGGAAACTCAGTTGTAAGTAAATGAAGTTCACCCTTTGGTGGTTAAACCAGCACCCAGCCACAAGGCTGGCACATGTGAGCCACCCCTCAACACCCAGCACTGCTCACAGACCCCGAGCTGGGGGAGCAAACAAGTTACAGGGTGGCAGAAGCTCTCCAAATCTATTTTAAAGCTTTAGTGCTTTAGTTAAAAGCTATTTGGACAACATGGTTTGTTTCCATTTCTGTGCAGCTAATTCTTGCTGATTTTATGGCCTCCTCCCTTCACACCACCCTGTTTATTTTTGTAAACAAATTAGGAATCTTGGGATTCAAAGTAAAGATTTGCCATTGATTTATGAATGGCCGCTGTAAATAGAATTAATGCAGTCCTAATGTGAATTTTATGAACCTCCACAGACTGTACATGTGTATGGTTCTGTGAGCAAAGGCTGATCTGTGGCCCTTTGTGTCAGGGATAGAAATGGATGAGTGTAAGTAACATTTAAAAGTGCTGGGGCTTTGGCTGATGTTTTATTATAGCCTGTGAAAAAACCTGGCTTCACCCTAAAAATATAACTCTGTATTATATATAAATGTTATTGTAACAAACCTGGAGTCATGCTCAGAGAGAGCAAGGGTAATTGCACCACGCTGCATGTTAAATATTGCTGCTCAAAAGCCAACATACTTAGAGAACTTCCTGAGTCCTTACACTTACCTGGACTTTGTGCTGCAGTAGCTGTGCAGGGCAGCTCCACAGGTGCCTTTTGGGGCAGAGGGCAGAAAGCCCCAGAGTGTAAAAGTCACTCAGTCAGACACAGAAGGATGGAGTGCTTTTAGAATATTGAAAATTGATCAGATTGTGACTTATTCAGACAAATGTTTCTCTAATTCCCTCTTCTCTAGGAAAGTGTGATGGTTTTTTGTTTGGATATTTTTATTTACTCTCACGTTTAATGGCATGCTAAGTACTCTGAAATGTCAGTAAGAAGCAAGAGAATGTAAAGCTGTTGATATCTTAGGACATAGAATTTTTGACTAGTTCATGCTTTTAATTTGGTTTATACTTCAGTGCTTTATAATTTTATTCTTTTGCTGTCACCTCAGGACTTCCCTGGAAACAGGAAGCAGCGTCTCCACTGACCCACTCAGGTACTGTAGCAATCCTAGCTGGTGGTTGTAGGTCTGAGCTGACAGAAATGCCCTGTTCTGCACCAGCTGCACATCACACAGCTTCATCTTGCAATGCACAGCCAGCAGAGGCACTGACATAGCTGCTGGATCTCTGGATATTCCTGCAGTGCATCATTTGCTCCTTTCTGGGATTTCCACCTTGAAATTCAGCTCTGGCTTCAAAGCCTGGGTTTGTTCTGGGGGGAGCACACAGGGAAGGACAGAAGGTGTGTCTGAGCACAAACCACCTCTCTCTCAGATTTTCAGAACCTTCATGCTGCCTGTATTTGACCTGTCCTCCTGTCCTGGCAGGTCTGGGCTGCTGTGGGGACAGCTGTGTGGAGGTGTTGCTGGTGTTTCTGTTGCTCAGCATTTTGATAGAAGCACCCACCCTTCAGGGAGCTCTGTCACAGGAGGCACTGCCAGAACTGGGATTTCACTTTGATCACTCTGTTTAGAAAGAAATGCTTGGCCCTGTTAACACTGCATATCAAATGGGTGCCTTGCATCTCTCATTCTCATCCCTGCACACTGAAAAGTGCATCAAAGGCACAGACTTCCTTTGATAAAGCTGGGGCAGAGCCCCTCCCTCTCAGATTGGCAGCTGGTTTGGTACAAGTCTTCCTTTGGAGATGTTCTGGGTTGAGGATGTGGCTTTTTCCCCCATGAACCTTTTCCCATTTGAACCTGGCTCGAACACGGTGGTGGGAGCTGCTCTGTGTGACCTTATTCAAATTACAGCCCCTCTGTAATTAATCATCCATTATCATCCAGGGTAAAGTCTTCTGAAAGTGAAGCATTTGCCTTGCTGCCATTCCCTAGCAGCCAGCCCCTCTGCTGTGATATTCCCTTTGTGCTCAGTCCCCACTGTACCTCTGTCCATTCCCAGAGTGCTGGGGACACTGGGCCTTTGTCTGGCAGGACAATGCAGGAAAAATCCCAGCTTGCCCCTGCTCTGCTCTGCTGAAAATCTATTTTAACCAGAGCATTGTGTTGCTGCTCTGTGATTTACCAAGGCCAGGTGTTGCTGCCTGTTGTTTTTTTTTTAGAGGATGAAGAGAAAGATTTTAAGATTTTGTTGAATTAGAAGGTTATTTTTTATTGTAATAATGTAATTTTTATAGAGTTTTTTGTTAATAGTTATTTAATTAGTTAAATGATACAATGTTTTTTTTTATTACCATTGGTTGAGATAGAGAGAGTATGTTTTGAGAACACACATAAGGGTAGAATAAACTAAAGTGAAAAATAGTATTTGTTATTTTGAGAATACAAGATGTTTGTAAAATTTTTATTAGTGTTTTTTGAGGACATGAAATTTTTTACAGAGTTGTTTTTTAGGAAGGTAAACTGCTTTCCCTTGGGAAAGTCAGGGCTTGCTGCTCAATTTCTCTAAGTCTCACTGAAAGTCAGCCCCACAGCTGCCACCTTTATTGCAGGCTGGAAATAGATTTTATTAAAATGGTTTTTCTTCCATGGAGTATTTTTTCCATGGGAGGAGGGTATCAGTGAGGAATATGGAAGAATTAGATGCATGCAGTAAATCCTTCTGAATGTTGAGGACTGGGCTGAAATAATACCTGGAGGTTACCAGACAAGGATGTAAAAATGGCACTCTTTAACTACAAATGGAATAATTTTGTGAAGTTTAAAAAATCTGGAGTGAAACAATCACAGAGGAGAAACTGAAGAAAACTGTTGAGGTTTTATCAGCTAAAACTGTGAATTTTTCTTAGTGTTAAACAGTTCTAGAGGGAAGAGCACGTGATACCTACTCCACTTCAGCAGCTGAAATGAGCCTCTTCTGGAGCTGTAATTAGACAGAATTAAGGCCATTATTTTTTAAGTACAATGAAAGATAATGGAAGATTTCTTGTTACTGGATGTGTTCTCATGAACCTGTTGAGCAGATTGGCCTCTGAACAGCCCAGGAAATGGGATGTACCAATTAACAGGGCCCCACCCAGTGTCCTGTGAAGTATTTTCTGGTCAGGATACTCTTCTTGCATTTTGCCTGCTCACAAATTTCCTGTCCCCATCACAAGGGACATTTCCCCTCAGTGAACCACTCAGTGCTGGAAAGAGTAAAGGTTAATATGAAAAATTTGCTTATGTCCATTATAAAGAGGAAAATATGTAAAAATTGGCCTATTTTGTGTGTGTATATTGGTTGGCAGAATTTCTTTCATAGCTTCCACAGGATTTATTCTGGATATTTTGAGTTGGCCTCTGTCAGCTTTCAGCTGGCATCTGAAAGTATTTTGTTTCCTAATATCTAAATTTTAATGTGGCCCTTCTGGAGGGTTGAATTGCCAGGCCTGTTCCAAATTAGCTGTAAGTTTAAATGTTTGAGCTCTGCAGATATTTGGGGCGGATTTGTCACCTTCTGTAGCAAATTGATCAGCCAGTGGTTGTGGGAGCCCAGGGAACAGATGTGCAGGAGGGACAGTCAGGATTAAGAGAACAGCAAAGTTCTTCCTACCCTTCTCCATGGATGTGTGGCAGCTGAGTGGCTTAATAACCAAAAATAAGGGCTAGGATCAAATGGTGATGAGAATTCATCTGCAGGGGAGTGCAGGACTCAGAGCTGTCTGAAGCCAAAGAACTTTGGTTTGAGTTTTCTGGAAGGTTTCTAGGCAGCTGAGCTGCCCTTCAAGTCAATATGGAAGGAAGAGACTTGGATTTATGTCCTGACTCTGTGGGCATCTCTGCAGAGCCTGTCACCAGCACCTTGGGGTGTCCCCGGGGTGTCCCCAAGGCTGAGGGCTGTGTGTGAGCTCTTCCACCTGCCCTGGTGGGGCAGAGATGCTCCAGGGGTGGTACCCAGGAGTGCCTGCAAGGGGCAGGGAGGGACATCTGCTTTGCCAGAGCCCTGAACATCAACATTTGCCTTATTCTTTGTGCAGCCCAGGAATTCCCCCAGCTCTGATGTGGAGGCCACTTACTGCACTTTTTTCTGTGTGCTGTGTCCTGGGAGCAGTGAGGCCTTCCAATCTTCCAGGAAGAACTCAGCATCTCTTTGCTTGCCCAAACCCTTGGTTTGTGCCCCTGCTCTGTACTCCCCCCCTTTTTAACAACGTGTGTGCAGGGTATCAGGATGAATATGGGACCCACACTGTCTGGATCTAATGAGATTCCTGAACTCCACAATACACAAATGGCTACCATGGATTTTTTGTGTTGGCCAGTCGAGTATTTCACCCTGGAGTCTTGAAAGACTTGTGGAAGACAATTTAACTACTACAATTTCTGTGCTCCACCTAAATAGGGGGATACGCTGTTTTTCTGGGGAAGTGAAATTTTTTTCAGGATTGTTCCTGGCATATCACTCTAAAAGTTTAAGTAAGTAAATAACAGTAATTATTGAACAGTAGTTCAATATCAGTGTTTTGTGAAAGATTGTCACCAGACAAGTCAATTTTCCTGGTCTGCCCAACTTTTGAAAGCAGTACCCAGGAACTCCAGCAGGCACTGGCTTCGTGCTGGGGTTATTCCATCCCTCAGTGGATTATTTCCTTCAGCCTCGGAGCTCCAGGGCTTGGCAAGAAAACCACCCCTAGGAAAGGAGGTGGTGCAACGTTCGATTTCCACTTGGCTCTTTTTTTAGTGGCTGTTTCTGAAAGCCTTGTCAGAGGCTGAACTCCAAGTGACTGCAGGAATTCTCAGCAAACTCCAGTGCCGGAGCTGCAGCACATCCAAAAATCCCTGCCTGGGTCAGGCCTGGGAATTGTAAGCCCAAGGTTTTGGTAAATGCCTTTCTGAAAGAACCAGTTCTGTGTCCCGGCTGAGCGTGAGATGAAGCTTAATTTCCTTTGTTGTTTTCCTGGGGAAGACAAGTGAAAATGCAGAACGTGTTGAGAGCGTGGGGCTTTTCATTTGCTAAAGTCCTCATTAGCATTTTCTCTGCTCGCAGGGTGGGATAATCTTGGATGCTGTCAGGAAATCCATGGGTACATGGCTCCTGTGCTCAGAGCCCACTGCTTAGAAATAGATAATTAGGGTGATAAATAGGATTGGTTTTTTTTCTGGAGAGGATATGATGCTGAGAAAGAAATTGCTTTGCAATGTGAACAGACAAAGGGTGAGTTTCCTGAAAAGTCTCATTTCAGGATGGAGTCTTTGGCTGGCGTCTCCTGAGCTTACTTGTCATGGGCTGGCTTTCCCCTTTTTCCTTGATCCTGGGAATAGCTGGCCTTGATTATGGGATGTAACCTTTTTTTTTTCTTTCTTTTTTCCTTCTTTTTTTTCTTGGAATGTAAAAAACCCAGACACAAAAATGTTACAACAGGGAAAACTCAATTTCTTTTCTTCTTTCTTCTTTTTATTTCTTGTGCTGTTTTTTTTTTTTCTTTTTTTCTTTTCTTTTTTTTTCTTTTCCTTTTCATGGAAACAAAGGAAGAAGGATTTCCCGTTACCATCTTGGCAGTACCAGACCCGGGGCAGGAGGCAGTGCCAGGAGGTTGGGGCTCACCAGCAGCCACTGGGTCTCCAGGGCCTTCCCTCAGCTCCTCTTTAGATAAAACTACCCTGGAGAACAGGGGATGAAAAGCAGGGATGAAGGATTTTTGATAAGAAAATCTAAATATCCTCACCGTGATGGCATCAGTGACTTGAAAATTGCCAAGCTAATGAAGCCCAAGGGAATATGAGTCCAGGAAGATAAAGAGGCTTGGATTTGGGCAGTGTTTTGTGTTGTTGGGGGGATGTTGCTTCTCACAGATAACCACTTGTGTTTGTTGTGAGTCACCAGCTCTGGTGCTGCTCTGAAAGAAATCCCAGCAAATAAGTGCAGGCAGCACAAGGAAAGGAGTACTTGAAAGAGACTCTTCCCAAGAAATATTTTCTAAAAGGCCCCAATCAAACATATTTTTTCCTTGTAAGTTGTTTTTCTCATAATCTGGTTATTCCCATCACCTGTCCTGTCCTGTGCAAGGTGTTTTTAAGGAAATACCACACAAAGTGTGACCCTGTTTAAGCATGACCCACTGATTTCTTTACTTCACTGAAGAAACTGCCAGTTCTCACTCAAATATATTTATTATTTCATTTAATTAAACTTACACAAAGCAACTTCCTAAGAAGATGCAAGGCACTTCTGTAACTGCACAGTGACAATGAGTGAAACCAGAACCCCTAAATATAGCTTATATAGATCCCTAAATATAGCTTATTATCCAGGCACTTGGGCAACTAGATAGGTCCATGTGGAAAAGAGCCTCAGGTTGAGGCTTAGGGGTTTGGTTTTCTTTGCATATTTTTTAAACAGCGTTAAAATTTTTGTGGGATTTTGGGGATGGGATTGTGGGGATGGTTTATGGTTGGTTTGTTTGGTTGGGTTTATTGTTTAGTTGGCTGTTTGTTGGCTTTGTTTTAAACACTTGTCCAAGTGCCAGAGTGGTTTTGAAGCATTTCATCAGATTCTGCTTTTGGTTTTGTTGTTGTGACTGTTGAACTCTTTAAGTTCCTCTGTACCTGTTTGACAGCAGTGCAAGCTGCAGCCCAGATGTTTACTGAGAGGGATTTTCAGGAACGAAACAGAATGAGAAACAGCCAAATTTTAGCTGCTGGAAGAGTAAACTTACAGCAAACTGGACACAAGAATTGGTCTCTGTCAGGACACTTCTTATTTAACAACAGCAACAATTTTTTTTTAAAGATGTTGAAGTTCTCGTGTGCCAGTCCTGTTTGTTGCAATGGAGCAGTTCTGTGCTTTTGTTAACTCAGAGTATCCTGTGAGCCTGGAGAAGGGGAGGCATGGGCACAGATCTCTCCTGTCTGACCAGGGACAGCACCCAGAGAAGGGCTGGAACTCTATCGGGGCAGGGTCAGCCTGGATCTCAGGGAAAGGTTCTACCCTAGAGGTGCTGGCACTGCCCAGGCTGCCCAGGGAATGGGCACGGCCCTGAGGCTGACAGAGCTCCAGGAGCAACACTCCCAGGGATGGCCAGGGTGGGATTGTTGGGGGGGTCTGGGCAGGGCCGGGGTTGGACTCCATGATCCTCATGGATCTCTTCCATCCCAGGAGATTATAGAATCCCAGACTGATTTGAGTTGGGAGGGACCTTAAAGCCCAGCCCTTAAAGCCACCTCCCACTGTCCCAGGCTGTTCCAAGCCCTGTCCAACCTGGCCTTTGACACTCCCAGGGATCCAGGGACAGCCACAGCTGCTCTGGGCACCCTGTGCCAGGGTCTCCCCACCCTCCCAGGGAGGAATTCCCACCTAATCCCTAATCTAACCCTGCCCTGTGCGATTCCATTCCAGGATTCTCACCCGTGGCAGTTCACGTTGGGATAGAGAGGAAGGAAGGAGGAGGGGAGGAGAGGGAGTTGGTAGAATTGGGCCACGGTAAAAGATAGAAATTTTTAAAGATTTGTGCTCCTGTCTTCTCAGAACAAAAGCAAGCCGCTTTTATCGTGCCTGGCAGAGGTTTCGATAGCAAACGCTGCTGATTGTGACACCCGCAGCTCCAGCCGCTGCCCGCGGCTCGGGGATGGCTCCGGAGCGGCTGCGGCTGCCGGGATCCCCCGGGATGCTCCGCCGGGATTCCCCGAGGGGCTGTCCGTCCCCGCCGGCAGTCCGGCTGTCTGTCCGGCTGTCTCCCTGTCCGTTTGTCTCTCTGTCTGTCCGTCCGTGCCCGCGCCCCGGGGGCTGTCCCGCTGCCGCCCCGCGGTTCGGGGTTGGTTCATCCTCCCCCTGCGCTCCCTGGCAAAGCGCGTTGGGACCAGATAAGCACAATCTGGTGTGTGAGCGGGAGGGTCTGAGCTCCTGCCTGCCTTCTTTCTTTCTTTTTTTTTTTTTTCTTCTCCTTTTTTCCTTTTTTCCGCTGCTTTCCCCTCCCCTCAGGAGAAGCCCCCACTCCCGAGGTGCCGCAGACAATGGAGCCGATGTGCTGCTACAGGAGGAGCTGATTAACGGGGGGGGGGGGGAAAGGGAAAAGGGCAAACGCCTGCAGCCCCATGTGCTGAGGTCACAGCTCTGCCCTGGGTACCGGGCAGTGGTGTCAGAGCCCACCGAGGTAATTGGCCGCATTTTCCGAAATTCTGGGAGCTCTAAGGATGCTTTCCAAGGGTCCATCAAAGCCCGCAGCTGGGATTTATCCACGCTGTTTGTCCGGGGGGCTCTCAGAACGGCCTAAAACAGCCGAAAGGAGAAGTGGGATTTCTGTGTACCACCAGCGATCCCGCTAGCACCGGGGGCTTTGGGAGAGAGGAACGGCAAGCGGGATCAAAGAGCGCCCGTGAATTCGTGTCCTTTGTGCGCCTCCCCTTTGTAGGAGCGGGGCGCGGGGCTGCAGGTGCCGGGCGGGCTGCGGGGCTGCCGCTCCCAGCCCGGCATGCAGCCGCACCGGCCGTCCGGCCCATTCAATCCCTGACAAAAAAGTCCCGTGTCGCTAAAAGCCCGCTGCAGAGCACGGCGGCGGCGGCAGGAGTGCTGGAAAATGCTGAAGTTAAAGGCCTTCTGCTTGGATTACTGGCAGTTTTTATGTCTCCAGCCTCTCCATGGTTTCTATAAAAGGTAAGAAAACGTTAACTCTGCGATGCTCTTCAGCACATGATGCCACCAGGGTTTTTCCTCGCTGTTCTGCTCCCTGGGAGAAGGGAGTGGTAGGCAATTAATGGGAACTTGTGACAAAGATTGTAAAGCTGCTTTATTATTATTATTATTATTGCATTAATTGTCAGCTGCTGTTGTCTCTGTGCATGCAGATGTGAAGGTGCTGTTTGGTTTTAACCTCTCCTTTAGGTCACATCAGCTAAGACTCAGGACTTTTTCTTCCCTGCTACTTTATCCTTAGGCACAGTAGCTCATGCTGTAGTGTCCACACTGTACACAACACTGGCAGATTAATTGAACCGTCATGGGAATTTATGGAATGCAGAGAAGACCCTTTATTTCCCTGAGATATTTAGCAATATAATAGTTCATCTTTCCTCTCCCTCCCAGCACAAAGTACACATCAGAGTCATTCAGAGCAGTGGGCACTTCACTTAGACAGGTCTGACACCCAGCTTAAATGATTGATGGTGAATGGTGATCGGAAAGAATAGGTCTGGGTGTCAGATGCATTGAGCTTGCCTATTTAATGGAACAGCAAAATAAGCAATTCCATTTAACGTGTCCCTGAACTTACCCTGATGCTTTTTAATCTACACTTCGTTCTCCTTGCTCTTGCTTTACACTGCTGAGCAGAGGGGGTTGGATGGGTTTGAATCTGCTGGGGGGCAGGTGGGGATCCCTTGGCTGTGAACAAAACCCTGTGGTTCTCTGGAGCAGGATTCCGTTCTCGTTACGTACACTTTCTGCCCTGGCTACCTATTGTCAGCCCACAGAAAGTGCTTTGTACTAAATGCTAATTGCAGTTGGATTTTTCATGCAGCCACTGAAGGCTGGAAAAGGGAACTGTTCCAATCTTTTTCAAGGTTTCAGGGGTGCATTGAGTACCATGGGACCCTCATCTGTGACCATTGGCTTGGGAAGTTTCAAAAGATAGCTTTATTCTCCTCTCTTGCAGTTTTTCACAGAGTCTGCTGCCAAGCCAAAAAATTCCCAACCTAGTCCCAGCCCATTGTGATGTTTTCCTTGCTGAGAAACCATATAAAATAATGGAAATGCAGCCAGACTGTTTTGACACAAATAAATACTAAACTCGAGCTTTCTGTCTTGGACTCCTGGCGAAAGCCCAGCTTTGTGGCAAATGAATTACTGGGGAGTTATTCTACATCTAATGGAAACCCTTGCAATAGGGCTGCCCATTTATTTCCTTCCAGAGAATTAATTCACTTGCCATCACAACCTGGATGTGCTTGAATCCTCTGTCGGCATGAGCAGCACTTAAACCAGGCCTTAAGCGCTTGTGGTTCTCATAGAGGCACTTTGTTCTCATCTTTATGAGAGGAAAAGAAAATTGAAGGAAAGTTGTGACTTACGTTTGAAACAAAATAATTTCTTGGTCAAAGCACAAACAAGTGTGAAAAGCAGGTACTACAGAATAACAGACCTTAAATGCAAGGAAGTTCATCTGAAAAAGAAAGAAAGAAACTTTCTGGAGACTTTCAATTACTTTTTATTAGTGATTGTAAATTGTTTCAAATACTCTTGGAAAAGAGCCCGGGGCAGTGGGAAGGTTTTGTGTGTGCCCCATGTATGTATTTCCTATTTTTATGTACAAAGTGAGGTAAGAGATTACCAGAACAGGGCTCGGGTGACATTGCCATGGAGTGAGCGTGCTCGCTGCTTCTGTGCACTGCTGACTCTGATTTTCAGTTGCAGTCAGTGCCCAGAGCTGCAAGATGTTCCTGGTTGCTTTGGAAGCTGTGACTTGCTGCTCCATGGTGGGGTGTCCAACTGTGTTTTCCAGCTTTTATTATTCAGGGAATTTTTGTGGGTTCATGTCCAGAGAAGGGAATGGAGCTGTGGAAGGGTTTTGGAGCACCAGGAGCAGCTGAGGGAGCTGGGCAGGGGCTCAGCCTGGAGAAAAGGAGGCCCTGGGGGGGCCTTGTGGCTCTGCACAACTCCTGACAGGAGGGGACAGCCGGGGAGGTCGGGCTCTGCTGCCAGGGAATGGGGACAGGAGGAGAGGGAATGGCCTCAGGCTGGGCCAGGGGGGGCTCAGGGTAGATATTGGGAAAATTCCTTCATGGAAAGAGTCCTCAAGCATTGGAACAGGGCAGTGGTGGAGTCCCCATGGCTGGAAATGTTCAGAAGACACAGGCATGTGGCACCTGGGGACATGGGGCAGGGTGGCCTCGGCAGTGCTGAGGGAATGTTGGACTTTTCCAGCCTTAAGGACTCTGTGGTTCTGGGTCTGCTGCCTGGCCTGGGCAATTCTGATTTTTGGTATAAATTTATCTTGCTCTGGTGTCCACTTCCATGGAAGTGAAATCCATGGGCTTGAAGAGAATTTCCTGCAGGGTGTGTTGGGGTTTGTGGTGGCCCCACTGTCCAGATGGAAGACAAGGAAGATGAGCCATCCCCCTCCCTGGCTGTGGCTCCAGGGCCAGCTGGGGCACTGCAAGCAACCACGGAGCCTGGGTGATGGGAGAAAGGAAAACTAGGACAGGTTTTCAAGTTTATTTATGTATACAGGGTAAAAAATCCAGCTCTGAAATAGCAAGCTGGGCACGTGGCACTCCTAAAACATGCCAGGAAAGGGCAGACACCACGTGTACAGAGAGAGCTTCTCTGGGGTTTGTTCCCTCAACACAGCCAGGGGAAGGGAAATGGGTAGAAATCACCAGCCACACTTTGAGTCCTTTCCTTGAATCTGGCAGCACCTGCAGTAGCCAGGACTTTGCCCATCCCATGTGCATTCACAAAACAAAGTTACTGCAAGGAAACAGTGCCTGTGCCTCTGTAATGTGCTTATGAACCAGCAGCCTGATTCACCCAAGTGTCAGCAAATTGCATAAAGCAAACTGGGGGGACTGGGGTAGAAGCCTGCTCCAGGGAATGTTTGGTACTTGAGTGATTCATGAAAATGAGATTTCAATGCTCTTCAGCTGCCAATAAACACCCAGTGCAGTTTGGTCAGAGCCCTCACTTGAGTGAGCTCTTGGTGCCCTCTAAATGCAAACATAGAGGGGGCTGAGATGTGTTTCTGTGGCAGATCAAAGTGGAAGATGAGCAAAGCACTGTCAGGTTTCTGTGGGCTTGGCAGGATGAACGTCTCGTGCTTTTCTTCCAGGATTATTATAAACCCCTGTGAGCCCAGGTTTAGCATGTGAAAGTGAAGATTTTCCTGAGCCAGGGGGAAAGCTCCGTGCTGTGCTGCTGCCAGCTGGTGGGTAATAGCCCAGGCTAGAAATTGTTACCATTAGCATTGCATTAAAGATCAAGCAGAAGGTGAGGAAATGTGTGACTGGCACCGAGGGCAGCTGCAATCTGCAGATTTTCCCTCCCAGAATGTCTTCTCTCTTCTGGCTGAAACAGGAGAATTTCAAAAAACATAAAGCAAGTGCCAAGTTTGTAAAGGCACTTATTGGAATGCCTTGTTTGGCAAACAAAACAGTTTTTAAATTATTTCTTGTCATTTTCAATTTTTCTTTCATGGGTTTGGTCTCTCTAAAGGAGGCAGAGTCCCTTCCAGAGCAATTAAGGCCATTTGTAATGAGCCACCCCAGTGGAATAAGCCAAGTGAGGGGTGGCTGGCTCTTTGAAGCCAGGGATTAGCTGGAATTGTTTCTGCCACCCTTCAGCTGGGACTCACAGTTCCAGCACCCTGCTTCAGGATAGTTTCATCATGTGCTTGAGCCCATCTCTGGGCAAAATAGGTCTGTACTTTAGTGTATGATTCATTCCCATGAGGGTGTTTCAGTGTTGATTAAAAATGAAAATGCTTTCATGAATTGGCTTGTTAGGAGCAGCTTATTGCTGCCACCCTGGAATGTCAGAGTGTCTGAGTGGCAGAAGCTGCTTGAAGCCACTCTGATACTGCACTCTGCAGGGCACCTGCAGCTCTGTGCTCATCCTCTCTCCCACCCTCTTATCCCAGGAAAATGTGTAGCATTTGGAGCCATGAAAGGAATTGCCAGCCTTAATTTAGATGCTGTTTCAAAGGCAGCACAGGGCTTGAAGTGCTCTGTGTCAGGGCTGTCCTTTAGGTTAGCTCTTTGTCAAAGAGGATGTGCTCTGAGAGGCTTTGTTCCTCCGTCCTGGTGTTGCCAGCACGGGCTCTGCTCTGGGGCTGTGTGGGGTGACTGGCACAGAGCACTGCTGCTCCTCCCTTTGAGGGAAAGGCAGCACAGAAAAAAAAAAAAGGTGTAAAGAACTCCCTGGCCATGGGTCACTACATAATTAAATTCATTATTTAGAAACAGATTTAATGAAGGGGGAAAATTTGTATACAATCCTATAATCCCTCATTCCTGGAGGTGATGGCTGCATACTAATTACAAACCTCAGGGACAGGGAGTGAGGGGAAAGATCCTTGAAGTTCTGGTTCAGGAGGGCAGGGAAGTGCTTCTGCACAGTGCTGGACAGTGATGTCAGTGGGGTCCTGTTCTCCTTGCTGTCACTTAACCTGAGCTCCTCTGCAGCATCTTAAACAATACAAAAGCAAAGTGGGTGGGGAGAATTACTGGAGCTCTGCCTTGAACTTGCCTTTGGAGTTCACCATATATGTTGGTAGAAACAAACAGAGTTTGCTTTCACTTGACAGTGACTTCATCCAGAGCAGGGCTGAGTCATGTGCCCCTGGAGCAGCTCCCTCTCCAGAGGATCCTTTGGCGAGGCTGCTGCAGCTGCAGAGCAGCTGAGAGCTCCCCCCACCTCCCAAACCCAGCCCCTCTGCGAGCACAGCCTGCAAACAGCACACATGGCAGTATTCCCACAGTCAGCATAAAAATGATTAGGAGCAAACCCTCAAATAAACGCACAAAGTAGCAAAAATGCCTTAAAAGCCATCAGAGGATTTCTCTGTGCTCAGGGAAGTGATTCCAAGTTGAGACGTCTAAATGAAAATACACCAAATACCTGCTAATCTGGTGGGAGCCATCCCTGCCATGTCATTAATGGTTCTCTGTGTCTGGAAGAGTCTTTGTGCCGTTGTTCATTGCTCGCATGCCTGAAATCCACAGCTCTGGTTTGTGTGCTTTGCCTCTGCCTTCACCGAGGTGTGCAGTGGGGTTTGGGCACCGTGAGCCGAGCCCTGCACCGACCTGTTGGGCTGTGATGCCTCTCCCTGGACCAGTGCTGGAACTGGGTTAAACTGGGTTTCAGACCTGGCAGTTCTTTGTGTGTGTGCCTCCCTTTCCCCCCCTCCCTTTCCCACCCTCCCTTTCCTCCCTCTCTTTTCCCTTCCTTTTCCCTTCCTGCCTTTCCCTTGCCTTTTCTCCACCTTTTCCCACCTTTTCCCTGCCTCTCTGGAGTCCTCATGACATCAATTCTCCAGGCTTCCTAAAACTCTCCATTTCTCCACCCCCTTCCCTCTCACCCAGGAACCATCTGTGAGCCCTCAGGTTCTCCCTTCCTCACTCCTGCACAGATTTTAACCTTCCACAGACAGCTTTGAAGGCTGGTGTTGGGATTTTTTTGGAACTGGGGTGTCTGTGCTGGGGGTTCCTGCCCTTTAGCTAGATCCCTGGAGCACACAGAGTTTGCCAGGCTTTTCTTTCCCTCTCCAGGCTCTCCTGTATTTGGATGCAGCTGATGGGCAGCCCCTGGAGCAGTCACATTTCAATTGTGCCTCTGGCTCCGTGCCCTGCAGAGGGGAATTGGGAGCTTTCTGAGCTCCCTGTGATCACTGTCCAAGACTGAGTCACAGCACAGGGAGCCCGTGGTGCCTGGAGACATCCCAGGAGTCTCTCAGAAGCTGCAGCCTGGAGGGTGCTGGAGGGGCTCTGCCAAGGATCCCAAACTCTGCAGCCTTTTGGGCTGAGGGGAGATGCTCTTTATCACAATGCCAGGTCCAGGCTGGCTTTGTTCCCCTGCAGGACTGGCATGTGCATGTCACTGCTGTCAACTCCCAGGAAACGCCAGGGTCTGCATGTCCTTAGGAATGTTTGTGAAAAATCAGCAAAGGAGGTTTCAAAGGGAATGGAAGAGAATGCTGGGAAGAAAATATGTGGTGAAGATATTTTATTAAAACCTCCTGAGTCAAAATGTTGGCTTGTTGCAGGTTGAAGGTTTAAAGATGCCCCAAGTAGACCAAAAAGCCAGAATGCTTTTTCAGAAAAAAATTTAAACTCCATAGATTTGTACGACTCCTTGTAATCCTTAATTGGTAGTAGCTGTTCTATAAGGGGAGTGCTACCTAAGTTAAAAATAGGTCTGGGACTGCACTGACAGCCCAAACCAGGCTGGCTCCAGCAGTCACATTTTCCTTTTGTCAAATGACCTACAAATGTAATGTACATCAGGGCAGAAATGCTGTCAGATCCTGGTTTGAGACCATTTCATTGTGGTAGAAGCTTCAAAGAAACAGGCAAATTGTGTTCCTCCCCCTTGGGGGCTGCAGCAGGGCAGAGTCCCTGGGCAGGGATGTTGTGCTGAGCTCATTTAGGCTGGGCCTGGGCGCAGGGGCAGCTCTGATCCCCTCCCACATAATGGGTGACAGGGTGCAGCCATCCATCCATCTATCCATCTATCCATCCATCCGTCAATCCATCTATCCATCCATCCATCCATCTATCCATCCATCCATCCATCCATCCATCCATCCATCCGTCTATCCATCCATCCATCCGTCTATCCATCCATCCCTCCATCCATCCCTCCATCCATCCCTCCATCCATCCCTCCGTCCATCCCTCCGTCCATCCATCCATCCATCCATCCATCTATCCATCCATCCATCCATCCATCCATCCCCATCCATCCATCCATCATCCATCCATCTATCCATCCATCCGTCCATCCATCCATCATCCATCCATCCATCCATCCAGGGCATGCAGCTTTATCCAAAACCAAATTAGATCCCTTGTCCTGCTGCTGCTTTGGCCTGGGCTCCTCTCCCTTCTTGTACCCACTGAGTTCTGCTTATCCTCCTGCAGGCCCTGCTGCCAAGGGCATCTCCAGAGGGGGAGGGTGATGGGGTGTGAGACTCCAAATTGAGCCCTGCCTTTCTATTAATAGCATTTAAAAGTAACATGGCACCTACAACTTGTAAAGGAGCCTCAGCTCCAGCGTCTTTAAATACTTGGAGTGATTTGTGTCTCTTGTGGTGTCTTTGCCTGCAGCAGCTTTGTTTCCAATGTGAAAGTTAGAAAATGGATTAAAAACCTCCCGTTCCTCAGAAATGGCCTCAAGCTGTGCCAGGGGAGGTTTTAGGTCGGATATTAGGAAAAATTTCTTCACTGAAGAATCAGGCTGCCAGAGCAGGTGTGGAGCCCCTATCCGTGGAGGGATTTAGATGAGTGGATGTGGCACTTGGGGACATGGATCAATGGTGGTCTTGGCAGGGCTGAGGAGTGGTTGGACTCGATGATCTTTAAGGGCTTCTCCAACCTAAATGATTCTATGATTCTATTCTGCCTTTTCTTCCCTCCCCACTGCCCAGCACTGGGGGTTTCAGGGATTTCTGGCTGCTCTCCATTGCTCTGGGTTCCCTTAGGAATCAAAACCATTGGGAGAATCCCATTATTGTCCCTAAAATGAGTGGCATGTGCCTGGCAGTGGCCAAGTTGAGGGCTTTGACAAACTTGGTGATTTTTTTCCCAGCGTTTCTGTGATATTGATTCTTCCAATTGTTTTTCCTGCCCTGCAGCAGCTCCCAGCTTCTGAGTGCAGTCAGCAGAGCCAAAGCTGTGTGTCTATCTTGGTGTTCCAGGCTGCCTGGGTGCAAACCCTCCTGCAGCAGCATGTGCAGCTCCCCAGCAGCTGAGCAGAGCCTTTCTGCTGACCCTGCAGTTCAGGGTGACCCACCCTCAGCTGCCTCCACAGTGTGCTCAGCTCCCAAAAGCCACAGCATCATCTGACTGCTTGAATTAAAGATTTCCTCCTAGAAGAGATGCAAAATGTTTTGCAAAGCTGAGAGTCCTTTCCCTGCTTTACAGGCAGCAACATGCAGGTCCAAGGCATCCGGTGTGGCCACTAGTGATGCTGGGTTTGGAAAAAACAGCCCTGAAGTGGGAAGAAATTTTGGAAGGAGGCAGAAGTTCTCCTTGCACGTTTCAGGTTGGGAGGACTCGAGCTTGTGTTAGTTGAGGCCCTGCCATGGGTCCAGACACACAGGGCTGCAGGGAGGGAGAGCTGCTGTGGGTTCTTGCAAGCAGGGCAGAGCTAGTAAAGGTTTCCAGGGAGAAACAAAAATCAGCAAAGAAGTAAATCTGTGCAGGGAGTTGCGCTCAGGGTGGGTGCAGTGATGTGCTGCGAATGGAATCTGTTTTATTGCAGGGGAAGAGATAAGTGATGGAGCTCTCATCCACACCCAGAGGGGAGGAACAGCCCAGGCAGGCAGCTCCAAACAGCCCAGCCTGTGCGAGTGTGGGGCCGCAGCGTCACCAGAGCGGTGACAAGAGGTGGGGATGGATGCACGAGATGGAAAATCCGTGTCCAGGGCAGACACGGCACCAAGCGGCCCCGCAGTGCTGGGGCTCATCCTGGCTGTCCCGCCGGGAAAGCAAACAAGGCTTCAAACCAGTGAAATCACTTGATATGCAAGTGTGTGCCTCTTTTGGGGCACGGCGATGTGGCTGGAACAAAGGGGAGGGAAGTAAACAGCGCAGACAAAAGGGCCTCACTGTCCCGCTGCTCCTGGAGGAGCTGCTCTGCTCCCCAGAGATGTTCTGGCTGCTGACACGCAGCTGATGTGCCCGCTTTCCCTTGGCCATCCCTTCCGTGGCTCCTCGGTGATGACACTCCCGAGGAGCTGCTTTAGAGAAGGCAGCCCAGCACCAGAGACAGAACGAGGTTTGAGTCATCACCGGTTCTTCACAGGAGTCAGCAGCTATTCCCTGCTGCTGCTGGCACATCCAGCCAGGCCCTGCCCCTGCAGGATGCTGTGGGCTTGAATATTCCCCTCCAATATCATCCCAAGGAGCATCTCACACCAGTCCTTTCTTCAGATTTGCAGCAGAATAAATAGCACTTTCTCACAGCAGAGATTTAATCACAGAACTAACTATGACTTATATTGGCTCATGATGTGGTTTGCACAGTGTGCAGCCTTTTCTGGATGTGTATTAAATGATATGTATTTCCTGCAAAATAATAATAACAACAACAATAATATTCCCTGCTTGCTTGAAGGAGAAGCTACTTGGATTTGTCCAGGTCTTCTGGACAAAAATCCAGGCAAATTGTGTTCCTCCCCCTTCCTCTCTCTTCTAGGAAATCAGTGCACAAGCTCAACTCAGGAGCTGAAATACTCTCTACAGTATTTAATGGTCTGATTTTCATGGGAAATGCTGCAGCAATGGTTTAAAAACCAAACCAAATCAAAAACCAGTCCCCCTGCAGCATGTCACCTCTGCCCCATGATGTTCCCACATTGTTTTAATTCCTTTGGTTGCTGGTTGTGCATGAAGTTCAGAAATGTGGCTGAAGGAGGTGGTGAAAACTCTGCTCTCTTGTAGGTCTCATCCACTGAATCTATCTTTAGAGACAGATAAAAACACTATTCCTGCAGATGTTGGTGCTGTCAAAATATTGGGACTGCAGGGGAATCAAGGAGAGTGTAATCTAAATACATCAATTACACCGAGGGCTCAGGATTGAGCTCAAAGAGAGAGAGGGGGCTGACACGACTGGGGGTGCTGTTTGATGCCTGGGTGCTGTTTGATGCCTCTGTGCTGCACAGAAAGAAAACTGCTGCTTTTATACTCTTTGTATCGTGGGTTTATTTATGCCAGATGAAATCTTGCGAGCGTACAGGGTACAAAAAACAGAAAATCTCTCCTGTGGGCACTTCATCTCTGAAATTAGGGAGGGAAGGGACAGGTTCAGCTGGGCTGCCTGAACTTACGTAGCTTTTTCCAGCATTGAAATGTATTTCTGTGATTAAGTTAGGAACAGATGTATAAAAGTTTTCTGATGTCATTTTCCTTCATTAAGGCAGCTGATTTAAATGTACAGTGTGCTGTGGAACTTGGTGTGACTTTTCCTAAGGAGCCATCAATAGCTTGCTCCAGGAACAATTATCAGGAGCTCCCAGAGCAGAATGTATTTCAAAGAGTGAGAACAGTCAGGAGACCCTGGAGGAATGGCCTCAGAGAAAATGGAGTTATGCAACAGCAAACAGACAGTTAATCAAGGACTGATTCTGCTCTGTGAAGAAACAGCATGAACTTGGTTTCTTGCTTAATTAAGTTTTAGAATATAAACATGTATCTGATGTCCCTGGTGCAGAAGGGCCCCTGGGAATGGTGCTGTTGACCTGTGCAGAGCAGGGAGTGTGGGCTCAGCAAAGGCTGGGGGAACTTTAATCTGTCAGAGCAACAGCTCTGACTTTCAGGGTGGTCTTGGAGATGCCAGGGCAGGATTTAAAGGGCTCGTCTCTACAACAGTAACAATACTTTTTTCTGAAGTTTTTGACACGTGAGTGTGTGCTGGGGCTTCAGTTCATTGAAACTTTTGGCAATAAATGCTGTGTGTTTAAACTTATTCAGCACAGCAAAAGAATTCCACATACATAATCTATTTTGAGGGGATTTTTTTTTGTTGATTTGGGGGTTTCTTGGGTTTTTGGGGGGATTTTTTGTTGGTTGGTTTGGGGTTTCTTTTTAGTCAGATCTTGCCATTTTATTCTTGCTGTCATTTCCAGGCTGTGTGTCACAGCTGACACTCGCCACTAAAAGCCAGGACTCCTTCGTATGCCTTCAAATCCAGCTTTGGAAAATGACTCATTACTTTTTTTTGGCACCAAAAAGTTTATTACAGTACGCAGAAAATTTTGCAAACAGCTGAGGGTTCGTCCCTCCAGCCGAGGGAGGCATTGGATGGAGTGTGAGCTGGGTTAGCACTGGAAGGGATTTTCCAGGGCACTGTTACTGGGCTGGGGGGGGGGGTTTGAAGTGGAATAAATGGGAATAACTTTCTGCAGGTGCTGCCCAGGTAGGGTTTTCTGATTTGGCAGCTTGGAGCAGCGAGTGTAACACGGAGCTTTCTGGACAGCCTCTAATAATCTCTTCTGGCTTGCAAATAATGTAAACACCGAATCTTATAAATCACGGAGAAAGGAGTAACTCGAGCCTTCGGATGGGAAAGCTGCCTTCCCTGGGAGTTCACTGGAGTGGAGGTCGGAGGAATCACTTGGAGCTGGTGAATCAGAGCTGGGCTGAGCCGGGGCTGGCTCTGCTGTGCTGCTCTCCTGGGCTGCTCGGGATCTTCTCCCTGCAAACCCCGGGGAGGTCATGAAGGGGGATGGCAGCGCCGTGTGGAACCTGATGTGGAAATACTGCATTTCTGTCAGGACAATCAGGTACGGGGCGTTTATAAAACTTTGTTCTGGGAGGCTGGAAGGTGCTCGCCTGTGCTGCTGCTGCTGGGCTCCTGCTCCCTGCAGAATTAACTCTCAGCCTGGGAGGGTTGCTAAGGTAAATTCTTCTTCTTCACACTTATACTGAGCATGCAAAAAGAAAATGACGGGGTTATTGCAAAAAAAAATCTTCCAGGAATGTGGAGTTTTCTGTCTCATTTGCAAGCCGGAGAAAATAGGAATATGAAAGAAAACTTATTTTAGCAAGTGAAAATTCAAAAATTCTGCTTTTCTCCTGAATGTTTGCCTGTCATAATTTCCTGTTTGTCCCATCTCCCAAATGCAGAGCTTGAGCAGTTGTTCTTGGCACTCTGCAAGCATCACTTGTGGGGAAGGGGGGTGAAGAGAAGGTGCCTTTCAGGGCAGGATGAAACCCCGGGTTCAGTGTCTGGTGTCCCCAGGCTGCTCTGTGACCCAGCTGGGAGAAGCCAGGGGCTGAAGGAGGGGCTGGGCACAGCCCGGGTGTTGGACACTGCTCCCTGCCAGGAGCAGCTGCCCAGGATTCCAGCAGAGCTCCTTCCAGCAATGGAGAGACACTTGATGATTGGGCATCCTCACAGCGATTTCTTGTATATTTTTAAACAGTTTCCCAGTCCCAGGCCTGGGTTTCTTGAGGGGACACAGCTGTGTGGGTTAAGTGGTACCTTTGGCCATGCCAGGTCCCCTGCAGAGGTCATGTAATCCAAGTAATTACTGCATTTCACACTGCCTAATTATTCCAGGCTGAGGAAAGAGTTGAGAGAGCCTGAATTCCTGCATGAACTTTGGTTACAACTCGGAATGAGACTGTGGAAGGCTTTTTATCATCAGGGTACCAAAAGAAAGCTAAGAAATCCCTTAGTTCCCAGCAGAGTCTATATAATAGAAAGTGATAATAATCCCCAAGAGAGGATTCGATTAAGATAAAAATAATTTTATTTATGATCTGGTTTTAGAACCAGAAGCAGAGGGAAAGCCTGAGAGAAGCACATGAGTGCAGTCTTTGCAGCCCAGATGTTAATCCCAGCCTCCTGGAACTGCCTGAGCCAAGTCCTGTGCAAACCCCTCTGCCCTGAGGCTGGATGATCTTATGAAGACTAAACTTTAAGAGTTCCTCAGAGGCCTCGGGTGTGGTGATATTTCTGAAGTTTGACATGCAAATTGTGATCTCCTGTAAACAGCCAGTTCTTTATTTCATCAGTGACCTTACTGCTGTGTAGGGTGGGTTGAATATTAGCTGAGTTATTCACAGCAGGGCTTATTTATAGAGCTCTTGGTGGCTCTCACAGGCAGTGAAATGCAGAGTAACAAGAGGATTTTCAATGAGTGTTTTTGGTTGCTTTGACAGATCCTGTCTTTCTTTGGCAGCGACAGAAGTTAAAGGGAAATAAGAAGTTAAAGAGAATAAAGTTTAAAGAAGTTAAAGAGAATAAAAAAACAAGTTTTCTTTTGTGGAAAAAAGTTCCCTACCACCCTAAGCTGCTTTTCTGACACAATTCAGAGACCCTGAAACTCTCCCTGTGCATTGGGAGACTCCAGCAACCGCTGGGCTCACGTTCTCCTCCATCCCAGTACTCCCCCTCTTGTCTCTTTGCTGGGCAGCCCTGGAGCCTGTGCAGCCCTGGTGGGAGGTTTCAGAGGTTTCAGAGGTTTCAGAGGTTTCAGTGAGCCTGGCTGTGGGTTTGGTGCTGCCCTGCCCAGCGCGGTGCCACCAGTCCCAGTCTCCAGGACACTGGGCCGCTTGTCCTGCAGCCTGATGAATGAGGGCATTTGTGCCTGCCTGGGAAAACAGCCCTGCTCCAAAAGCAAAACCAGGCTGTGGGGTTGATCTTGTTTCCATTGCACTGCAGCAGCTTTAGAAAAACATCTTTATTTGGCTGAGTCTCTGTGGCCTGCGTGGCCTGCGGGCCCTGGCACATCCGTATGTGTGCCCTGGGCACGGCTGCCTGCAGGGAACACCTGTGCAGGGGAACAGGGATTAGCCCAGGGCACTCCAGGGTCCTTCAAAAGGGAACTTAGGATCTAAACTGGGTCCTGGACTCTAGTCAGCTTGTTGACCCCAAGAACCCCCAAAATAATTGACTGATGTATCAGTGTGTTAATATCCACGGTCAAATTCCATATTGCAATAAATTCAGAATGTTTCAGCCTCAGAAAACTGCCCCGTGTAATTCAAAATATTCCCCCTAATGCAGTATTAACTCTTAAAGAAAACAAAAATCTCTGTTCTCCCAGGTCTGATGTCCAGCAGAGGTTATTCCTGATGCCAAACACCCTTTTCCAAACACATTCTTTACTTTAAATTAATCATCCTGCTAAACCCACAGCACTGTAATCCCAAAGGGTAACTTCCAATCATCCAGATTTCCAAGTCTGGAAACTGGATTTCCAGGTGGTTGGTGCTGGAATAAGCTTAGGAGAGAGTGGTGTGGCAGTACACTGCACTGCCTAGAAATAATGGTGCCTTTTCTTCCTCCAGCTCCTAGAGCCCAGCTGCAAAAGTTAAAAAGATGAAGGGATTTCTCCAAAGCTGTTGTGCCAAAGCTGAGCTTGTTGCACTTAGTGTGGACCTTGTGTCCTTGCAGAGCTCCTTTCTCTGAGCCAGGGAGGCCTCGCTACTGCCAGGTTATTCCCAAGGCCCAGCAGGGGAGAATCCCACCATGGTTGGGTTGAAAGGGACCCTCAAAGCCCATCCAGTGCCACCCCTGCCATGGCAGGGACACCTCCCACTGTCCCAGGCTGCCCCAAGCCCTGTCCAGCCTGGCTTTGGGCACTGCCAGGGGTCCAGGGGCAGCCACAGCTGCTCTGGGCACCCTGTGCCAGGGTTTGGCTGATCCCACAGCACAGAGCAGGGTCATCCCCGAGCCCCAGGACAGTGCCCACCCAGAGCTGGTGTTCCCAAACATTCCTGTGCTGGCACTGGTGGCATGCGGGCTGGCTGTCCCTTCCCTTGCCCAGCAGTGGCTCGTGCCACCCCGGGCTTTGGGCTCTCCTTGGTGGCTGCAGTCCCTTCCTGCACCAAGCTGCTCGGTGTTCCTGCCCAGAGTGCTGTCTCCCATGTTTCTGGGATGGGAGCAGGGCTGTGTGCCAGCCCCTGAGGAGCTGCAGGGGGTGGCAGTGGCTGTGCTGTTCCCACAGCCCTGCACGAGTCCCTCACCCTCCACGCTGCCCCATCACTGTCCCAGCCCATGTGCAGAGGGTGACACTGCCCTTCCAGCTCCTCTGAAGTGAGGGGCTGTGGCACTAAAAAGCAGTGCTCTCCTCCTCTGGGGAGTCTCCACTTGTGATATTTGCAGGTGGAAAACCTCCCCAGACTCAGGGAGCTGGCAGAGCCTGGGAGCAGGGCTGGGAAAGCTCCTGTCACCGTTGGCTGCTGTCACAGCTGCACTTCAGTGACCGCGGCTGGGGACAGGCACAGGCACAGGCAGGGAATTGTTTGGCAGTGTGTTCAGCTTGGTTGTGTTGTTTGTAGGATCCTGGCAGCTTTGAGGCAGAGGAAGAAGTGTTGGGGAGGGCTGGGAGCAGACCCTGCTGGGGAATGGCTCGTCCCTGCTGAGGTCCCCGTGCCAGCCAGCTCCGAGCGTGGCCTTAGTGGTTGGAGACTGGAGCCATCTGAATCAGCACATCCCAGCCCACAGAGAATAAATTACAGGGTTTACAGCAGTGCAACACATAGTTTTCAGCTTGCATCTTCGAGTTCTAGTGCAAGTAATGGAGGAAAACACTCAATGGTTACTTCATAGTGCTCCACACATCTGGAAAAAAGTAAGAATTAGTCCTCAGTTTGAGCTGTCTGGGAGTTTCTTCCCTTATTTTCCTTCTGCTACAAACATTTTCCATTTTGGTTTGATCATACTTTATTTTTAGTTGTCTGCTTGGGCTTTTTTTTTCTCCTGAAGACTGACAGAACAATGCAATGATTTCATCAAAGAAAACCAACGCCCTGAGCAGCGAAAGGGTCCCCCCTGGGCTTTGGTGGCATTTGGGGCAGCTACCGGAGCTGGAGTGGTCAGGATGGAGCTCATAAAATTTGGAAGCTTGGAGCACATAAAATTTAGTGTAACTTGGGTTGTTCATAAATGTTCTGAGCACCCAGACTGCTCGAAATGACACTGGGATCAGTGCAAAAGCGTGGGCTGGGAGCCAGGGCTGGGCACAGTTTGCTCTGCAATTCATGGGCAAACAGCAGCAGCTGACACGTGGCAGAGATAATAGGGTAGATAATCAGATATTTCATTTGTGCTTGTCAGTAATGGCAACCTCAACACCTACCTCAGGTGTTCCTCCTGGCACCCCCAGGGTTAATGTTTGTGAAACCCACCTGGATAAGGAGAATCTCTGATGTGTAGTGTTACAGAGGGAAGCAATGGAGCTGGCACCTTTCATTAAGATCAGACATTACCAATGTGATTTTCCCGTAGATGTTTCGTGGCTTAAACACTAATGAGAATGACTGAAAATCCACTTCTGAGATTAAAAAGAAAAGCCAAAACCCCAAACCCAGATATATCCATATTTATCTCCACTGTAACCTGTCTATTTTTGGATTCAGTTTCTACGAGGATTTCTTTGTCAACTGCAAAACGCTGCACTTGAGAAGCTATGAGACAAAGCCAAATGCAGGTCATTGTTACTGATCTCAGAGCTTTAACCTCAGACAGGGCTGGTTTTCTGGAGGCTTTAGTGCTGTGTTCGAGTGTGGTGGAGCTGTGATTATCCCAGACCTTGCTTTGGTGGGAGATGTGCTGCTGGCAGCCCACACTGCCTGGGGAGTGTTTGCTGCACTCCCAGTGCCAGCAGAACAAACCATGGCCAGGGTGGCACCAAGCTGGTGTCCTCAGCACACTGTGCTGGGGCTGTATGAGGGTGTCCTGTGCGTTTTGCATCCTAAAATAAATTATTTGGGTGAGTGTCTCCCCGCTGTGCCTGGTCTGTGCACAGGCAGCTGCAGAGGGAATCACCGTGCCATTAATTCCTCTACCTGGAGCAGCTCGTTCAAGGGGGGAATTTGCTGCTGGGTTCTGCTTTGAATTGTGATTTTTAAGAAGTCATTTAGCTGCCTTTAAACGTTGCTTGTGTTCAGCCGGGGTGGGTGGGTGCTTACACGGCTGGATGATTTCGATCTGATTGTTCATGTAAATGAGAGGTTTGTGGTTGAAGTTCAGCGAGCTTCAGCTGGTTACGGGTTACAGCCCTCCCAGAGCCAGGCCCAGAACCTCATCAGCTCCTTCTGCCTCTTTTTTATTATGAGCACTCGTTACAACGCTCCCACTTCGTTCTTCTGTGTGTTCTTTTTGTCTTGCACTCCGTATTGTTATTGATAAAAGCTCAAAAAGCACAGGCAGGGGCTGTGGCTGCAGTTTAATCCTTGCTTGAGGGTTGGAGTAAAGCACCAGAGTTTGCAATATTGGCAGGTATTTAGGTGTTTCTTTGCACAGAACACTCGAGGTGAGAGTGGCTGCCCTGAACAGGCCCTGTCAGCACAGCACTGCTGCTGCTGGGACTCCTGGAAGCTCCATGCGGGGGTTTTAGGACAGGTCAGATGATTGCAGGAGATGTTCTGGGGCAGGGAGGTTGGACTGGATGCCTCCAGTGGTCCCTACCCAGTCCATGACTCTGGGGATGTGGAAGTGATGGGTGAGGGCTGGAGGCTGCCCTCACTCACTGCCCACACCAGCTGCATCTCCAGGGATTTGCTGTTTCATTGAAGGGCTGACTGTGCTGGGCTGGTCTGCTGTGAAAGGACCAGAAGCCAGCTTAGATAAGTAGCTAAAATTTAAATCACCTTCCAGCACTCTTTTAACATCTTTGCATTTCAATGATTGCGTTGAAGTTTTGCTCGAACTGTCAGCAGCCCTGGGCTGGACTCTGCCAGGGCTCTGTGCTTGCAGGGTGCAGGGTCTAATGACATGCACTGAAACCCTAGAAGTCAGAAACCTAATCCAGGGCAGCCCAGAGAAGTTAACAGCCTGTTTTATTATTTATTTACACAGACCTTTCCAAAGAGCTTGTTGGAGCAGAACCATGGGTTGCTGAGCTGGTAGAATTGTTTGGCTAGTGGTGGAGGAGTTCCATTCTGTTCAAGGCAGCTTTTTGCACTTTAAGGCTCGCTGGAGGTGAGGCACATGGTAAAGAATCTATGTGGCAGCTTTGGGGGCAGAATTAGTCTGAGTTTTATGCTGCTTGCACTGCTTCTCCTGCTGCTCCTTGTCTCCTCAGACAGAACTAGAAATTGGCATTCAGGCTTTGCTCTGAAAGGCTGCTGCTGCTGCTGCTGCTGCTGTTGTCCTGGAATTACTCAGTTGTTTGTATTTTTGATATTTTTTAACTCCCGAAGTAGCCCATCAGCTTGGCTCTTTTTGTTCTGAATGTACAAAGAAATAAATTATACGGGAGCATTCCCTGCTCTTCGGTTTGAACAGAATTATCTTTACAGTGGACTGCAAAGCAAATTAGGTAGGGAGAACATAAAGCTCTGAGCTTATCTGCTTTTAACAAGATCATGCATTTTCCTGAAGGAGTCAGATGATGTTTCAGGAATTGGTAAGTACTGATCAATGTAAAGCTTATGAATCATGTCATTTAACATCTGTGCTGGGGATTGATCATGGTATGAAAACGTGGGGTTTGAAATTATTTTAAGGAAACAGTCTTCTGCTTAAATGCCTGGTAAGGGTTTTATTCCTTTCCTAACAGGAGTTCATTTTGCTATACAAGTATAGATTCTAATTCTTGCTGTGTTTTTGCTGTCCTTGATGCAATATCTGCCTATTAATCATTTTCTCTGACAGTAATCATAAAACCAGCAGGAATTCATGCAGTAAGCAAAGTGTCACACGTTCAGTCATCTTTAGCAGAGACAATAATTCATGGGTATAATGAACTGCCTGACAGGCATTGAGTGTGTGAGGGGTTTGGAGTGGGCTTGGGTTGTTGGGGGGTTTCCTGTGCTCACCACTGCTGGGGGGGATGGCAGAGCTGCTCAATGAGGCTCTCGTGACAACTGCAGGAACAGACAAATAAATTAGAATAAAATCAAAGCTCGTCACGTTCCTATTTTCTGGCTGGTTAATGACACTTAAGCAGAGCTGGAGGTGGGCAGGGCAGCCTGAGCTGCTGCATTTCCAAGCTGAGTGTGCTGGGGTGTGGAGCTGCAAGCTGCTCAATTAACAATTAAATATGCTCCTGAGTTAGTCACACCTGCCTCGGCCTTCTGGAAAACTCTCAGCAGTGTGCTTGGCATTTTGCATTCAATGAATTCTCATTAGCTGGTGGTAGCAGAGCAAGGAATAATATTCCTTCATGGCATCAGGGGCCATGGTCATGGTCTGATGGGGCCTGGTCTGCGCAGGGAGAACACCGTGGCTGGGAATTACACAGGGGAATTACATCCTGACATGGAGCATTCTGCTTCAGCTCTCCTGAAAGCTGTTTATTTTCACATAAATTGGTTTTCTAGCACGAGAGTCCTCTTGGACACTGCTCTCCCACATCATCCTGAGGGCTGAACCACAGCCACGCTTGTGTCACCGCTCGCCTTCCTGAGAGCCACTTCACTGTACTTGGATGTCAGCAAAGCCATCTTTCCAAGGAGATCTTGGAAATCAGGATTCCCTAGGATTTAAGGTTTAAGAAATTAGGGTTTAAGAAATGGGAGCACTGAGGCTGAACTGAGGTGGCATGTGCCCCTGCAGGGCCTGTGACACGCAGAGTGCTGGCACCGGGGCAGGGCTGGGGGACAGCCCGGGGCCAGAGCTCAGCAGTGCCAGCACATTGTGCCTCCATGACAGGGCACAGGCTGATCCTGCTCTTCTCCCTGCAGCCTGAATGCCTTCTTGTGCTAGAGCAAGAGGCATTTCCAAAGCTTTGGGCAGGCTCAGTGCACAGGGAGGCAGCGCGGGCTGGTGCGGAGGGAAATGTGACCTTTGCGCTGCTCTTGGAATGTGTTCCAAGCCTTGTGGGTAACGTGTGCCCCTGTTAAAAGGACGGTGTGGCTGCAGTCTCCTCTGCTGCCCAGAGCCCTGGTGAGGATCTCTTTGTCTCAGGTGTTTTGCAGGTTTGTCCCACCTCTGACCCTGGAATGGCTCCCCAGCTCTTCCTCCTCCGGCGGCCACTGGGGCAGTGAGTGCCCGGGGTCAGTCCTGCCACGGCCAGAGGGACCAGCCTGGCCCAGTTCAAGCTGTCCCTGCCCGTGGCAGGGGGTGGAACAAGGAGAGATTTAACGTCCCTTCCAGCCCAGGCCTTTCTGGGGCTCTGTGATGCTGGGAAATGATTCCATTATTATCTCAGGGTCCAGCTGGGAAGCGCTCCCGCGGCCGAGGCGTCCAGGCAGCTTCAGAGGAGGCTGTGGGAAGGAGATGCTGAGCTTCTGGTGCCTCTGGGAAGATAAAAGGCACATTTGTACTTTGCCTTGCATGCTCTTATCTAAGACCAAGCCCTGCTTCCCTTTGGGAAGAAGGGCACAGAAGCAATAGCTTCTGTTCCATTGGCAGGTCCAGTTATAAAAAAGCCTTTGTAAAAGCCATCAGAACAGCCCCCACGCTGCTATTGTGGGGTTTATTATGTTCCTAAGAAATAGGAGCTGATCTAACAGGAGTTTCACAATGAAATTAGGAGATACTATGTGTTAAATTGCATATTTTTAGTCTTGTGTGTTCAGCTTAGGGTTAAAGCTCAATTCCAATTTCCTTGGAACTGTTGGGTGTCCACAAAAGACCTGCAACTGCTTCACAGGGATTTTGCACAGGTAGGTGTGTTTTTATCAGCAGATATTTGTATGGCTCAATCCTCTTCCATGTTTAAACCAGCAAGAGTGAACTCTTCCACCAAATCAGTGAGATTGGGGCAGATCAATCTATTCAGTACCTTATTATCCATCTGAAATTATCTCCTGATGTTTCACAATGAGTGAAAACCAGGCACACTGCTTAATCTGACTGTTTAGGAGAGCTTCACCCTGCTGCTGTAGTGGGCACACAGCCCTGAATTGAAGCACTTTTCCACAAGGAGCCTTGGAGTGCTCAGCTGTGGGGTTTTTCTGGCCATGGACACAAAGACCTGATGATAGAATTTCACTTTCTGTATATTTTCAAGTTAATGTAGCAAACACTTGTGGAGGAGAGGGGCCATCGAATGCAGAGAAATACTTGACTGCTTTCCAAACATTAATTCTTTAAAGTTTCCAGTGTTAATTCCTTAAAAACAAACACATGGTGAAGAACACAGACCATAAAGGCAGCCTCTTGAAAGACTTGTCCCAAGTTGTTTCTCCTCTTTCCAGGCTCTGGAACCACTGCCTTTTGCAGGTTATTCCACCTACACATTCCAAGTGCTTGAGCAGATTTGGTGCTCAGATGGTTGAGTCTTGCACAGTAGCTCAAATCCACGTCTAAAGGGAGACTAATCCCTTTAGTGCCTATCTTGTTGCTGTTCCTCGGGATAACGATGGGATGGAGAGTGAAAACTGATGCTGCAAAGGGTGTAAATGACACTTTGTATGTGCCTTTTGTGCTCCTGCTGTGCTGTGCTGTGTCCTCACCTTGGTTTTGTGGCTGTAACAATGCATGCTGAGAGATGAGGAAAAGAATCCACATAAATCCACAGGCTGGCAGGGCCATTTTCTCCAAAACAGGGAAACACTGGAGCTTTTAGAGAAACTGAGAGTGGGCTCCATTGAGTGCATGTGCTGTATGTGCCCTTTCAAACAAAGGTGGGGATGGGTGTTCATGCAGAGATACCCAGAATTAAAATGGTCCATTTGCAGTGTTCCAGGCCAGGTTGAACAGGGCTTGGAGCGCCCTGGTTCAGTGGAAGTGTCCCTGCCCATGGCAGGAGGCTGGAATGAGATGGGCTTTAAGGTCCCTGCCCACCCAAACCAGCCTGGGATTCTGTGGGTCCTTATTAATACAAGTCCCAGTGCTGTTCAGAGGTCTCAAACATTAAACAGCACAACTTGCAGGCATGTGGCTGCTCAGCTGCTTCTTTAAATCAAGGAAAAAAACCAAAAACCCTGAGCGAAGAAAAACCCCACCAAAGCCCCCTTTTCCAAGTTATTTCTATATCTGATACTTTGTGTTTCATGTATTCAACTGTTCAATGAGTTTTGCAGGCTTACAGTGTTTTGTATCAATATTTGATCATTTCCTCTGACTTTGAAGAAAAGAAAAGTGTATTTCAGGCACTTGGGGAAAGCTCTGAGCACCCGAGGGTAGCTGCTTGAGTGCTCAGTGGTGTGAAGCTGTTTTGAGGAGGAGAAATCCCCCTGGTTTGTATTTTGAGTACACGGAGGGGTCGATGGTTTGGCGGTGGGATTTGTTCATTGAGTGGTTCAGATAATGAATTAGGAAACCCTGGAGGTGAGGACTCAGAAGACCTTTAAGACATGGAGTCTTCAAGCCTTAAAACAATAATTTTACAGCCATTTTCACTGGTGTTGGTGGCTGGCAGTGACCTGAACTCGGGCTCTGAAGGAGTCCTGGGCTCTCTGGCTCTCCACAGGAATTCTGGGGCAGGGTGAAGATGAGCTTTCCAAAAGGCAAACACAAAAGTTCAGCAGGGGAGAGGACAACCTTCCATGACTTTGTTAGGGAGTGACAGAGCACTGCTGACACTCTCCCTTCAGCTGGGTGAGTGCTGACCTGCCCTGTGCCCTGTGCCTGCTCATGCCACTGCCTAATGATGCCATTAATAACAGGAGCTGTGTCCCTGATCTTTCAGGGAAGACAGAGAAAGGAGCCATCAATGTCCTTGGGGTGCTGATGTCCAGATGTGTCTGAAACAGATGGACTGCTAAGAAAACAAGAGACCTGGAAGGAAGTCTCAGCCTTTTCCATCTCTGTCTCTAATTTTTCATGTCTATCAAAGCACAGAAGATGAATTTCGCTGTGTCTGACTCTGCTGAGAGGGAAGGGAGGGAAACATTTTGTCCAAACAGTCGGTGTTCATTAAAAAGGGAGATGAACTTTGCTCAGTGCTTTAAAAAAACGGCCTTAAAATCTGGCCTGAATCTGTGCTAGTCATGCATTCTTCATAACTTTCCTTTCAAAAAGCTTTTAAAACTCCACAGCACGGGGCTAGGAACACTCTGGGTTGTGAAATTATCTTTGCAGACCTTGGGATTTTTTTCCAATGGTAATTTCAGAGCTCATATGTCAACAAAGCAGTGTACAGAATTATCATTTCCCTCTAGACTTTTCAAATCTGTATCTCCAGGGGAAATCTAGAGACCACATGACATCAGCTTGGAATATATTAATAAAAATGAAATGTGGCATTTGTTAAAATCCCTTTGTTGGAGAAACAGCCTACTTTTCTGATTAAGTGCTGTGTCAATGTTACATCACACTGACTAGAGATGTTTCTGGGTATCAGCTGGGCTGACAAGCTTTAAAAATACCTGGAATCCTCCCCTTGGCATTAAAATCCACCAACATTTGCTAAAGTAATTACTTCTGTTGAATGAATCTGTGGCGTGTCTGGGGAATTTGCTGCTGCTGAAGCTTTTTTCCCCCCCCTCCAACTTAGGTGTCACAAAGTCCTTGCAGAGGCTGCAAAAGCCTTAATATAATCAATTCACATGCAAATAAATACAATTCTGTTAGTTCTTGAATGGAAGACAGGCTCTGGAAAAGTCTCAGACTGAGGCTTGTGGTTCTTTGGCAAATATTTTTCAAGTGTTTTCTCCTCTTCAAGCTGGAGATCGTTCTAATTAAGCAGCTAAGGCAACAAATGCTGTCCAGCTGAGGGGCAGCTCCAGGGCTCAGATCCCAGATGGTTGATATCAGGACATGACTTATCTACCAGAGAGCTTCACATGTGCCCTGGATTTTTCAGTTCTTTCCCCTCACTCTTCTGGTATTAAGGCAGTTTGTTATGTTCCTATCAAATATTTATGTGGTTTCTCCATTGACTTTTCCTAAGGATTCCTGGGCTGGGAGGGAGCCTTCCCCAGAGCACAGGTTCTGCTGCTTGGGAGCTGCTTTGTCCAGCACCCCCTTCCCATCCATTGCTACAGCTGGAGTTTCCAAGGGTGCCCTAAAAAAGGGCAGGAATAAAAGGCACACGATGAGGATAATGTTAATATTGACTTTTACTGTTTCTGTGGACAGTTAAAGCCTGTGTGATTTTATAGGATGATCAATACAAATTTCAAACAGTTTTGATGTTCAGCACTGCTGAAGCACAGCCTGGCTGTAAAGTTTATCACCACTGGTAGCTAAACAAAAATACAGCAATGCAGTTTCTGTCTTTGGGCTTATTTTTTATTATATTCTACAATTAAACAGCCTGTGAATCTTCCAGGCCAGGTTGGGCAGGACTTGGAGAAACCTGGGATAGTGGAAGGTGTTCCTGCCCATGGCAGGGGGGGAACTGGGTGATTTTTAAGGTCCTTCATCCCAAATCAGTCTGGGATCCTGTAGCTGTGGTAATGGATGTAGTGATGTGTTGATTTAATTGCATGTTTTTAAAATAATCTTCCATATTGTAGAGTGAGTTTTTTCATGGAGATGAGGACTTAGAAATCTAATTCCTGATGTGTAGAGCCTCTCTGAGTTTTGGAAGATGGCATGGTAGAAGTTTCTCTTGCTTCAATTTCCCCAGACACTGTGGTTCAGTGTTTGCATACCAGCAGAAAGCAAGACAGAAAGAGATTCTGAGCTCTGCAAAGTCTGGCAGGGAGGTCTGCACAGAAGCTGGGAATTGCATCAGTGCTCTTCTGTGATCCATTTTACACTGCGTGGAGTGCAGAGGTCAAACTGATGGCGTTCCCAAACAGTGCAGAGTATTCAAAATACCTTCAAAACTTGAGATCAAACTCGAAGTTAAATTCGAAACTGAGTTAAATGTTTTGGAGTAGTGCTGGTTTAGTTGCTTTAGTGGGTTTGTGTTGGAAAGGTGCAGTGTCCTGCTTTGGCACTGAGAAAAAAGCCAAACATAAAAAAAGGAAAAAAAACCCAACAAAAATCAACCAATCTCCACTTTTAAAGTTGAAACTTGCATAAACCTGCGTGGATTTCCTTGGCTTGTACATCTATGCCGAGGCTGGAGGGTTCTGCCAGGACATTTGTGGTGCCCTGTGGCAGTCTGTCCATGCTATCTGTGTCTGCACGTGGATTGAGGAGCAGGGAGGAATTTTCCTCCTGGCAGCTGCTGTGATCACTCTTCTCTTAGTGTGTTCACTCTTCTGTTAGATCCATCTCTGAATAAACCTGTTATTTACATGTGGTTCCAGTGAATGGAAATGCAATTTAAGGGACTGCTTTGATGCCCTTGAGAGTCAGTGGGGAAACTCCCACTAACTCAAACAGGATTTCACATTTGCCCTCAGGAGACAACCAATGAACCAGGAAAATGGTACAAAGTGTTCCTTTAAACCTATGGCTTTTGAAATAATTCGGATTCTTATGGTTTTCAGTTATCTTTATTTCCAAAATGAAGCAAACATTGGAACTCTTGCTCCAATAGCAATGAAATATTTCTTACATGAGATACTTTGCGATCTGGTCTGTTCTGCCTGTGCACAACTGGGGAGGCACCACCAGAAACCAACTGGGCTGCCCAGAGCTGAAGGAATAGGTTTAACAGAGTGTGTAGAAAATCCTCTTTCTTGCCTGCAGGTGACAATTTAACAATTTCTCCTCATTTGGCCGATCCTGTGCTGTCTCTCTCCTGCTGATTTTTGCCACGGCTCTCTCGGCTTTCGGGCGTTCCAGGTGTGGATTCAATTAAACGTCAGCAGCAGCAGGGTGCTGCCCCAGAGAACATTCCTTGGGTGCTTGTTCCAAGGGAAAGCTTCTCCAGCCTTTCCTCTGCACCCTCTAATTGTGCCTGTGTGGCTCAGGGGCAGGAGCACAGCCCGTGCAGCAGACAGATCCCAGGAAAGCTGCTTAAGCAATTGGATTTGGGATGTGCTGAATGCCTCAGCAAACCTCCAAGCTGGATGCTCTAATGGAGAGAAAACCTCATTTTGTGCCCTGTTGCTTAGCTCCTCTAAGCAGGTTTAGGAGCAGATCCTCAGTCCCTGAAACCACAAACCTGGCTGGGAGGGGAGAGGTGGCTGTGAGGAAACACCTTGGCTTGTCATAAAAACAGGGTGCTCAAAGACAGAGTAACTCCAAAGATGGGTAAAGAGAATATGTACACTTACATAAAATACATATAAATATATAATATATGTATTATATATTGTATGTAATGCATATATATACACACACACCCCTATATAAGGTAGGCCACAAAAATAGATATAGATGGTTTTTTGCATGTTTAAGGAGTCCTTTGCTTGTGAAGAGCTGTTCAGCAGTGGGCCTGAGGCTGCTAGGTTCTGTGTCAGGCTGTTCTTCCTCCCAGGTACACTCACACCCTGATAAAATCAGCACCTCCTGCAATTCCAGGTGCTGCCAGCTGAGTTCCCTCTCCATCTACAGCTTTCTGTGGCTGTGGGCTCACTCCTCTCCTGCTCTAATGGAGTGGTGCCCTGGCCAAGCACCTTGCTAAAGCCCTCAGAGCAGGTGGCTGATAATCTCTTTTAATTATAGTTAACGTGCTTAATTTCAGAAGTGATGTTTAAAGCTGACAGGAGGTTCCAGAGAGCTTTCCAGCTCTGCCTTCCCAGCCTGGCTGGAGTCACACAGCCTCCAGCTCACAGGCTTTTAAATTATTTACCCAAAATTGGCTTTGAAGGAAGAATTAAAAATTAAAAAAAAACCAAGAAATAAATTGAAGTTTGAATCTATTAAGAACTTGATAGAGGAATGGGATGGAAATAAGAGCTCTCATAGGAGTGCTTGGGCTTCTGCTGATCTGCAGAGAATAATGGGTGAGTTTGGAAATCTTGTTGGTTTTTATCCCCACCCCCAGTTTCTCCCTGTCCCCATCTCTGTTTCCCTTTCAAACACCAAGCAACCCCACTTATTTTACCTTTCCAGTGCCTTCTTCAGTGCTCAGCCCTGTTAGCAGGTGAACAGAGTGATGTGAATTGATAATTCCCTTCCCTAAAGGGGTCCTGGCTGCTCTGCACATGATGCCTGCTGCTCTGGGGCTTGGTTTGCTGATTGGTTTTTTTAATTTGGCCGTAGAAACGAGAGCTGTGCGTGTGTTTCACTTTCTGGCTGCTTGCAGTAGCAGAGGGGGCTGCCAGGCTGCCAGGCAGCTGCTGGAGCACTCCATCATTTCAGGATAAACCAAACCCTGCCCCCCTCAGCGCTCCAGCACCGCAATCTGTCTCGCAGACAAAATTAAACCCAGTTTTAGCATACGATTAGCTGTGTAACCCAGCAGTCCAGGGGGGTGGAGAACAAAGGCAGTGGGCAGGCAGGAGGATTGTCTGCATCCCCTCATTTTGTGTTCTGCAGCTCAGGACAGTCACTTGCTGAAAATTACCCTGTTCAGTGTGAAGTGTGCTCAACTAGGATCAATGCTGAGCAACAGAAGGTGTAAACCTTCCCCTTTAGCTCTGGTGCTGTGCAGAATTGCAGCTCTCCCTGTGCCTCCCCGGCTGCTCTCACTGTGGGAGGGCCTGGAGATAACCCTGCAAGAGACATTTCTTCCTTGCCTTTGCTTTAATTTTCCTGCTATTTAACAGTCTTCCTTTTAACCCACGCAGTTCCTGAATAGGTTTTCCCCCTGAAAAAATGATTCTGGTACTTTGCAACTGAGACATGGAGATAATTGCTTTTCCCAGGCCTTGCCCTGCACTTGCATAGATTTTATTTCTGTTCCCTCTTCAAAGTATCCCTCCTTCCTCCTCCAGTATTCCCAGGCACAGCTGGAGATTCCAAAGAACAGTTTGGAAATTCTATCAAGGCAGTATTGAAATATCAGATACTGTAACCACGTGGGTTTTCAGTTCCTCTGTCCCACAGCTCCAGATGTGATGTGAAAACAATCCTGCAACTGCACAAACTGCAGCCAGAGATGGTAGGATTGCAGAGATTGTTTGTGCTTTAACAATAAAGCAGTGATTTTATATCTTGTGTGATTTCCCGGCTATTAAATTCTTTGTTATGGTGAGCAAGCTTTCAAAACCTTCATGTGATGAAGCTGCAGATGTTTTGGCAGCAGTGGAAATTCAGCACTCTGCTACTGCCTCGTCAGCTACTGCTCTCTGTTGGGTTTGGGGTGGGTTTTAGCAGTTTTGGGGCTGAAAGAAAACAAGAAGTGTATTTGATAGAGCAATGGGCTGCCTGGAGGCGCAGGGCAGGGGAGCTCTGCTGCTGAGCAGATCTCTGGGAGCTCAGCCCTGGGTTTCTCCAGCCTGCAGGAAGAGCTGCACGTGCTGGCTGCAGCTGGCAGCATTAACCCAGGGTTGTTTGTGTCGTGCCAGGGCTCATCCGAGAGGTTCCTGGGACTCTGTGTGATGCCAGAGCCACAAAAAGTGCTGTGATTTGGGATTGTGTGTGGTCCCCACAACCTTGGTCGGAGAGTGAGAAAACTACGTTTTCCCAGGATGGGCTTGTGAAACTCTGAGCAGTCCTAGCCCAAATAATGATAGCCTTAGTCTAAACAACCTGCAGGTGATGTTTCTTCTAACTTTCTATCTTCTTGTTCTAGGATGTTGAGCTGGCCAGCCAACCAAGTAGAATGTATTGATTAGTTGGCCAATCTGATCCATCTGGATTGGAACAGTGTATAAAAGAAAAAGAACTTGTAGCAAAAGCAGATTTTCTGCAAACCCAGCCTTTGGAGTCAGTGTCTTTGTTATGGTAACGGTGACAATTGTGCCCAAACCTGCCCCACGTGCAGGTGTGCTCCTGGGGAGCTGTCGGGTGCATCTGGCACGTGTTGGGGAGCACAGGGAAATACGCTTTGCTGTTTACTCCTCACCTCTTCTTTCCCTCTCCCAGCTTCTCCAAAACGTGATCTGCAAGGCTTTCCACAGCATTTTCGGGGGGAGCAAAAGCAGACTGAGGGGCTGGCTGGGAATTTGGGAGGACACACTGTTTTCAGGCGTGGGGTTCAGGCCATTATTCCTCCACTGTGGTTTAATAGTGAATGGAAAAGGTGAGGAAGAAAAGAGGACCAAGTACTGGAAGAGGCAATGTTAGCTTGGAACAAGGCTCTGGAAGAAATGGGGAGCTGGAGCAGGGAGGAAGGAGATGTTTGGGGGGAGCTCAAACCTCCTGAGTATTGAAGTGAATCATTTAAATCCTCAGTCCTTATTATGGAGCCAAACTGCCCTCCTTTGCATAAACTGCTTTGCAAGGTCATCCTTCCTCTGGGCCTCGTTGCAGTGACCCCTAAGGTGGATATTTTGCTGGTTTGGAGTTCAGTAGTGTGTGTTCAGATGGCAAAGAGCTGCCACAGGAGCCACAGGCAATTACACTGCTTTCCAGAGGCAACAATTATCAGTCACAGGCACTCAGGCAATTGCACACCTGGCTAGTGGAGTTGTTGCTGGAGATACAAAAAAAAAAAAAAAGATACGGAGATCTGAAAGATATTTACACTTCAAATATTTCATCCAACCTGTAGTACAAAACTTTGCCTGCCCAGGTAAGGGAGAGCTGTGTTATATGTGTGTATCAATGTATATTTGCAGATAAAACAATATATACAAGACTCCAAAAGAAGTTTTGCTGTTTCAAAGTGGGATCAAATTCATTCAGTGCAACGCTGGACTGCCCAGCCAAGCCTGTCTGTCCTGCCTGCTCTCAGGGCAGGATTTTTGATCTTTCTCCTCATATATGAGTTAGGCTGAAATTCCTGAGATAGAGAAAAATCTTTGAAAACTTTCAAGGCCAAAATTGAGGCCCAAGTGTGAACTTTGGTAGGTTTGAGGAGGGCTAAGTGCTGGTTCAGGGCTGTTTTTAGTTAAAAATGCAGTGAGTGCACCAGCTGTGCCATTAAAGGAATATGCTGTGGCATCTAAAGGGGAATTCTTTATTTAGCAGGAAGATGAAGTGTGAAATGCCACAGCTGAACAGATAATTGAAGGAGACAGTCAGCCCTGCTCAGTACCCCCAGTGTCCCTGGCTGGGGAAATTATTCAGCTTTTAAAGCCCCATTAAAGTGCTCTGCTGGCCTCATGGAAAATCCTCTGTTCTGCACTCACTCCCACTCAGGAGACCTTGAGAACCTGAAAATTCAGTACTACAAAACTGACTTAATTCTTGCAGAAGGTTCCATTTAGTGTTGATGTACGTGGAAAATTAGAAAAGCTAAAAATGCACTGCTTTATCATGCATTCAGGAGGTTCTGTGCAAGGCAAATGCAGCTTTTTGGAACATATATGAAAAAGATTTGATGATAATTTGAACAGTACACCGTGTATCCTGTACAAGCAGTGCATGTGTTCCTTGTTTTCTAGTGAAAAAGGGAATTTGTGCTCCAGTGGAAACAAAAGGGATAAAATAATAAAGATTTCAAGAGGGATGTGTCTGGGAACAGAAGTGGCTCAGTCCCAGCTGAGGGGCTGAAGGTGGTGCAATTAGCCAGGAAACCCCCCCAGCTCCCAGGGAGCCCCATCAGCTGCTCTGTCCTCACCCAGGGGTGGAGGTTATGGTGGCCTTAAACCAGAACAGACTCAGTTATTGCTTAAATTCGCTTAAAATTTAACCACCATTCACTTTGTCATCTGCTCTAAAATAATAATGAAATAAATCTCGATTTATCAGTGTAAGGAGGGTTTCATTTCCTCTGCCACAAGTCAGCCCTGCAGCCTTGGTGCATCTGAATAGTCACAAGTTGAGATTTCGGAGGCAGAATGCCAGGACAGCCGGAGCTGGATCTGTGATCCCACAGGGCTCAGGTGCTTTGTGACTGCGCTGCTGGGGTTGGGCTTTACCCTGGGCTGGGAATGGTAATTCTTCATTTCTGAGCAGCAGTGGCTCTGTTGTGGTCACATAAAAGCCCATGGGGCTGGGGAGTTGTCCCAGTGGCTCAGGGTGGTGCAGCAGCTGTGGAAATCCCTGGAGGAGAGGCAGGGGCTCCTAGGGACAAGCACAGCCCTGCACATCCATGCCACTGCAATCACAGGCAATATTTTAATTATTAATGCAAAAAGAGTTTGAGTGGCATTAATTGCAGTGGTAAATTTGTCACTAAAGGCAGAAAAGGGGAATTCAGCTCATTTATTGTGCCTTGGGAGGCAGGTGAGGAAATGTTCTCACTTCTTAGAGTGATATTTTCTGTTCTGCTTTCCACAAGACAACGAGCACCTGTCCAAGCAGCACATCTGGAGAAACTGAGTCCAAATGCTTTCAGAGAGTGGGCCAAGGAATTCTCTCCAACATGTAATTAATTGTCTTATGGGGATGGGGAAAACAGAAGCCAGAGCAGTGCGAGTTAATGTAATTTTGATCTTGGAGGAGAAGGCAATGGTTTAGACAATTGCTAATGTGTGGGAGCCTGCTCCTGATTTTTGACAGAACTGTGGAACAGCCAGAATGCAACTTAATTCTGCGGGCCTGACTCTGTAACTGATGGGGCATTTATGGACTTGAGTTGAAGCAGACTTGACTTCTGTCTCAGAGCTTGCTGTGGGTTTGTGCAGGGTGCCAGGTGTCCAAGACGGTGCTCTCCAAACCTTTTGATGGAATTCTGATGGGTCCCCAGACGTGGCTGTAAATCAGAATTACTGCAGAGCAGCCAGGTTTAAGTGGAGTCATAAGGATGCTGCCCTACATAAATGTTAATATTCTGTTACACCAATCATTGTTCAGTCTGGGGCTGGCCCAGGGGCCAGGGGTGACAGCTCTGGGACAGTCTGCTCAGGAGATCCAAGCAGACAATGTGCATGTTTTAATGGGTGATTTTAGTAGGTGATGTTAATTTCAATAGGTAATGGGTGAATGCAGAGCAGAGAGTCTGTAACTGGGGCTGGAGCCCAGCTGAGTGGGAATCCTGTCCCAGGTAATTGGTTCTGTGAAGCTCAGCAGCTGGTGAGAGGCAGATGGAGCTTTGGAGGAGACAAACCGGGTAGGATGAGATTATCTCAGACCTGCTCTGGGTCCCTGCAGCCCTTGGGAAGGCTGGAAGGGTTCTGGTGGCTTCTCCCTTTGGAAGCTCTGTGGGTGGGATATGTTTGCAGGTATCAGGCCAAATTGCTGAGGAGATTGCAGTTCTCTGTTCTGTCAGTCAGTCTCACTGCAGCTCCCTGCTGGGATGTGTCAGAGGAGCTGCAGCTTGGACAGGCTGGGCACAGGGCTGGGGAGCACCACCCTCACCTGCTGCTGCAAACAAAGGACTCAGGGCTCAGCACTGACACCTTCAGCTGCTCAATCAGCCCTGGCTGCAGGCTTCAGGATTGTTTTTCTGTTTTCTAATAATTTCCTCCAATGGCAAACCAAACTCTCCCTTACTACCCTTACAGGGTTTACCAGCTGTCAGACTGCAATTAATCTATTTAAATAAATAATTTTTTTAAAATCTATTTAAATAAATAAAGCATTTCCAGCTGTAATGAAGACCTGTAAATGCCTTCAGAGTTCCAGCTCTTGGGAAGGGCCTCCTGACAGCCCTGGGCAGTGGGAGTTTGTGCATTTAGAGTGAATGTACAATTACAAATGTCCAGTTTGTGCACTCCTGGGTTTCTGTAGGGCACAGACCTGCACATCACACTTGGCTTGGAAGGATGAGGTGCTGGGCACACCCTGCAAGGGTCTGGCCTCTGCATGTTCTGGATATTTGTGTAAATTGATGTTATGCCCCACCATGACATCACTTAGCTGGGATTTGGGCAGACTGTGCACCTGCTTTGCAGAAGTACAAACTAATCCCATTTTGGGCTAAAAGAAGCCCAGTTTTTGGGCAGAGTGCTGGTTCAGAGCCTCCCATTCCATTGCCCTGTTCCCCAGGGGATTTTCCTCCAGCATTACCTCAGCTTTTGGTGCCATCACTGGGCACCATCACTGAAAACAGGCACCGAGTTTCTCATACCTCATCATTCATTCTGAATATCCTAATTGTAAAAAATAATTGTTTTGCTTCAACACGGAGCTTAAGCACTGCTGAGTGTTACTGTTCACATCAGGAAGTCATTACAGAGAGACACAGCCCTCTCCCTTGGAGGTCCTGGGCACTTTGGCACCACGTGGAGTGCTGAGCGCTGCTGGTGGCACCAGCGCCCCAAATGCACCAGGTGTGACCCTCATGTCCCTGCTCCTGGCTGCACCTTGCTCCTCCCACGGCGAGGTGAAAGCTGATTCCCTCTCTCAGCGGCTCCAGCAGGGAGGCATTTCCAGGGGGCAGTTCTGCCAGGCCAGGCCCCAGTGGCACAGCCAGGCAGGGCACGGAGGGGATGGGGACAGGCTGCAGCCCTGTGTGCCAGCCAGCACAGAGCCCTGCTCAGCAGCTCTTGCTCATGCAGCCTTTCCCTTCTCTGCACACCCTGCAGGGATGGCCTGGCTCTGTTTTCTGCTGCCACGCTTCCCATCCTCTGTGAGGAATGGAGGTGCAGGGCAGGGGGAGTTAACCGGGAGCTGAGCTCTCCCCCCAGGCCTCGGAAAGAGCATTTGGAAACAGAAATAGAAAAGCTGCCCTGGTGTTCCCCCAGCCCTGGCCCTTTGGAAGAGCTTTGGCTCATGTCTCTCCCAGGCTGGGATGGCTGAAGGGTCCCTGTGGGATGTGGGTGCAGGTCTGTGGCAGTGCACTGAGCTGACATAATGAGAGAACACCAGGGCAACCTCACCTTGGTCTCACATGAATGCCCTTTGAAAACACAGTTATTTCAGGAGCTGTGAGTTAGCACTGCTCTTTCTGTGTGCCCATCCTTCAGCTGAGCACTTGGCATTTTAGCAGGAGGGGTTTTTAAAGCTGACCTGGTTCCAGACTAAAGGATAAATTCCTGTTTCCTGGGTATCTCGAGCATTTTTCATGATCCAGCTCTTTACTTGATTCATCAAAGCTCTGAGCAGTCACACAACCAAATACACACCCACTAGTACAGGCAAGGGAAAAAGGAAAGTTATTCCAAATATTGATATTTCCTATGGATTTCTTTGTCTCTGTTTCCCTAGCTTTTCCTGTTTGTAAAGGTGGAAAGAGACGAGCTCTTCTTTACATAGGAGGGGGAGAAAAATGGTTATTTAAAGTTATTTAAAGTGTATAAAAACTCATTATCATATCCAGGAGTGAAAGTCAAGAGTTCTATTTCCAGCTCTCCTAAGCAGCTTCCTGAGTTTGTGTGTAACACCAGGTTTCTTTCATTTTAGGGAGAAAGGGCTGGTGAAACAATAAACCAGCTTTTCTCACAGATCAATTTAAGGAATTGATCTTTTGAATCAGTATTACAACTGGGAAGAGCTGTGCATATGCTGGATTGATGGACTGTAAAGCACACTCACCAAGAGGGAAATGGAAAAATGTTATTATTCCTGTCCCATTTGTCACTCTGGTATTTATTTCCAAAGAGCAGCTACTCCTTGGGAAAATTGCAGCAGCTTGAAAGTCAGCTGTGCCTACACTTTCTTTTCAAAATATATTGATTTTTACATTTTCTAGCAGCAGGGCCATCTGAGCCCTCTGTCAGAGCTGATGCTGGGGGTTCCTGGGGCACGGACCCCCCCGGGTGCTGTGACAGCATTTATGGCAAAAGGGAGGTCAGGAGTGCCCCTCTGGGAGCCTGGAATGCCCTGAGCCCTGCCAGCCCTCCTCACACTGACGGGGGGAATGCAGGGTGTGCCTGGCACTGGGGCTCTGGGTGCCGGATAAAGCAGCAATTCCAGGGACTGAGACTGAAATGGAATTGCTGGGCTTTCAGCACTAATCCCTTCCTCTTCAAGCAAGCATGTTGTATGGTTTTTTCTCATAATTCAGTCATTTTTCACAGTTTGCTGCTCACAGAACTAGAAATCTTTTCTGTCTTAATTCACTGCCAGCTGATGCACTCTGGTGCCAATGCTAATTCTGAGTTCCAGCCCATATTCTCACCCAGCTTGCATTGGAAAGGCTGTTCTGAGCCTTCCTCTGGCTCTGTGGGACTCGGTGCCCAGATCCTTGGCTTCCAGAGGAGCTCCCCCTCCTCCAGGCAGCCAGGGCAAGTGGGATTTGCTTTCCCTGAGGTTTGGGTTGCACAGAGGCCTCAGCCCTGTGCACCAGCAGGGCAGGTATGGTGGTGAGGCTGAAAGCAGCAGCAGGAGCAGGCACATTGCCACAGGGAAGTCCTGCTGCAGGGACCCTGCTGGAGAGCCCTGGGCAGCTGGCAGGTTGTGGAGTTTTATTTTCTCTTCTGCCAGGGTGAGGGTTAAATGTGTGAGATGGAATTTCTTGTTGGGACTCAGATGTTTATCAGTTCTTATCCATGTCACAGTCTCACAAACCCTGAGTTCTGCAGCACTTCACTCTAACACACTAAAATGGAGCCCCTCTCTCTCTGCAAGGCCTTTTAAGGATAAACTTTCCAATTCAGAAATGACACCTCAATTATTTTCACTTTTAACCCAATAACCAACCACCCATGGCCCACAATGGGGACTTTTTTACCCAATTACACAAACCCACCCAAACCCATGGAGAAGAAGGTGAAGGAGCAGCCTCCACCCCAAAATCTCCATCTTGCTTTACATAAATTGCTATATTCTAAACGCTTAAACTCTGAGTTTCCCACCCTGTGATATCACACACTCCTATCCAAACTCCACACCCACAATCCCAGTTCTGTCATTCCATTTTGGAAGCCTTCTCCACGGCCTCAGGTCAATGCAGAGTTCTCCTGGGGTCAGTGCCTGGCAGCACAGAAAGTATGGAGTTCTCATGCCCAGGGTTCCAGCAGCTGGTGAGATGGCTGTGACTGCAGCAGTGGTTCCTGGCCAGGCAGCCCATGGCACTCCAGCATCAATGGCTTCAGGGTTTTCAGTGCCTAATTCTCAGCTTTTCCTCATGTCCCTCATCTTGGATTGATAGTTGTACTGAAAATGGAAACAAAACCTTCCCCAACCTCATGTAATTTTTACAACTTCTGGTTTGTAAGACACCTGAAAATCCCCATAGCAGCATTATCCTGCCTTGCCTGTTTCTCTGGGATTTTCATTGCTGTGGGGAAACTGCCAGGGAGCTGCAACAAACTCCTCATGGCTGGAGGAGCTGGGCAGGTGTTCCTGTGCATTCACACTGAGCTCCCACAGGCGTTCCTTCTGCTTCTGCACTGCAAGGATGAAGAGAGAA